>CM044016.1:51811291-52411291 GCA_024085815.1 Flaveria linearis
TATGTCGGTTTTATTTAACATTTTTTATTTTAATTTATTTTTAATTTTAGTTAATTATTATCAGTTAGAAAAAACACAAGCATACACCTCCAACGTAAAATTGGTGTGAGAATCATGTGTGAAACAACCACATAAACAACCAGTTGAGTCTATTTGAACGCCTCCATTGTTCCTTTTAGTTTTTTGTTTGCTTTTTTATCATCCAAAATCCCATTTACTAATTATGTGCTAATTCATAATGTCACACCCTCAATTTCCACAAACGGGGTATTACCGTTAGGCGTGTGACTTCCAGGATCTCAGCCACTAGTTACACCAAACGACACGTATATAAAACATAATTAAATTTTAAAGTTGATATTACCAAATACTACGTTTTTAACATAAACATAACAGAAGTTGCGGAAGCATAGTAAATCTTAATTGTTTAAATGGCGCAACACGCGCAAACCGAATGAATGAAATTTATAGAAAAATGTTAAATAAGTAACGTGAGATGATAAATGCATGAATGAAATGCTCCTAAGCGTGGCGTCTTGTGAACTGAAAGAAACATGCTAAGTGTCAACGCAAGGTTGGTGAGTTCACAGGTTTTGATAAACTGAACATAAAGTAAACTGATACAGTAAACAAAGTAATATCAGTAGATAGCTAGTCTACTAACCAGTTACTAAGTGTATGAAGTTCGCAACCGAAGCTGACAATGTAAATGAACGCCTCGGCTGTGAATACCAGGTCACAGCAACAGAAATTAGGTCAATTAAACACCCGTTTGACGAACGTTGTGCTAGCGCGACTAGCCGGGTGGGTTTGTCAAACCAGTAGATCTACTCAGAATTACCTCGCTATACTACATACATTAACGGTTCGAGAATGAGGACTTAAGTGGTATCACACTAGTAAACAAGTGATATTACAGTAATACTGATCAATGAAAATGAATTTGTTTCCACGTTTCTTTCACCCCAAGAAAACAGTTAAAAGCGGGGCTGAGAACTCACCTTAATGCGTAGCAACAGTAAATGAAAGCACACAGATTAGAGTTTCGGTTAACCTGAACATCATTCAATATATGTATATATAATTAATATTAAATATTAATTATAACAATGAATCGTACGGTTTCGCGTTCACGGTTCGGTCACGGTAACGGTTATTGAAGTTCCCATTCACACACGAACACACACAACACTCATGCACGACGACCCAAGGAAAAAACACATATAATATCTATAATACATAATATATATTTTATCCACACCATATATTATAACCAATACTATATATATATTTCACACAATACGTATGCATGCATTCATACTCTCAAAATATATTCATTCACACAATGCATATGCATGCATTCATACACTAGCAGAACACACACATGCATAATGCATAACACACACATGCTAATGCACACACACATGCCTAATGCATAACACCACATGCATTCATCACAGACACATATCCGTATCATCACACGCATACACTCACATTATCAACACATAAATACATATACATCGCAAAAGAACACACACACCATCTTCATGCGCCCGCATTGCCTTCGGCCCCCATGCGGCTGCCCCCACCCCACTGAACCGCCGGTTCGCCGGTACCCCAAACACACGCGACACATGCATACGGACGAAAACGCAGCAGCCCTAAAGTAATACATACATAGGCATACACATAACCGAGGACCCAAACTGGTTCTCTCGGTTAACACCCACTGCACACATACATATACATACACCGCATCTACATGTTATACTTCTGCCATAAAATATACAAAAATATGTTTACATACGCAGAAAATAATTATCCATCGGGGGTTCACGAACGCAAAACATGGTAACGCATAGAAAACACATACATGGGTATCATGAACTAGCATGAACTCATACGAGCGTATCCATGGTGATTACACACACTAGAATATGAAACACCACCCGCACACCCGCATCGCGAATCGAAACCGTAACCGAACCCGAAATTGTGAGACGAGTAACGAGACTACCGAATGGTTGTTTCAATCGGATCTTGTGGTTCCGGAGATCGATCGTAGCCTGCGGATATGGTGACGGCAGAAGTTGTTTTAGGGTTACGATGAAGATGAAGTATGCGGATGAAGTTGGTTCGATGGGTTGGGTGGGTTGGTTTTATAATTGAGTTATTTTTATAATTTTACACTTTTAGTCCCTTATTTTGAAGGAGTTCCCCATAATTAATTTTGTATAGATGTAGGTATTTTGTTTCTTTGATGTTAAGTTAAGTTAAATAGTAATAATAATAATAATTGTTATTATATAATATTAATAATTTAATTTAACCCTACGATGGAGAGGTTAGACAATGTACACAGTACTAACTGGAAAAACTCGGGTTGTCACATCATCCCCTTTTTAAAAAATTTTCGTCTCGAAAATTGATAGACGAACGACTAGTGAACAGATGAACGACCAGCAACCAGACAGATCAGATCAGAGCATAAGGTTTTCTGGAACATAGGCAAGATAGGGTTTCTAAGAGTTTTTGAAACAAACCCGAAACAAAGAAATGCAGGTTTCGCACGAGTTGCGACATCATCCTCTTGTTGAAAAGAATTTCGTCTCGAAATTTAGAACATACACGTCAACGAACTACTAGTAGGCAAGTTGGTCTGTGAGTAAGTTGGTTAGTTATCTGGAACATAGGTAAGGTAGGATCTCTGGGGGTCTGAACAAAAATAAACAAAAGAACGTAAGGTTTCGTGAGAGCTATTTCTATGGCATGCTCAGAGTTCCAGTCAGTAGGTACTATTCCTAGCATTTTACTAAACTTGTTGGACACATAACTCTCATTAGAACCAGAATCAAATAAAACGAAGGCATAATGATCATTTACAGAAAATCTACCGGATGCTACAGTAGGGTCATTAAGGGTTTACCTGAGCCTATGACGAACACTCTGCCCTTGGCACCACCGTTGTCATTCCCATTACATTTCTGTTGCCATTTCCATTGTTCTTCTTCAGTTTTGGGCAGTACCTTTGATGTGCCCAGTCTGACCACACTCATAACAGCCTCTTGTTCCCCCTGTTGAGCTGGCTGCTTGGCTGATAAGTTCACACGACAATTCTTAGCAGAGTGACCAAACTTGCCACATCTCTCACAATTGTTCTTGTTACAAGACCCAGTGTGGTGGTAGTTGCATTCATCACACTTAGGTAATGTTCCAATGTAGCCACTACCATGTTGTGAAGATGCAGAAGTTTGGTGTCGGGCTTCCGATGCTGCTGGGAAGAGTTCTGCTTGTTATGTGAGCCAGACTCCCACTTTCTTTTGTTATGGCCATCAGTAGTGATAGAGGTAGATACACGTGGAGGTAGTTTACCTTGTGTCACTGCCTGGTCAGTTAGTCTATGAGCCAGTCTAATTGCCTCTTGTATGGTTGTTGGTCGGGAAGCAGTGACCATCCTTGAATTTCCGGAGACAACCCATGCAGGTATCTTTCGATCCTTAGAGAAGGAGGGTGATCATGTTAGGGCACAAAGTAGCAAGTTCGTGAGATCGAGTGGTGTACGCCTCAATCTCGGAACCTGTCATCTTGAGATTCCAGAACTCCATCTCTAATTTCTGTATCTCTTCCCGAGGGCAGTATTCTTCTTTCATCAAGGTCTTAAAATCCTCCAAGCTGTCTGATTGGCGATCTCAACTCCCAACATTTGTACCTGGGTGTTCCACCAAGATAAAGCAGCTCGTCCAGGGTGCCGGTGGCGTATTTAACCCGATTTTCCATCGGACAATTGCACATTTCAAACACTGATTCTAGCTTCTCGAACCACCGTATCAGTCCTACGGCTCCTTCCGCTCCAGTGAATGGATTTGGTTTACAGCTCAGAAAGGACTTGTATGTGCAAGTTCCTTGACCTGTAATGAATTTAGATAAGAACTTTGGAAGTATGGAACGAATGCTATACCTACGAGACTGACAGAACATTAACATCAGATATGGATTGGGTTTTGCTTACGATAGGAGCGGGTTGAGGATTAGGGTTGTGGTTCGCCAATGCATCAGCCACATGCTGCTTTATGAGGGCGTCTAATTCTGCTGGAGTCATATTGATGGAACCATTACCACGTCCACGTCCAGCCATCCTTAATAATCACAACATACAAAAAAAGTAAATATGTGGCATATCAACTTCATTTAAGCATAAGTAATTAAAGAATTAGCACACATAACTAAATGTTCAAATAATAATCTCTGGCAAAATAAATTGTAGGTAAGTCTACAATTAATCAACCAAATATCAAAATTCAGAAACATAAGTCAGATGGGGACAAACCTTCCCATCCAGGTGTGAAACGAATGAAAGTCTGATAAACGAAATAACGAATAAAGAAGGAAATCAATGTGATCGACTGATCCGGTGCTATCCTCAGGCTCATCCTCTGGCTGCTCTTCTAGCTCTTCCTATGGGTCTTCGGTGCTGTGTTCAGTACAGTGACCCCCCCAATGAACAAAGAATACGTGCGCATAGAGTATCGCTACTCTGAGGTAACTTTCATGAAGACTACGCACATATCAAATAATTAGTATTGCACGATAGCTAAGATGCTAGAATGAATAATGTCTCATAAGGACTGGGACTATTGTCACAGTACATCCCATTAAGGCTCTAGATAGATGGAAACTTCCATACGAGTAAAGATGAAAGGATTTGTTTCCATATCGATGGTGAAGTTTATGAGAATCAAGACTCATATGCCCCAAAGTATAAGAATGAAAATTTATACTGACTATGACCGTTATCACTCGACTGAATTCCCCTGACTTCTCATGCACGACAAATTACAATTACGTGTGCACCCGTAATGATAATTTGCTTTGCATGGTCCCCTGGTTCCTCCTATCCGAGCTAACATACCTTGTCAAGTATAGAGATTTATCAATGGTAGAGGTATTAAAGTTGTAGTTATTACATCGATGGTCGATTAATCAAAGTTGTACGAAAGAATCGGTTGAGGAAAACATTTAACAAGAAGCAAGATATGCTCCAAGTAAGGTACCCACGGTTTCGTATCCGAATTTGATTTGTATAATGTATAAGGTACGATAAATCATCAATCGTGATTAACCCCCTCGTGACTCACAGTAACTCGGAGTCACCCGTACTAAGGAATAGGTAGTAACAACGGAGGATCAGGACGAACTGGCCCTTCCCCTTAAACATAGCATAAGAAGACACCATCCCTGTAGACGAACACTCACAGGAATACGCCAAAGCAAACAGTTCTCAAGCAAGCAAAAACCAACAAGGCATGCAAACAAAGCCAACTAACAAAACTAAACGTGTCTATATGCGTGTAACTAAGGCAACGGCTATAGTCTAAATGCAATGCAAATGAGATGCAATGTCAATTTAGTTCGTTATAACCAATGGCTCTGATACCAATCTGTCACACCCTCAATTTCCACAACGGGGTATTACCGTTAGGCGTGTGACTTCCAGGATCTCAGCCACTAGTTACACCAAACGACACGTTATTTATAAAACATAATTAAATTTAAAGTTGATATTACCAAATACTACGTTTTTAACATAAACATAACAGAAGTTGCGGAAGCATAGTAAATCTTAATTGTTTAAATGGCGCAACACGCGCAAACCGAATGAATGAAATTTATAGAAAAATGTTAAATAAGTAACGTGAGATGATAAATGCATGAATGAAATGCTCCTAAGCGTGCGCGTCTTGTGAACCTGAAAGAAACATGCTAAAGTGTCAACGCAAGGTTGGTGAGTTCACAGGTTTTGATAAACTGAACATAAAGTAAACTGATACAGTAAACAAAGTAATATCAGTAGATAGCTAGTCTACTTAACCAGTTACTAAGTGTATGAAGTTCGCAACCGAAGCTGACAATGTAAATGAACGCCTCGGCTGTGAATACCAGGTCACAGCAACAGAAATTAGGTCAATTAAACACCGTTTGACGAACGTTGTGCTAGCGCGACTAGCCCGGGTGGGGTTTGTCAAACCCAGTAGATCTACTCAGAATTACCTCGCTATACTACATACATTAACGGTTCGAGAATGAGGACTTAAGTGGTATCACACTAGTAAACAAGTGATATTACAGTAATACTGATCAATGAAAATGAATTTGTTTCCACGTTTCTTTCACCCCAAGAAAACAGTTAAAAGCGGGGCTGAGAACTCACCTTAATGCGTAGCAACAGTAAATGAAAGCACACAGATTAGAGTTTCCGGTTAACCTGAACATCATTCAATATATGTATATATAATTATATTAAATATTAATTATTAACAATGAATCGTACGGTTTCGCGTTCACGGTTCGGTCACGGTAACGGTTATTGAAGTTCCCATTCACACACGAAACACAACAACACTCATGCACGACGACCCAAGGAAAACACACATATAATATTCTATAATACATAATATATATTTTATCCACACCATATATTATAACCAATACTATATATATATTTCACACAATACGTATGCATGCATTCATACTCTCAAAATATATTCATTCACACAATACATATGCATGCATTCATACACTAGCAGAACACACACATGCATAATGCATAACACACACATGCCTAATGCATAACACACACATGCCTAATGCATAACACACACATGCATTCATCACAGACACATATCCGTATCATCACACGCACACACTCACATTATCAACACATAAATACATATACATATCGCAAAAGAACACACACACCATCTTCATGCGCCCGTATTGCCTTCGGCCCCCATGCGGCTGCCCCCACCCCACTGAACCGCCGGTTCGCCGGCACCCCAAACACACGCGACACATGCATACGGCCGAAAACGCAGCAGCCCTAAAGTAATACATACATAGGCATACACATAACCAAGGACCCAAACTGGGTTCTCTCGGTTAACACCCACTGCACACATACATATACATACAACCGCATCTACATGTGTATACTTCTGCCATAAAATATACAAGAATATGTTTACATACGCAGAAAATATTTATCCATCGGGGGTTCACGAACGCAAAACATGGTAACGCATAGAAAACACATACATGGGTATCATGAACTAGCATGAACTCATACGAGCGTATCCATGGTGATTACACACACTAGAACACATGAAACACCAACCCGCATGTAACATCGCGTATTTTCGTTAAGCAAAAGTTAACAATGTTAAATCCTAAAAATAATTACTATTATACTCACAATAATAATAATATAATAATAATAATAATAATAATAATAATAATAATAATAATAATAATAATAATAATAATAATAATAACAATAACAATAATAACAATGAAAAAAAAAACTATAATTAAATTTAAAAGTGGCAAATTAAGTGCAAGGGGTATCTTGTAATTTTGAAACTCTAGAAGACTGTTTTAACATGAAAAAACAATACAATCAAATCTCAGGGACCTGTTGTGTAATTATCAAAAAAATCTTGGCCAACCCACCACCCAATCGACCTAACTACCCGTTCTTTTTTTCCCCACTATCTCGGCCGACCACCCTTGAATACAGGCACTATCGATGTTGTTTTTTCAAAAGTAACCCGCATTAACGAGTCATGGAACATTTAAAAACTTCCTATGTAATCAATTTCAATCGAAACAAACTCAAACAACACACCCGACCTCCTCCCCTTCCGCGACCTGCAACCTACTCAAAACCCACTTCCGATCGATTTTAAGCAAAATTACCATAGGGCTTTTCATCTTGATCACCATTCGAAGCTCCCCACAAGTTTAATTTGATTATGGTTATGGTTTGATCATCAAACGATTACCCCACGAGTCGTGACCTGTTCTTCAATTGGTAAGCTTCGAATCAAACACCATACATGCAATTAAACACACCTACACGTTCGGTTTTCATGGGGAACAAAAGCCCCATGAATTCGGAAGCTATCAAGATCGAATCCATGTTCAATTTGATGAAAATTGAAACTAGGGTTCATATCAATTTGGGGGTTTGATTTGAGTTTGTGTTTAAAAGGTTTGGACTCTGGATTATTTCGCAGATGCAGCTATGGTTCACTGGTCTTGTTCGCCCATGACAAATCAGAGGTCCCGGGTTCGAAACCCGGCCACCTCTATAATTTTAAACTATTTTTTTTAGGCTCTTATAAGCCTTTAAAAATTCTAAAAAAATTGTTTAAAAATCATAAAAAAAATATTTAAATCATTAAAAATATTTAAACAACTAAATTATTTTTCTGAAATTTATTTTAACATTTTATCTATTTTTAATAAATGTTTTAAATAAATAAAACTACAAATAATACAAATTATTTAAATAAAAATGAACTCCTAATAATAATTTAATTTATTAATTATTATTTGACACTATATTATTTTTAATTATTTCACACAATATTTATTATTGTTTAAATAATGATTAAATATATAAATTTTTATATTTAAATCATTTCAAATAACATTTCATTTCTTTTAAATAATTAAACATATTAATTAATTATCACATAATTAATTAATAAAATTAATTATTTGTTTATTTTCCACACGTTAACAATAAACCAAACAGATACGTATACTGATACATACATTTTTAATAAATTCAAAACATAATGACTTTCAAATTCATATTATTTATTTCAAAACATTTCAACTAAATAAATCACTTTATTTAAACTACCATTCAAACCCAAAGGAAACCCCAACTTACTCTCAATTCTCACATCATTATTATTCTAATTCGAGGCACCGTTCCTTAGGTTAATCATAAGGAAATTGTAGGTGTCAAATCTATCACGTTCAAAATTCAATCTCATCAATCAGGTGAGTATTCATATCCCCTTTTTATATCATTTCCTATTTGGGGAAATCATGTGATACAATATATTCAATCATGATATTCTATTGTTATTTCATTCTAAATTCAATTCAAGACAGGTTATGTTATTACTTACAATTATGTGAACATACTATGATAAACTGGACGACAGTAAAACCCTAATTCAATCAATAATTTAATCCTGGTATCAATGGTAGATCTACTGGTTTGGGATAATCCACCCCACATGGCTTACGAGTGGTGATTATACAAACCCACCCCATATGGCTTACGAGTGGTGATTATGCCAGAGGCAATTAGTCAATCTATGGTGTTTGTGTGCAAGTCTATTATATGCAAGTGTCAAATCAAGGGGTTTCTATTGTGTCGGTTTATCTATATGCTTTACTATTGCAATATAAGTCTTAACTTTACCTTGTGAATTGGATTATTCTCAATCAATCAATCAATCTATATGTATACTCAAAACTGTGAATACTCACCAGCTAATTCGTTAGCTGACTTTATTTCTCACATGATTTCAGGTTAAGCAAGCTAGTGGACTTCTACTTGATCATATAAGACCTGGACTTAGTCAAAACAAAATACAATTACTATTTGTGACTTTATTTTCTCACATGATTTCAGGTTAAGCAAGCTAGTGGACTTCTACTTGATCATATAAGTCCACTATCTTGCTTAACCTGAAATCATGTGAGAAAATAAAGTCAGCTAACGAATTAGCTGGTGAGTAGTCATAGTTTTGAATATACATATAGATTGATTGATTGATTGAGAATAATCCAATTCACAAGGTAACGTTAAAACTTATATTGCAATAGTAAAGCATATAGATAAACCGACACAATAACAACCCTTGACTTGACACTTGCATATAATAGACTCCACACATAAACCATAGGTTAACTCCTGCCTCTGGTACAATCACCACTCGACTATTCATATGGGGTGGGTTATCCAAACCAGTAGATCTACATTGATACCAGGATTGATTGATTGAATTAGGGTTTTATTGTCGTCCAGTTTAGCATAGTATGTTCACGTAATTGCAAGTAATAACATAACCTGTCTTGAATTGAATTTAGAATGAAACAACATTAGAATATCATGATTGAATATATCGTATCACATGATTTCCCCCAAATAGGAAATGATATAAAAAGGGGATATGAATACTCACCTGATTGATGAGATTAGGATCTGGATGTGATAGTTTAGACACCAACGATTTCCTTATGATTAACCTAAGGATCGGTGTCTCGAATTAGAATAATAATGATTTGAGAATTTGGGAATGTATTAGGATTTCCATTGGGTTTTGAATAGTAGTTTAAATAAACTAATTTTATTTAGTTTGAATGTCCATAACTAAATAAAATAAATTTATTGGATGTGATTTCGTTTAGAATTTAATAAATGTATTTGTATCAATACTCGTAATTGTTTGGTTTATAGTTAAAGTGTGGAAAAAACAAATAATTAATTTTATTAATCAATTATATGATAATTAATTAAAACATTTAATTATTTAAATGACTAAAAGAAACGAAAATGAATTTGGAAAGGTTTAAATATAAACTTTTATATTTAATCATAGATATTATTTGAACCCATAGTAATTTAGTGATTTTAACCATTATTTATAGTCTAATTCATAAAAAAAGAATTTAACTAGATTTGTTATTTATTTAAAACAATTTATAAAATAAATAAATAAAATGTCAAAATAAATTTCAGAAAATAATAATCTGAAAAAAAAATAAATTTGTTAGTTTTTGAACAAGTAAAACGCCTTATGTTTGATGAAAAGAAATAATAGTCTATAAATATTTAAAATAAGTTATATTGTTTATATGGTTTATGTTTTATTGTTTATACAATCTAAAGAAAAATTGCAGAAAATGATTTTGATGTTTTAAAATAAACATGTTTATAAAAATGATTTTATAATTTTTAATAATTTTTTGTTATTTTTAAAAGGCTGAAACAAGGCAAAAAAAATGTTTGAGGTTGCCCGGGTTCGAACCCGGGACCTCTAGTGTACATTGTGAGCACAGAACCATCAAACCAAGGCCGTGGCCGCGATAGGAAATGGTTTTCAATTCTTTTAAACATAAACTCGATCAATCCCAATTTCAGATTCGAGCCCTAGTTCGAATCCTCCCAAATTGAACCCCCAAACGATTCAGTTAACGATTACAAACATGGGGCTTTTGTTCCCCATGTGAAACCGAGTGTGGGTGTGTGTTGAATTACCGTATGATGACGAACTGGAGATGAACCCGATGAAGAACAGTTCGCGGCTGTGGTGTTAATCGATGGGTGAGCAAACCTCGATGGAAATCAAATTAATTTCGTAAGAAGCTTCGTATGATGATCTTGATTAAAAGCCTGTTGTCAATTTTGTCTAAAATCGATCGAAGGTTGGGTTTTTAAGGAGTTGCAGGTCGACGGTTTTTGAGAGGTGTTCGAAGGTTTTGAATTCGTTTCAAGTGAAATGGAGAATGGGGATTGATTAGAAACTGACTTATGGTAGTCCTCGTTCGTTTAATTTGATTAAAACAAGGTGTTAGTGCGATCTGTGGACTGACAAAAGTCCGACAACGCGTGGCTCGGGTTCTACACCGCATGCGTTCGAATTTTGGAATTGTTTAGTTGCACGAGTTCGAATCTCCCATGTGAAGGTGTCAGGAGTGTCGGTTTTGGTCAAAACCGCGTGATCTCGGCGTTTGAAGCTCGCCGGAGGGTCGCCGGAGGGATTGCCGGCGGTGAGGGTGTTCGACGGGGGAGGGTTGGGTTTTAAATAAATTTACAACTTTGGTCCCTGTGGTTTTGAGTTTTATTACCTTATGCTAGAAACTTTAAAATTAAGTTTCATAATTACAAAACACCCCGCACTTAATTTATATAATAATTATTATTATATATATATATATATAAAATACATATATGTATTTATAACCCATTGTTATTATTATTATTGTTTTTTTAATATATTATTACCATTAACATTATTATATTATTATTATTATTATTATTATTATTATTATTATTATTATTATTAACATCAACGTATCGAACAAAATCAATTTATTAAAAATACGCAATGTTACAGTCTCCCCTGCTTTAGGAAATTTCGTCCCGAAATTTTAATCACGAGGAGGCTGAAACGAAAAGATGTGGGTACTTGGATTTCATTTGGTCCTCACGTTCCCAGGTGAACTCTGGTCCACGTTTAGACTCCCAACGAACTTTGACAATAGGTATTCGACTGCGTTTGAGTTGTTTGACTTCCCGATCCATAATTTCCACAGGTTTCTCAATAAAGTGCATAGATTCATCAATCTGGACTTCTTCGAGTGGGATGTGGAGATTTTCATCGGCAAGACATTTCTTGAGATTTGAAACATGAAACGTCGGGTGTATATTGCTGAGTTCTTGGGGTAGTTCAAGCTTGTAGGCCACTTTCCCAATTCGCTCGAGCACTTTGAATGGACCCACGTAACGAGGTGCTAGCTTCCCTTTCTTCCCAAAGCGAATCACTCCCTTCCAAGGTGATACCTTAAGAAGTACGAGATCACCGACATTGTATCCCATGGGCTTACTGTCACACCCGACCGACGGCGGAATCATCGGAGCGGACGAGGGAATGATTGATTGTTCATAACTCATGATTGTCTAATAGTGAAAATAATATTAAAATCAGATTACAGGACAACATGAATTAACAGATACAAATACAACAGTTAAAATCACAAATAGTAATTGTGTTTTGTTTTGACTAAGTCCAGGTCTTATATGAGCATGTAGAAGTCCACTAACTTGCTTAACCTGAAATCATGTGAGAAAATAAAGTCAGCTAACGAATTAGCTGGTGAGTAATCATAGTTTTGAGTATACATATAGATTGATTGATTGATTGAGAATAATCCAATTCACAAGGTAACGTTAAGACTTATATTGCAATAGTAAAACATATAGATAAACTGACACAATAACAACCCTTGACTTGACACTTGCAAATAATAGACTCCACACATACACCATAGTTTAACTCCTGCCTCTGGCACAATCACCACTCGACTATTCATATGGGGTGGGTTATCCAAACCAGTAGATCTACATTGTTGCCAGGATTGATTGATTGATGAATTAGGGTTTTATTGTCGTCCAGTTTAGCATAGTATGTTCACGTAATTGCAAGTAATAACATAACCTGTCTTGAATTGAATTTAGAATGAAACAACAATAGAATATCATGATTGAGTATATTGTATCACATGATTTCCCCCAAACAGGAAATGATATAAAAAAAGGGGATATGAATACTCACCTGATTGATGAAATTGGATTTTGAACGTGATAGATTTGACACCTACAATTTCCTTATGATTAACCTAAGGAACGGTGTCTCGAATTAGAATAATAATGATTTTAGAATTTGGGAATGTATTAGGATTTCCATTGGGTCTTTAATTTATTTAGTTTGAATGTCTTGAAATAAATAAAATGAATTTATTGAAAATGATTTTGTTTACAACTTAATAGAAATAAATATGTTAATACGCGTAATCGTTGGTTTATCGTTAAAGTGTGGGAAAATAAATAATTAATTTATTAATTAATTATATGATAATTAATTAATATATTTAATTATTTAAATTATTAAAAGAAATGAAAATGTTTTTGGGATGATTATAAAACTTTTATACTTAATCATGATTTATACAATAATTATTATTTAAATAAATTAAAAGTAATACTGTGTCGAATAATAATTTAATAAATTAAATTATTATTAAAAGTTTACTTTTATTTTAATAATTTTGTATCATTTGTAATTTTTATTTATTTAAAACATTTATTAAAATAGATAAAATGTTAAAAATAAATTTCAGAAATTAATTAAGTTGTTCTAAAAATTCTAATGTTTGAAAAATCATTTTTATAATTTTTATATATTTTTCCGAATTTTTATAAGGCTTAAAAAAAACACTAAAAAGATTTGAGGTGGCCCGGGGTCGAACCCGGGACCTCTCGGATAGGGTAAGAGCGCAGGAACCAGTGAACCATGGCATACAGCCGTGATGGTTTTGGTTTCCAAATGGTTTAAACATAGTTTCCAATCAACCCTCCTTCCCGAATGAACCCTAGTTCGATCCGAACCAAATCGACCTCGAAATCGATCTCAAAAGCTCCTAAAATCATGGGGCTTTTGTTCCCCACAAGAAATCGAGTGTGTGTGTATGTGTAATTACCTCTTATAGGATCGAATTAATGGTGTTCCAATCGAAGAACAGTCGCGGCTCAGTGGTGATCGACGGGTGAGCAAATCGCGATGAAACTCAAATTAATTTCGTATGAAGCTTCGTATGATGATCGTGATTAAAAGCCCTTTATCATTTGTGGTTAAAATCGAATGGAGATGGGTTGTTAGTTGGGTTGCAGGTCGCGAAAGAGGAGGTGCTCGAAGGGGAGGTTTAAACTTGTTTTAAATGAAATTGAATCCACAGGAATGTTTTAAACGAGTATAAGTTTGTAAATGCGGGTGTTAATTTGATTATAAAACTCCGTAGTGCGATCTGCGGACTGAAAAAGAAGCCGACAAAGCATGGTACAGATTCTACACCGCATGCGTTCAGATTTTGAATTGTTTATTTGGCACGAGTTCGAATCTCCCATGTGAACGTGTCGGGAGTGTTTGTTTGGTCGAGTTCGCGTGTTTTGGTTGCGTTTGAGCTTCGTCGGAGAAGAGGCCGGAGGGTGGCCGGCGGTGAGGGGGTTCGACGGGGAGGGAAACGAGTTTTAAAGGAAGTTTCACATCTGGTCCCTGTGGTTTATAGCAATTGTCAAAACAAAACTAAAGTTTTGTTTTAGTTTAAATAAGTTACCATTTGACCCCCTCTTATTTTGTAATGTTATTATTTGTGTACAAATTTATTAGTTATAATTTTTAAAGTTATAAAACCTACCTTTTTTTTTATTATCATCAACATTATTATTATTATTATTGTTATTTTATTATTATTATTAATATTATTAATATTATTATTATTATATTTTTTATTATTTATTTATTATTATTATATATTTTTTTTTGTTTAAACTTCATAATTACTAATATAATTTATAATATTTTTTTTTATAAAATCATATTAATAACTATATGATTGTAATGTGAATTAAATGCCAACATTAATGTGTTTTCAATGAATAGATTTCATTTATTAATTTAAACGAGTTCGGTTTACAATTTGAAATGGGTCGGATGTTACAGTCTCCCTGCTTTAGGAAATTTCGTCCCGAAATTTTTAATCACGAGGAGGCTGAAACGAAAAATGCGGATACTGGGATTTCATTTGTACTCACGTTCCCAAGTGAAATCTAGGCCACGTTTAGATTCCAGCGGACTTTGACAATCGGTATTCGACTACGTATGAGTTGTTTGACTTCCCGATCCATAATTTCCACAGGTTTCTCAATAAAGTGCATAGATTCATCAATCTGGACTTCGTTGAGTGGAATGTGGAGATTTTTATCGGCAAGACATTTCTTGAGATTTGAAACATGAAACGTTGGTTGTATATTGCTGAGCTCTTGGGGTAGTTCAAGCTTGCAGGCTACTTTCCAATTCGCTCGTGTACTTTGAATGGACTCGCGTAACGAGGTGCTAGTTTCCCTTTCTTTCCAAAGCGAATCACTCTCTTCCAAGGTGACACCTTAAGAAGTACGAGATCACCGACATTGTATTCCATGGGCTTACGTCTTTTGTCAGCATAATGCTTTTGACGATTTCTAGCAGCGATCAAGTTATCACGGATCTTATGAATTTTGTCGGTTGTTTCTTGTATTAATTCCGGACCAGTAATTTGTGATTCACCAACTTCAGACCATACAAGGCCTCAAATGGTGCCATCTAAATGTTGGTATGGTGATTGTTATTGTAAGAGAATTCAATCAATGGAAGATAAGAATCCCACGATCCACTGAAATCAATGACACAAGCCCGAAGCATATCCTCGAGCGTCTGTATCGTTCCTTCAGTCTGACCGTTGGTTTACGGTTGATAAGTTGTGTTAAGATTCGGTTGAGTTTCGAGAGCTGATTGGAGACTTTTCCAGAAAATGAGAGATGAAGCGACCATCGTGATCAGAGATGATATTTTACTTGACAGAAGATTGTTTAGGAAGACTACCATCACGAAATCAGGTTTTGATGATAACTCACAATGAAAGTCGATAGATAAGGAATAAATGGTTCGATGTAGCTAGATCGAGTCAAAACATGAGAATAAAGAAATTGATTTAAGAATTTAAATGTTCCAAGCTTAGAATCAAAATTAACCTAAAACGATCGGGTCTCTTATCAAGTTCAAATATCATGCTTTGGCTTGATAGGTCGAAACACTATATTATTTTACCCTTCAAGTTACTACATGCCTCTCGTCACTTGATTACAACCCTGGTAAGTTGATGATCAAGAAATGAGGATAGTCATCAAGGTATGGTTTTTACCCCTAACTTGATGGTGTACTCTCAAAGTATGACCACTAGCTTACCAATCCAAAAAGTTCGCATCGAGAATCTTCAGAAGAATAAGACGAGATAACTCACCATTAAGGTAAGGGAAATCACTCCTATCTTAACGATGAATTTTTACAAAAACAAAATATGGTAAGATAGACTTCCTCATCAAAATCCAGAATTCACTCCTACTTTGACGAGGTCGTTTCATTCGAGAAAATACAATCCATAAAAATGAAATTATCATCAAGGTATGAAATTTACGTCTATCTTGATGATTGAATTTCATAATAACAAGAAAACAATTGAAGATTGACATTTGTCACCAAAGTACGGGTTTCAATCCTATTTTGGTGAGATCATGTCATTTGTGAAATGCAAGTTCCATAGTGAATAATTGAAGTCAGTCCTCGAGATAAGGAAATCACCCTAATCCAGAGGATGAAATTTCATAAAACACGTCATTGAAAAACATTTATTGAAATGATAAAGATTCATCACCAAAGTAAGGGAATCACCCCTGTTTTGATGAGTTAGAATCATTTAGGAGATCAAGTATCCTTAGTCATAGGTTGACTTACAAACTCTTTCATCTCCCACGGTGCAAACGGTTCAAAGTTAGACTTAACAACGAAAGGAAAAATATCTCAATTAGAAATTTAGAAATTTTCAAATTACATCAATGTAACAAAAGGAAATCACGATTACAAATCTTGAATTACATCATGAAGACGAAATCAAGGACAAGAATTATTCAACACCACATCATTGGTGGCTTGAGCTTGTTGAGTATTGATGTTGAAAGCACGTCCTTGAGCCGTAGGAACTGGGATGACAAGTTGAGGGCATCGATTGCGAAAATGGTTCGGATCACCACATTGATAGCATGCACGACCCTGGGTGATTGCAAGAGGATGTTGGTGAACTGGTGCATTAGTCGGAGCTTTAGCAGCACTCCTGCACACGTTGAATGTATGACCCAAACGACCACAGTTTGTGCATTGACGACACTGTGTGTTAGCGGGATGATGGTAATTGCAGATGTTACACAGTGGATGGGGTCCGGTGTATGGCTTTCTCATCAGCGATTGGTTGTTTACCGCTTGTTGATGTGCTGGGGGGACTTGAGTAATTGGCACAGCAGGGGTAATTACCGCAAAGTTTTGAGATTGAGCCTTCCTCTTCTTGTTCTTGGAAAGCTCGGCTTGGTCGGTTTTGATGGTTTCGTTATGAAGTTTATCGGTATTCTTCTTCGATCCTTTCCTGGTTAAGGAACCAGCTTTCACATGATTATCGGTTAACTGTGCAGCCAGCCTGATAGCATCTTCTAGTGTGGAAGGATTCCTTCCTAGCACCGTATCCTGAATCTGCATAGGCAGTCCACCAATGTATTTCTCGATGGCACGAGAGGTAGGGGTAGCAAGATGCGGTACTAAAAGGCTCAGTTCGTGGAATCGGTTAGTGTATGCGAGGTTCTCGCCACTGTCTTGGGTTAACTCCCAGAACTCAGCTTCCAGTTTCCGGACTTCGTTTCTTGGGCAGAACTCTTTAGTCATGAGCTCTTTAACTTCAGTCCATGTTAAGGCTAGAGCAGTTTCAGTTCCACGGGTTCGTTTCTCTCCGTTCCACCAAGTAAGTGCGCGTTTCTGAAGAACACTTGTCGCATACCGGACCTTCAGATTTTCAGGGCATTCGCTGTTTAGGAAAGTGTTCTCGATGCTTTCGAACCACTGTAGTAATCCGGTAGCACCTTCAGTTCCACTGAACTTAGTGGGGTTGCAAGAACTGAATTGTTTGTAAGTACAAGTTCGGGGAGGGTTTGGTGCAGTTGGGTTTTGAACAACATTGTTGCCTTGGTTCAAATGGGTAAGTAGAGTTGGGATGACCGCAGTACTTCACGTGCTACAATAGCAAAATCTTACGGCCAGAGTTTCGAGACCGTGAACGGATTTAACGAGAAGACATTCTGGAATATCATTAAGATAGTTTATGAGAATTGGATTAATATGAGCTATGAAAACGACAATCGAGAATTTGGCATAATAACGATGATATGTTCCGAGTGTAATCGTTTGATTCGTAAATCAAAACGAATACGTGACTTATCAAAGTATTTGTGTCCACCACAACCTTAGTGAGGACATGCGTACCTATAAGCGAATACTCATCTCGAGGGTTCCCAGGTAAGGTAATCAAGTGTATGAATACCTTGCCTAGACAGAACACCTTAAGATACAGGTATCCCACTCTTCCAGCATTGCATGTTCTCGGTCATGTGACACGGACTTTGACGAGATTTGAAAACCATGAATAACAATCGAGTTTTGGAGTTTGAAATCACTTGAATTAGGCACACAATGCCTTAGAATGTGAGTTAAGATTCGTGTGTACATTGTTAAGATTCAAAGTATAAGAAGAATCACATAAGGCATATAATCACATAACAAGTATAAACATATAATGCACATAAAATCCTATCTAAGTACATAAAATACATGAGAGGACTCATGTGTAAAGGTACTTAGTTATAGTCTAGGTCATTCCATTTCTAATACCTAATTCCGTATAACCATGGCTCTGATACCAATCTGTCACACCCCGACCGACGGCGGAATCATCGGAGCGGACGAGGGAATGATTGATTGTTCATAACTCATGATTGTCTAATAGTGAAAATAATATTAAAATCAGATTACAGGACAACATGAATTTAACAGATACAAATACAACAGTTAAAATCACAAATAGTAATTGTCTTTTGTTTTGACTAAGTCCAGGTCTTATATGAGCATGTAGAAGTCCACTAACTTGCTTAACCTGAAATCATGTGAGAAAATAAAGTCAGCTAACGAATTAGCTGGTGAGTAATCATAGTTTTGAGTATACATATAGATGATTGATTGATTGAGAATAATCCAATTCACAAGGTAACGTTAAGACTTATATTGCAATAGTAAAACATATAGATAACTGACACAATAACAACCCCTTGACTTGACACTTGCAAATAATAGACTCCACACATACACCATAGTTTAACTCCTGCCTCTGGCACAATCACCACTCGACTATTCATATGGGTGGGTTATCCAAACCAGTAGATCTACATTGTTGCCAGGATTGATGATTGATTGAATTAGGGTTTTATTGTCATCCAGTTTAGCATAGTATGTTCACGTAATTGCAAGTAATAACATAACCTGTCTTGAATTGAATTTAGAATGAAACAACAATAGAATATCATGATTGAGTATATTGTATCACATGATTTCCCCCAAATAGGAATGATATAAAAAAAGGGGATATGAATACTCACCTGATTGATGAAATTGGATTTTGAACGTGATAGATTTGACACCTACAATTTCCTTATGATTAACCTAAGGAACGGTGTCTCGAATTAGAATAATAATGATTTTAGAATTTGGGAATGTATTAGGATTTCCATTGGGTCTTTAATTTATTTAGTTTGAATGTCTTGAAATAAATAAAATGAATTTATTGAAAATGATTTTGTTTACAACTTAATAGAAATAAATATGTTAATACGCGTAATCGTTTGGTTTATCGTTAAAGTGTGGGAAAATAAATAATTAATTTTATTAATTAATTATATGATAATTAATTAATATATTTAATTATTTAAATTATTAAAAGAAATGAAAATGTTTTTGGGATGATTATAAAACTTTTATACTTAATCATGATTTATACAATAATTATTATTTAAATAAATTAAAAGTAATACTGTGTCGAATAATAATTAATAAATAAATTATTATTAAAAGTTTACTTTTATTTAATAATTTTGTATCATTTGTAATTTTTATTTATTTAAAACATTTATTAAATAGATAAAATGTTAAAATAAATTTCAGAAATTAATTAAGTTGTTCTAAAATTCTAATGTTTGAAAAATCATTTTTATAATTTTTATATTTTTTTCCGAATTTTATAAGGCTTAAAAAAACACTAAAAAGATTTGAGGTGGCCCGGGGTCGAACCCGGGACCTCTCGGATAGGGTAAGAGCGCAGGAACCAGTGAACCATGGCATACAGCCGTGATGGTTTTGGTTTCCAAATGGTTTTTAAACATAGTTTCCAATCAACCCTCCTTCCCGAATGAACCCTAGTTCGATCCGAACCCAAATCGACCTCGAAATCGATCTCAAAAGCTCCTAAAATCATGGGGCTTTTGTTCCCCACAAGAAATCGAGTGTGTGTGTATGTGTAATTACCTCTTATAGGATCGAATTAATGGTGTTCCAATCGAAGAACAGTCGCGGCTCAGTGGTGATCGACGGGTGAGCAAATCGCGATGAAACTCAAATTAATTTCGTATGAAGCTTCGTATGATGATCGTGATTAAAAGCCCTTTATCATTTGTGGTTAAAATCGAACGAGATGGGTTGTTAGTTGGGTTGCAGGTCGCGAAAGAGGAGGTGCTCGAAGGGGAGGTTTAAACTTGTTTAAATGAAATTGAATCCACAGGAATGTTTTAAACGAGTATAAGTTTGTAAATGCGGTGTTAATTTGATTATAAAACTCCGTAGTGCGATCTGCGGACTGAAAAAGAGCCGACAAAGCATGGTACAGATTCTACACCGCATGCGTTCAGATTTTGAATTGTTTATTTGGCACGAGTTTCGAATCTCCCATGTGAACGTGTCGGGAGTGTTTGTTTGGTCGAGTTCGCGTTTTTGGTTGCGTTTGAGCTTCGTCGGAGAAGAGGCCGGAGGGTGGCCGGCGGTGAGGGGGTTCGACGGGAGGGAAACGAGTTTTAAAGGAAGTTTCACATCTGGTCCCTGTGGTTTATAGCAATTGTCAAAACAAAACTAAAGTTTTGTTTTAGTTTAAATAAGTTACCATTTGACCCCCTCTTATTTTGTAATGTTATTATTTTGTGTACAAATTTATTAGTTATAATTTTTTAAAGTTATAAAACCTACCTTTTTTTTATTATCATCAACATTATTATTATTATTATTATTGTTATTTTATTATTATTATTAATATTATTAATATTTTATTATTATATTTTTTTTATTATTTATTTATTATTATTATATATTTTTTTTTGTTTAAACTTCATAATTACTAATATAATTTTATATATTTTTTTTTTTATAAAATCATATTATAACTATATGATTGTAATGTGAATTAAATGCCAACATTAATGTGTTTTCAATGAATAGATTTCATTTATTAATTTAAACGAGTTCGGTTTACAATTTGAAATGGGTCGGATGTTACACTTACGTCTTTTATCACATAATGCTTTTGACGATTCCTAGCAGCCACCAAGTTATCACGGATCTTATGAATTTGTCTGTTGTTTCTTGTATCAATTCCGGACCAGTAATCTGTGATTCACCAACTTCAGACCAACAGATGGGAGATCGACACTTTCGGCCATACAAGGCCTCAAATGGTGCCATCTGGATGCTGGTATGGTAACTTTATTGTAAGAGAATTCGATCAACGGAAGATGAGAATCCCACGATCCACTGAAATCAATGACACAAGCCTGGAGCATATCCTCGAGGGTTTGTATCGTTCTTTCAGTCTGACCGTCGGTTTGCGGGTGATAGGCTGTGCTAAGATTTAGTTGAGTCCCAAGGGCTGATTGAAGACTTTTCCAGAAATGGAGATGAAACGACCATCGCGATCAGAGATAATCTAAAGGTACACCATGCCGACTGACTATTTCATTGATGTAGATGCGAGCCAATTTCTCGACTCGATAATCTTCCCGAATTGGAATGAAATGAGCCGACTTAGTCAACCGATCAATGATAACCCAGATACTATCGTGACCACTAGCGGTACGAGGCAGCTTGGTGATGAATCCATGGATATGCTTTCCCATTTCCATAATGGAACCTCGGGTTGTATGAGTAATCCAGAGGGACGTTGATGCTCGGCTTTGACTTTGGAACATGTGAGGCATTTAGATACATACAAGGCTATATCCTTCTTCATGCCGGGCCACCAATATTGGTTCCGAAGATTCATGAACATCTTATCTGCTCCCGGATGAATAGAATAACGAGCCTTATGAGCCTCATCCATGATGGTTGTTCGAAGATTATCGCGATTCGGAATCCAAAGTCGATTTAGAAAGTACAGTAGTCCGTCCGACTTGATTTCCAATTGGAGTTCAGCACCGCATGACATTTCCTCATACATGTTGCCCTCGGTGACTGATTCGTGTTGAGCTTCGAGTATACGGGTCAAGAGGTCGGTTTGGATGGTAACACTTTGAAGCATAACTTGACCCTTACGACTTAATGCATCGGCTACGACATTAGCTTTACCGGGTGGTAACGAATCTCACAGTCGTAGTCATTGAGTAGTTCGACCCATCGTCGTTGCCTCATGTTAAGCTCCTTCTGGTTGAAGATGTACTGGAGACTCTTATGATCGGTGAATACAACACATTTAGTGCCATAGAGATATGTATCCAGATTTTGAGTGCGAATACGACAGCTCCCAATTCAAGATCGTGCGTCGTATAATTTTTCTCATGAATCTTCAATTGTCTTGAGGCATAAGCTATAACTTTGCCTCGCTGCATGAGAACGCACCCTAGACCTTGTTTTGAAGCGTCACAATAGACAACAAAGTCGTCGTTTCCATCAGGAAGTGTTAGAATCGGCGCCTCACACAACTTTTGCTTGAGGGTTTGAAATGCTTTTTCTTGATCAGGCCCCCAAGAAAAAGGCTTATCCTTGTGGGTCAAAGCAGTGAGTGGCACAGCAATCTTAGAGAAGTTAGGAATAAAACGTCGATAATATCCGGCTAGTCCAGAAATGAACGAACCTCTGTAGGAGTCTTAGGTTCTCCCCATTTCTTTACTGCCTCGATCTTTGCGGGATCAACGTGAATTCCTTTGCTGTTTACTATATGACCAAGAATTGAACCTCATTAAGCCAGAATTCACACTTTGAGAATTTGGCGTAGAGTTTCTCTTTCCTCAGAAGTTCGAGTATTAGACGAAGGTGGTTCTCGTGATCGGATTTGGATTTGGAGTATATCAAGATATCGTCGATGAATACGATCACGAATTTGTCTAGGTATGGTCGGCACACGCGATTCATTAAATCCATGAATACTGCCGGTGCGTTGGTTAACCCGAATGGCATCACTGTAAACTCGTAATGGCCATATCTCGTTCGGAAAGCGGTTTTTGGGATATCATCATCGTGCACACGGAGTTGGTGATAACCAGAACGAAGATCGATCTTTGAGAAATGAGTGGCTCCTTGAAGCTGATCAAACAGATCGTCGATTCTGGGTAATGGGTAACGATTCTTGATTGTGAGTTTGTTGAGTTCTCGATAGTCGATACACATACGAAAAGAACATCCTTTTTCTTCACGAATAAGACTGGGGCTCCCTACGGTGATGAGCTCGGGCGAATGAATCCTTTGTCTGACAGTTCTTGCAATTGGCTAGCAAGTTCTTGCATTTCGGAAGGCGCGAGACGATAAGGTGATTTTGCCACGGGAGTTGCACCAGGCACAAGGTCGATCCTGAATTCAACTTGACGAACGGGAGGAAGACCGGTTAGGTCTTCGGGAAAGACTTCGGGAAATTCTCGAATAACCGGAATGTCTTCAATCTTCTTAGGGTTCTTATCCGTTTTCACGATATGAGCTAAGAAAGCCACGTAACGCTTGCGGAGGTACTTTTGGGCTTTAGTGCAAGTCATGAGTTTAAGTCCTTTGGAAGACTTTTCCCCGTAAATATTTAAGACACTTCCAGATGCGCGAGGGATCCGGATGATTTTCTCGAAACAGACGACTTCAGCATGGTTCTTTGACAACCAATCCATGCCTATAATGACGTCAAAACTTCCAAGTGGCATCGGTATAAGATCGACAGGGAATTCGTGTTCACTAAGTTTAAGGGTACAATTTTGGATGACAGAATCAATTGTGACGGATTTTCCATCAGCTATTTCTACTGTAAACGGTTTCCCTAACTTAGTTCGGGTATTAACAAGCAAAGGTTCAATTCTAAGGATACAAAACTTTTATCGGCACCGGTATCAAATAAAATTGAAGCATATTGATGATCGATTAGGAACGTACCATTCACCACATCATTGGCAGCCTGAGCTTGTTGGGCATTGATGTTAAAAGCACGCCCTTGTGCTGCGGGTACGGCATTAACGAGCTGAGGACATCGGTTACGGAAATGAGTGGATCACCGCATTGATAACATGCACGAACTTGAGCAATTGCAGGAGGGTTTTGTTGGACTGGCGCATTTACCAATACCTTAGCAGCATTCCTGCATATGTTGAATGTATGGCCAAAACGACCACAACTGGTGCACTGACGACACTTAGCACCAGTAGGATGATGATACTTGCAGATGTTGCATTGTGGAAATGGCCCGGTGTAAGGTTTCTTTGTTGGGGCTTGATTATTCATGGCTGGTTGATAGGTCGGTGCGACTTGGTTGATTGGAACAGCAGGGGTAACTACAGCAAAGTTTTGAGAGTTAGCCTTCCTCTTCCGGTTCCTGGAAGTTTCAGGCTTGTCTTCCTTGGTTGTTTCAGTAGAAGACTTCTCCATTTTCTTCTTGTCACCCTTCCTGGTCAAGGTACCGGCCTTGACATGGTTGTCGGTTAACTGAGCTGCTAGACGGATAGCATCTGCCAAGTTAGTAGGGTTCCTACCCCACACGGTATCCTGAATTTGCATAGGGAGACCACCTATGTACTTCTCGATAGCTCGAGATGAGGGAGTAACTAGATGAGGAACCAGAAGACTCAACTCGTGAAAACGGGTGGTGTAAACCAGATTCTCGCCGCTTTCCTGAGCCAAATCCCAGAATTCAGCTTCTAGTCTTTTGATTTCATTTCGTGGGCAGAATTCTCGTGTCATGAGTTCCTTTACTTCAGCCCACGTCAATGCCAGGGCAGCATCAGTGCCACGGGTTCGTTTCTCCCCGTTCCACCAAGTGAGTGCGCGTTTCTGGAGAACACTTGTGGCATACCGGACTTTTAGATTTTCAGGGCATTCGCTGTTTAGGAAGGTGTTCTCGATGCTTTCGAACCACTGTAGTAATCCGGTAGCTCCTTCAGTTCCACTGAACTTAGTGGGGTTGCAAGAACTGAAATGTTTGTAGGTACAAGTTTGGGAGGGTTTGGTGCAGTTGGTTTTGATCAGTATTGTTGCCTTGGTTCAAATGGGTAAGCAGAGTTGGGATAACAGCAGCAACTTCACGTGCTACAATAGCAGCAATCTTGCGGCCAGAGTTTCTAGATCGTGAACGGATTTGACGAGAAGCCATTCTGTATAATATGGAAAGAAGAAACCTCTATGAGAAACGGGTAATTGGTTTTTAAAACTTTTCAAAATAATAAAATCGTTAATGAGATTGTTTAGAATAACAATGAGAGGTTAGGAGTGTAACGTTCGGTTCGCAAACCAAAGCGAATACGTTGACTTATCAAAGTATTTGTGTCCAGCACGAGGACATGCGTACCTATAAGCGAATACTCATCTCGAGGGTTCCCAGGTAAGGTAATCAAGTTGTATGAAATACCTTGCCTAGACAGAACACCTTAAGATACAGGTATCCCACTCTTCCAGCATTGCATGTTCTCGGTCATGTGACACGGACTTTGACGAGATTTGAAAACCATGAATAACAATCGAGTTTTTGGAGTTTGAAATCACTTGAATTAGGCACACATGCCTTAGAATATGAGTTAAGATTCGTGTGTATATTGATAGATTCAAAGTATAAGAAGAATCACATAAACAGATAATCACATAATCAAGTATAAACATGTAAGGCACATAAATCCTGTCTAAGCATATAAAATACATGAGAGGACTCATGTGTAAAGGTACTTAGTTATAGTCTAGGTCATTCCATTTCTAATAACCTAATTCCCTATAACCATGGCTCTGATACCAATCTGTCACACCCCGACCGACGGCGGAATCATCGGAGCGGACGAGGGAATGATTGATTGTTCATAACACATGGTTGTCTAATAGTGGAAATAATATTAAAATCAGATTACAGATAATATAAGTCCAACATACACAAATACAACAATTGAAACCACAAATAGTAATTGTCTTTTTTTTCACTAAGTCCGGGTCTTAAATGAGCAGGTAGAAGTCCACTATCTTGCTTAACCTGAAATCATGTGAGAAAATAAAGTCAGCTAACGAATTAGCTGGTGAGTAGTCATAGTTTTGAATATACATATAGATTGATTGATTGATTGAGAATAATCCAATTCACAAGGTAACGTTAAAACTTATATTGCAATAGTAAAGCATATAGATAAACCGACACAATAACAACCCCTTGACTTGACACTTGCATATAATAGACTCCACACATAAACCATAGGTTAACTCCTGCCTCTGGTACAATCACCACTCGACTATTCATATGGGGTGGGTTATCCAAACCAGTAGATCTACATTGATACCAGGATTGATTGATTGAATTAGGGTTTTATTGTCGTCCAGTTTAGCATAGTATGTTCACGTAATTGCAAGTAATAACATAACCTGTCTTGAATTGAATTTAGAATGAAACAACATTAGAATATCATGATTGAATATATCGTATCACATGATTTCCCCCAAATAGGAATGATATAAAAAGGGGATATGAATACTCACCTGATTGATGAGATTAGGATCTGGATGTGATAGTTTAGACACCAACGATTTCCTTATGATTAACCTAAGGATCGGTGTCTCGAATTAGAATAATAATGATTTGAGAATTTGGGAATGTATTAGGATTTCCATTGGGTTTTGAATAGTAGTTTAAATAAACTAATTTTATTAGTTTGAATGTCCATAACTAAATAAAATAATTTATGGATGTGATTTCGTTTAGAATTTAATAATGTATTTGTATCAATACTCGTAATTGTATGGTTTATAGTTAAAGTGTGGAAAAACAAATATTAATTTTATTAATCAATTATATGATAATAATTAAAACATTTAATTATTTAAATGACTAAAAGAAACGAAAATGAATTTGGAAAGGTTTAAATATAAACTTTTATATTTAATCATAGATATTATTTGAACCCATAGTAATTTAGTGATTTTAACCATATTTATAGTCTAATTTCATAAAAAAAGAATTTAACTAGATTTGTTATTTATTTAAAACAATTTATAAAATAAATAAATAAAATGTCAAAATAAATTTCAGAAAATAATTAATCTGAAAAAAAAAAATAAATTTGTTAGTTTTTGAACAAGTAAAACGCCTTATGTTTGATGAAAAGAAATAATAGTCTATAAATATTTAAAATAAGTTATATTGTTTATATGGTTTTATGTTTTATTGTTATACAATCTAAAGAAAAATTGCAGAAAATGATTTTGATGTTTTAAAAATAAACATGTTTATAAAAATGATTTTTATAATTTTTAATAATTTTTTTGTTATTTTTAAAAGGCTGAAACAAGGCAAAAAAAATGTTTGGGGTTGCCCGGTTCGAACCGGGACCTCTAGTGTACATTGTGAGCACAGAACCATCAAACCAAGGCCGTGGCCGCGATAGGAAATGGTTTTCAATTCTTTTAAACATAAACTCGATCAATCCCAATTTCAGATTCGAGCCCTAGTTCGAATCCTCCCAAATTGAACCCCCAAACGATTCAGTTAACGATTACAAACATGGGGCTTTTGTTCCCCATGTGAAACCGAGTGTGGGTGTGTGTTGAATTACCCGTATGATGACGAACTGGAGATGAACCCGATGAAGAACAGTTCGCGGCTGTGGTGTTAATCGATGGGTGAGCAAACCTCGATGGAAATCAAATTAATTTCGTAAGAAGCTTCGTATGATGATCTTGATTAAAAGCCTGTTGTCAATTTTGTCTAAAATCGATCGAAGGTTGGGTTTTTAAGGAGTTGCAGGTCGACGGTTTTTGAGAGGTGTTCGAAGGTGTTTGAATTCGTTTCAAGTGAAATGGAGAATGGGGATTGATTAGAAACTGACTTATGGTAGTCCTCGTTCGTTTAATTTGATTAAAACAAGGTGTTAGTGCGATCTGTGGACTGACAAAAGTCCGACAACGCGTGGCTCGGGTTCTACACCGCATGCGTTCGAATTTTGGAATTGTTTAGTTGCACGAGTTCGAATCTCCCATGTGAAGGTGTCAGGAGTGTCGGTTTTGGTCAAAACCGCGTGATCTCGGCGTTTGAAGCTCGCCGGAGGGTCGCCGGAGGGATTGCCGGCGGTGAGGGTGTTCGACGGGGGAGGGTTGGGTTTTAAATAAATTTACAACTTTGGTCCCTGTGGTTTTGAGTTTTATTACCTTATGCTAGAAACTTTAAAATTAAGTTTCATAATTTACAAAACACCCCCTGCACTTAATTTATATAATAATTATTATTTATATATATATATATATAAATATACATATATGTATTTATAACCCATTGTTATTATTATTATTGTTTTTTTTTAATATTATTATACCATTAACATTATTATTATTATTATTATTATTATTATTATTATTATTATTATTATTATTATTATTATTATTATTATTATTAACATCAACGTATCGAACAAAATCAATTTATTAAAAAATACGCAATGTTACATAACCGAACCCGAAATTGTGAGACGAGTAACGAGACTTACCGAATGGTTGTTTCAATCGGATCTTGTGGTTCCCGGAGATCGATCGTAGCCTGCGGATATGGTGACGGCAGAAGTTGTTTAGGGTTACGATGAAGATGAAGTATGCGGATGAAGTTGGTTCGATGGGTTGGGTGGGTTGGTTTTATAATTGAGTTAATTTTTATAATTTTACACTTTTAGTCCCTGTTTTTTGAAGGAGTTCCCCATTAATTAATTTGTATAGATGTAGGTATTTTGTTTCTTTGATGTTAAGTTAAAGTTAAATAGTAATAATAATAATAATTGTTATTATATAATATTAATAATTTAATTTAACCCTACGTAATGGAGAGGTTAGACAATGTACACAGTACTAACCTGGAAAAACTCGGGTTGTCACACATAATGACACATGTAGCACTAAGTAGTAAATAAATCGGTAAATGAGTTTCAATGAAGAAAAATCATATAAAGAATATCTGAAATCCAGTTTGACCATTCGATACAGTGTGCGAGTTCAACCAATCCGACCATTCTACATGTAGAGATTTCACCGAAGCGCAGTTCAGTCCGGTTCTGAAAACACGAGGGGTTTCATTGTGGACCAACACAAATCAACCATCCTACTTGGAGCACCTCATTGTGCCCCAACACCTTTTTCTTCAACTTTACTGGCCCTGCAGTCACAATTGAGCTGCACCAAAATGCCATAATGTCATTGATGAAGGTGATCAGTCTGAACACCATCCCCACCACAATACTGAAATTTATCCCAGATCTTTCTTTTTGCCTGCATAAACATTGCTATGTCCCCAACCACCCCCAAAAAAGGAAAGTAAGAAGAATAAACAGATAAATATAAATGAGAAATCATAATCACCTAAAAATTTTGACACTAAACAATCTATTAAGTCATTATCTCAAAATGTCATGATATCAAACATTAGATGCAATCCAGTGGATACAACATGAAATCAGGAAAAAAGGTCATAGGATGCCATAAAAGAGTTAGGTATAAACACCAAATTTTTAGGCTATGGAGATGCATTTAGTCTGTTATATTTCTATTTTGCATCTTTCATAGGATTGGCATAACATGATGGTTCCCATATAATAAACTAATAGTATATGATGAGAGGATTAGTTACATGTCAATACAGGCTCAGGTGGAAACAAGGTCGGATTGGAGTTATGAAACAAAAGTTTGGTCATATATGATAACAAAAGTTCATGTTATTTCAATAATAGTAAAAAGTTATGAGTTTAGATTTTTTTTTTTTTTTATGCATACGACACACTCTTTAGAGGGGGGGGGGGGGTTGCTTTTGTCCCATTTGAATCATTTTCTTTTAAGCTAAAAATTTTGACTTTACCCATTAGATCCTCTACACATATAACATAACCTGAACAACACATTCGTAAGTAAATTGATTCACCTGTAATGAAACTCGTACACACATTGACATTTTAGGTATCCGGTAACTTCATCAAATAGCCCAGAACTATATTCAATGGAGGAGGATAGTGAGGGCCGGGGTGGGGGGCTATTTTTTTGTCGGTAGTGTTAAATTTTAGTTCGTTAGTGTAAATTTTTGGTCCGGTAGTGTAAATTTTTATATAAATATCGAGTTCGCTCCCCCTAAAAAAATTAGTTTCGCCCCCGCCGCCCCTATGGGGATGTTCAAGCTCCGCCACTGACTATATTTAGTTGCTATGAAAGCTAAAAGATCAAAGGCACTCATGTATGCCTTTTTAAAAAGAGAAGGGCCATATAAGATCTCTGTAATAGGGTCAACTTAAACAGAAACCTAAAGAAATGTGAATTTAAGTGGATAATCCCCCCACTAATCTCACAGTCTATCCTGGCCCATTGATGGTATTACCTGATTTTAAAGTCTAATGCACCCGCGTTTTTTCTTTAGTTGATCAAATCAATTTTGATCTTTTAGATCATATTTCTTACATGATATATGCTAATGGATGAAACAAGGTCAAACAATCGAGGGATCACGATTACTTTCGAAGTCTGATAAACTCGCTTACTGGATTAACCAAATCAAATCAAGTCTTCAGATCTTTAAAATCAGATTTTTCACATATCATATCCCAACTGATTTAACAGTATGCATTAGTCAAGCTATAAGCTGCTCGCAGAACTACCACTCAGTCACTACTACTGTTGCTGTCTATAGGATAAATTCAATCTGGACCAGTGGCTGTAGGCATCATGTGTCTAAATCATCAAGGCTACTTTGAAATTAACAATAGTAGGGCAAGGGAATTGATAAAGATTATTAGCACGACCCTACAAGTCTTAGCAGGTGCTATTAAAGTCATCACAAGCCCTCTTCTTAGCTTTTTAGTGTCGGGTCAACACACTAATCAAGCTTCGTACTAACTGTGCCCCAGGAAAAAGAGAGCACCACAAGTCATTTAAGGCAGTGACGGTGATCCGTTATAGAAACCGAACCCCAAACACATAATGCGCATGTGCATTGTAAAATAGGCCAAGAATTATCCCAAATTTTTTCCAAAACATGCACAGAAAGAAGACTACAAATGCATGCACACGTGATGATAAAATATAGGGTGTACAAAAGCAGAAAATATAGAGTAGGTTTCACAGACACTCCTACATATAACAATATGATTATTGAACACTGATAGTGCTGCCTATAATTGAAAAGAGTTTGTATTTAATTTACTTGTTTAATTTTAGTGGTTCCTTGTTGGCACATTGGGGGCATATCAGGATGTCTGAACAAGCATTAGGGTGCAATCCACTAACCGAGAAGATACAAAGTTCCATATAGAACTGGTTTGACATAGACTCCTCTACAGCTTAAGCCTGCATTCACCTGGTGCATCCTGCACCTTGCCTTGCTGCAACTCATTCCTAAGGTGCGCCTTAGGCGCACTTTTTGGAACATCGCATAGACAAGGAAAAACGGTGCTTGGATATAATTAAAGTTAGGTATGAAGTTCAAACACCAAACACCAAATTTTAGGCCATGTTGTTGCTTTCAATCTGGAAACAGATCAGATTTCTATTTAGGCCAATGAATTAACTCAGCAAAGAATGTGACAGATTACCTCATGGTACTTCATATGTACCATCATAGCTACAGACTTGCTAATAACTTTAAACAATTAGATTGTGAACATTAAAAGAATTATTGATGCTACTATAAATATAGAAATCTCCTGTACAACCATATTATTAAACAGTTGAAAACACATAATGCTGCATATTACTCCAAAAGTAATATTGGGTAATATTATTAAACAGTTGAAAACACATAATGCTGCATATTATTAAACAGTTGAAAACACATATTGGGTAGTCTCTTTCTTGCCTGTAACTCACTTTTAACTGAATTTTGATGAACTGAAAATGATTATAACCACATGAACATTGGGAACTTCAAGTCTTTGCTTGGTGAACGTAAACTAGAGGCAGTTCAATGGACGGGGCGGTGGGTAGAGTAACCGGTTGAATTGGGTTGTGGCCAGACAGGTTATTTAGATACATTGTTGACCCGAAGCACTTATTATCCTAAAAGTCAAAATTATCTATAAAAATTAGTGTTAAATATGATCACCTTGTTTATTTTAATAATATATTAGCTTTATAAATTAATATGAAATAAAATTCTTATGGACTAAAAATTAGCGTTAAATATGATCACCTTGTTTATTTTAATAATATATTAGCTTTCTAAATTAATATAGAAATACACACCAGGCAACTTTAGACCCATCTGACTCGTTTCCTATTAAGCTATTTTTTTTATTTATCCATTTGACCCACTAGAGATAAGCATATCACCACTAGACCCATTTATACGCAATAGGGTCAAAAGTGCCACCTCTAATGTAAAGTGTAAACCACACTTGAAACGGCTTTTAAATATCCATATGGTAACTTCATTAAATAGCACAAGAATTAGATTCACTGGTAGACATAATGATGTGCCTTTTCAAAAGGAATGATATAGGCTACTATAACAGGGTCAACTAAAACAGAAACCTAAAGCTATAAAAATTTTTGGGGATAATCCTCCAACTAATCTTAAAGTTGTCCATCCTGGCCCATTGATGTTGCATAAGTTGAAAATAAGGTTGAGTTTTTTAAAGTTAAATACCGTAGAACCTGGGAACATTTCTTGCCAAACTTACACTTAATCATACTAATCTCCTATAAACTCCTCAGGTATCAAACTCAGTTCCTTCATGTTTCTTTCTATCTTTCAGTTCACACTAAAAGATGTCACATCTTCAAACTTCTGACACACAAGATGATTCACAATTTCAGCATTTTAATTACCACCTACCCATTACTCATCACTGCATCTTTTCTATCAAAGGCGATAACTCGTACATCTCGTCTCTTGTCATTGGTGGGAAGTTTCTATACATAGGCTCTTCAAATAAAGAAATACGAATTTTGAAGAGTGATAATTTACGGGCAGAATTTGATCATGAAAGCCTAAGTGACTGCATGATAATCACAGGAAATGGTTCAGTAAAGTCACTAGTGGTTTCTGCTGGCAAAATATTCAGCGCCCATCAAGACCACAAAATCCGTATATGGAGAGTTGATGAAAACGAGGTGCATCAGCAGAAGTTAACACACTTGGCCACCCTCCCAACATTTACTGATCGGACCCTTAATGTTCTATCACCAAAGAATTATGTACAGGAGTCGCGACACAAGAGGTCCACATGGGTCCATCATAATGATACAGTATCAGCACTAGCTGTGTCCAGGGATGGCTTGGTCCTTTACTCGGTCTCATGGGATAGAACACTGAAGATTTGGCATGCAACCGACTTCAAATGCCTAGAATCGATTTCTAATGCACATGATGATGCAATAAATGCAGTAGTGGTATCAAGCAATGGTGATGTTTACACTGGCTCCACCGACAAGATGATAAAAGTTTGGAGAAAGTCAAAATCTCCAGAAGGTGAGAAACACTTTTTAATTACTACATTAAACAAACACAAATCTGGAATTAATGCATTGGAATTAAGCAACAACGAGAATGTTCTGTTTTCTGGAGCGAGTGATAGGTTGATCATGGCTTGGGAGAAAAGTGACGAGGATGACATGGTGGCAGTGGGTGTTCTCAGGGGGCATGTTAAGTCCATATTGTGTTTGAGTGTTGTATCAGATCTGTTGTGTAGTGGTTCTGCAGATGGGACCATAAGAATTTGGAAAGGAGTTGAGAGATGTTATTTTTGTTTAGCGGTATTGGAAGGCCATAGAGGTCCGGTTAAGTGTTTGACTTCTGAAACGGATCACAGCTGGTCATCTGAAACATCAACTTCTTATCTTATCTACAGTGGTGGTCTAGATTCTGACATAAAAGTTTGGCAGACGTTTATCCCTCTATCATAAAGGACCTCCATATTTCATGAGTCATGACTATTTTGTATCATGTGACATCATATTGGAAGCCCGTTTCTTGTTTTACTTTTATTCACTCCATCATGTTTAAACAAATATGATATACAAAACCAATTAAAATGCATGCTTTAAAACAAGACTAAAAGAAGAATAGGAGCAAGTAGGTCAATGATCATTAGAGTTATCTACAGTGGTGATTTTGCTGGTGTCCTGGAATATCTTGAGGGCAAGACCGTCTTTCAAACATATGATTACCATCATTTTCCATACAAGCTGTGTGAATTCACTTGATAGGAAAATACATGAACGATATGTATTTTCAAAACTAAATTTATTTAAGACGAGTTTAAAATGGGGACTTACGATGGACTTACGATTGAAAAGTGTCAAATCAAGTTACAAATACTTACCTCTATTCATTATGAACTAGCTACTAACTAATACTACAGGAAAAAGATTAAAGCTTTAATTACAGTGAGACCTTGTAATTTAGAATGACGTTAAAGCTTTTATTATAATGAGATACAATTTACCATCAAACTTTGAGCTTATAATAGTAGGAAATTAGTGCCTAAGTTTCAAACTGACATGACTGATTAAGTAGCTCAATATCAGGTAAATAGCTTAATATCAGGTAATCGTTACAAACACCCACATTAGCATACAAAGTCTGGAATTGAGATAAACATACCATAGCATGTTTGTAACAAGGAAGCTCCCATCAAACTAATAGCCCTCTTGGCTCTTCTTATTGCTTCCTACCATTATTAACCAAGAAATAATATTAAAAGATAATTGAAACTTACAAGAGAACAACAATTAAAAAGAAATACTAAATGAACAAACGATGATATGCTTCTTATGTGAGAACGTGGACAACTTATCATTGTGAATAAAATAAAGAGCTGTTTTATAAGTTTGACTTTCCATTAGAAGTTTAGCACACTATACACTGCATTAACTTATAGCTACTAAAGTCAGTGAAACACCTTTCAGCTTACTGATTTACCATTTGAAGGCAACTTTTAATGAATCCACGAAAAATCTCAGGAGGGACTATATATTCTGCCCGAAATTTTAAACTTTTTAAATCCAATTATCATGAAACCTACATTGCTGTAATATTCTCAATACTTAAATTCGACTTAAAGCACATTCTGTTAGAAGAAATTAATGACCAACTGATCCATGCCAAAACCCATCGCAAATGGTATCATTCTAATAAGTTTCTCATCTCAATAGATATGGTGGAAGTTTCCATCATCCAGAATAAAACAAAACAATACTTAGCTGAAGTGGAGTAGATAAAAATAACTCCCAAATAACATGAATTCTTAACGTACTTCAATTAAAGCAGATGCTAATAGCATTAAAAATGTTAAGAACACAAGCATGTACCTCAGGAGCATGCCCATTTGCTGCAACAAACAAGCCACCACCATCAACAAGGCATCTATAGACAATACTCAACTGGTTACAATAACAAAAAGGAGTGCAAACAGTGGTACAAAACCAAATCATTGCAAAAACTAAAACATAGTATAGAATATCAATGAAGCGGTATGTACCTAAAATCCGCATTTCTGCAACAGCCATCACCACTGCAACATCAAATGCCTCTCTAAGTTTAAATTTGCCCCACATCCTGCCCTATGATAATATTTAAAATACTACACATTCCTTCTTAGAGAGGGAACCTTGAATAATTCACCATATGTTTGTTCAAACCTAAACCTAGCATGTATGCAATCTAACTAAACATAAGACTGAAGTACGAATTCGTTGAAGATACGAAAGTGACATTCATGTACTAATCGCAGTGAGATTCATCTTCTACAAATCATAACGCCAAAAACAAACATGCTCTAACATTATTATAATGAAGATCCTAGAACCGCAGTGGACCAAATCACTGCTTCAATGGTAGCTTAATTTGAATACATAAGTTGAATGAATTATAGCGAGGGAGGAAGAAGACTAACCTGATTCCAATCGAGAAGAACATCAACTACAGCTGAATTTGTTGTTTTTGAAGACGATTTAGGGTTTCGAGATTGACGATTGAAGATTATATCGTTGCAGATCTTCAAGTTTATTTGAAGCGTCTTTAAACTGTTTGATGAAAGTGCCCAACACAACGAAACGGAAGAAATGAATATTATGTCCGCAACAGTAGCAGCATCTTGGCGCGTAATCAGTTCTCGTACGGTCAATGTTACATGTATTAGTAATATTTTCTGAACCGGTTAAGACGTCGACTAGAAGTTTTACTGGTTCACTGGTCATACCAGTCCGACTTGTTGGATCGGATTTAAAAATCGAATAACATTATAATTATATATATATGATATTATATATAGGGGAGGGTTCCTAAGAAAACCTCTATTTACAAGAAACCAAAAAACTACTTTTAGACCATTGATCAAATTGATCAATGGTTGATATTAATCAATGGCATTTTTGTAAATATTTAATAGATACTTACTTTAATTAAATGATTAAAGGGTGTTTTAGGTAGATTGTAAATTTTATATTTTTGGAAATAACTAAAATCCCTTAAATCTCTCTCTCTCTCTTTTTAAACTCAAACACAATATTAGTTAATTTAAAATCAAATTAATATATTCAAATATCATTCTAAATATTTTAGAAGAACAAAAGTTCTTTTTCTGTAGATCAATGTTAATTACGTACTTGCTTACATATACGTAAACATGTTCACATATATGTTCAAAATATATTTGTTCCCTACAACATGCTTACTTATATGTAAACAAGCATAAAACAAACAAAAAATATGACAATTGCTATTACGTTAAAATAATGAAACTTATGTATATGTATCACTCATTAAAATGGTATACAAAATCAGAAAATTCAAATAAATTACTGTTAGAATCGATAATCAGCTGAAAATAATATGTTAAACTTAAAAAAGTTGCACATACGTAGCCATGGTTCCGTATATGTAATTAGATTACATATACGTAACAATCATCTTCATATTAATCAAAAATTGTCTTCATCTCCATTTTCTTAAATAACCAAGGGTGATTGATGCATCATATGTAACCTGCTTACGTATATGTAAACTGCTTACGTATATGTAAAAATAACCAAATTAGCAATTAGCAAACAAAGAAAAACAATATGCATACTATTACGTTAAGATGGTGAAACTTACGTGTATGTAAGCAATTAGAAAACAAATAAGAAGACATGTCGGTGAACTTACGTATATGTAAACATCCTTGCGTGATCAGATGCTCATCCCTAGCAGATATAAGATGCTCCCACCAACACTATCTTTTTGGTTCAATTTCTTCTTGATCATTATCTTCGATTCTTTGCGTAGCCCCATATCAGATTTAGATGTCATCAAATTCATCATGTTTCTCGAATTGAAACCCACCAACACTATCTTCACCATCTTCTTAGCTCTAATCCAAATAACAATGGCCGCCCACCCATACCAGCGTTGTCTGACACAGAAGTTAAGGTATATACGTAACAATCATAAGAACCTAGAACTTAAGCTTTATAAAAAGTTATCAACAGATACACAGAAGTTAAGGTATATGTAAGTAGCATTATATGTTACATATATGTAAGTTGATGGAACTCTGATTAGTTACAAACATGTAACCCATAATATTACATATGTAACTCTTACTTACATATATGTAACCAAACAATAGGTTGAAGTCATCTTCTGTCATAATCATCGATGTTTTTAAAAGAAAACTCAGACTTTAATTCGGTAGTTACGTATACGTAACATATACGTAAATCATCATCATCTCAATTTCTTATACTAAAATTAAACACCTTTTTAATAATATTGAACAATAGATGATATCATACACCTCTTAATTCTATCTTTCTCAATCAATTGAATGAGATGATCATTACATACCCTAGTAATAAGTCGATTGCTTATGCAGATACCTAATACCTCGACCGCAACAATCAAATAACTAAGAAAAGACTTCATAAACTCACGTATCCAATCTATCACCATTATAATCCTTGGTTGGCATCGTGTTTTCTACTGTCCTTGTTGTGCTCGTTGAGAGGGCAACAACCACGATAGTAGTTGCGGAACTACTGGGCGGGACAGGACACCTCTTGTTCCTGCTCCTCTTTCTTCTTTTCGGGGTTATCTGCAAATTAAAAATTAGGGTTGCAATGGAAGTAGAGAATGAAGAAGTCAGGAGAGAGATTAATATTAGTTAAGAGTAAAATAAGGAATTCAAAATTAAAATGTATAATTACCTAAAATAGTGGGAGTGTTTACATTAATACCCTTCTAATAAGAAAAATAAAAAATTATTAGAAATTTTATGATTGGTTAGAGTTGGTTTTCTTGATTTTCTCATAATTTAGTGGTTTTCTTAGGATCCCTCCCCATTATATATATATGGTTAAACTATTATTTTTATTTTGTAAATCTATGTGTCGGTTTTTTTTCTCGAGTCGGGGGTCTCACTGGAAGCGATCTCTCTATCCTAAAAGATAGAGGTAAGATTTGCCGCCATCCAACCCTCCCAGACCCTGCTTCTAGTGGGATATACTGGATATTTTGTGTTGTTGTTGTTGTGTGGTTATTATATATATAGAGGATGGATCCTAAGAAAACCAATATCTTATTAGAAAACCAAGAAAAACACTATCCACCAATCACATAATTTATAATTAATTTATATTTTTTATTATCAAAAGGGCACTTGAGTAATTTCTCACCTTATTGTTTATGGTAATTATCTATTATTTCAATTTAAATCCCTTGATTCTCTCCTCTCCAGATCTCGTTTAAATCAATTGATCAACACCATTTCTATTAAATCAAGCTTTCATATAAACTAGCTAAATTGTTGAAGAGTTTGCTCATATTTATTTCTCTACATTTGATGCTTATCCTTTCAGTTACAAAATCACAGTATATGAAAATGATTGAGTTTTCTTCCAAATATCAACATATAGTACTGAAGATGATAATGGATAAATGAGGGCTATCATCATCGAGATAGAGCGACATCATCTAGAAACCATTGATCTGATGATGTGAACATCAAACCAAAAAGATTTCATTATCAAGAAATCATCAATTAATTAAAGCCAGTTAGCATCAAAAGATCTATTGTGGTGTTCAATTGAATCACGATTTAAGATGATCTCAGGTGGAATTCATCGGTTTTTAGTTAGGTTTGTTTGAATTTTTTTTCAAGTTATTGTTTTCTAGTTTTTAGATTATGAATTAATTTTTGTAATGTTGATTACGTATATGTAAGTTAGGTTATGTATATATGTAACTCATCTTCTTTTCTTATATTAATTATCTTTTAGATTATAAAGTATATGTACTCTAAATATTTTTCTTTTTCAAAACTTATGCTCTAGTTCCTTTTTTATGATTGTTATGTATATCAAGTTTCATATACGTAACCATGCTTACATATACGTAACCATGCTTACATATACGTAACCATGCTTACATATACGTAAACATGTTAACATGCATTCTTACATATACATAATCAAGTTGGTTAAGTATTAACATATACGTAAGGTGGCGAGTAGTGCCACCATGATGTATTTCACTTTATTTTCGTTAAGCTACATATACCTAGTATGTGCTTGTAGGATTCTATATGCCCAAGACACGTAGAATATTGATGCGGTTAGTACGTTATGATCCAAGTCGGGTTATACCCAATAACAAGCTTAGCAAACACAAATTAATATATAATTGATGATATGATCATGCAATTAAATATTTACCCAATTTAGAAAATAGGTTTTCTAAATAAGAAGCATATGAGAAAGAACAACTTATTAGTATATTTTGTTCAATAATATTATTTGAAGTGTTATTTAAATTAGTGTATAACACAAAAAATAATATGAGAGTATACTACTTATATAATTAAATGGTTAATTGCATAAATAGTTACAAGACTAGATATATATGTGTGTGTTAATTTTATAAAAGGGAGATTTTTTTAAAAAAACCCATTTTTGGCCAACTCCCCTTAATTTTTGGTTGCTTTTTCATTAGTAGGGAACACACACACATGCATACTTGTCTAGCTCCACTAACTAGTCCAAGATGCTCTTCTTCTCATTATTAATACATGAAAACAAGACCAAAAACGCTCTCTCTTTCTCTCTAAAGTTACGGAAACAAGAAGCAAGAGTAGAAAGGTTTTTGGAGTTTTTGTGTTGTTATTTTGGTGTTGAATCTCCCTAACAAGAGGTGTTTGCAAGGAGGCTTTGGGTATACAAGCTTGAGGGCTCCTCTTCTTGAGTCTTGGCTGCATATTCGACATCATCATCATCTTCATCTCATTCCTTCTATCCACGGTTTTTGAGCTGCAGTAAGGTAGATTATGGCAGCCCTTTATGGCTGTCATATGATGTTGATTTATGCATACATAGCATGCTTATCATATAAAATTATCCTTTGATATATGGGTTTGTTTCATACATAAATATGGTCACTTAAGAACATGTTTTTCAGCTTTATAATCAAGTTTATAAAGTAATTATTCCGCTGCGTTTTCAGAAAGTTTAATGGGTTTAAACTTGCATTTTGTGTTCTAACAAACCCATCAGTGCTTACATATACGTAAGCAGGTTAAAAAGCATGCTGACATATACATATTTTGGTTGGTCATGTGTTTATATATATATATGTAAAAAAGTTTACATATGGCTACAGTATACATATTTAAGTTGGTTATGTGTTTACGTATACGTAAGCATGTTTACATACTTGCACCTACTCATTGTTGATAGATTTTTTGAAAAACGATGAAGATGAAGAAGTGAATTATTGATGAAGATGAAGGATATGAAGGTGATTCAGCGATGAAGATGAAGTGAATTATTGATGAAGATGAAGGATATGAAGGTGATTCAGCTGTTAGATTATTCAAAACATATTATGTGAGAGAGGAAAGAGGAGAGAGAAGAGAGAAGAGAGAATGTAGGAATTTTGGTGAATGTTTTCAAAACTATTTTTTTCCTAATTTACCCTTATATCATTAATATAGTCTCCCTTAATTTTGGATTAATTACTTTAACGCCATTGTCTATATCAACCATTGATCAAATAGATCAATGGTTTAGATTTGGTTTTTTTAGTTTTTAATAAATTATAGTTTTCTTAGGAACCATCCCCTATATATATAATTCAACATAAGTAATTTATATGTGTATTTTATAATTATATATAAAATCTAACAATAATGTTATGTACAACACACCAATTTATTGTTCAGCCCTCCGTATTTACCCATTAAGATATAAAAAAATTAAAAAAAAAACAAAATTCGGTCCGACCACTGATGGGGTTCCCTGTCCGACCACCAATCTGGTTCACGGTCCGACCACCGAACCGGGACGAACCTCTTCAAAATAAACTGGTGCAAACCAGTTCGGTCCCTCTCCGATCTCCGGTCGGACCACCCAGTTCGATCTGGTATTCAAACATGGTTATCAAATGACAAACCCAGTACCGAGGCTTTTTTATGTGTAACGTCAAGAGTTACCGGGCTAACTTGGACCTAAGGTCCCAATATATGCACCATTACGCTACATATATGAAGAAGTTGTTTTCACAACTTAAACTCGTAACAAGCGATCACATGACAACAACCTTACCGTTGCTATAAGGTTCACTCTTAATATTACACTTATTAACAGACATTAGATCTCTCAATTAACAATACCCTAAATTTCAATAGGCATCCGTTTAATTATATTTGACACGTCCCACGAGCTAATAATAAATAATGATGCAGAGCTTGGAATATAATTATCTTACATCTTTCCCGATGGATAGTAAGGAGACTCGGGGAGGATGGGGCACTCCTATGGAGTACCCAGGACTACCCTGGAATCCACCAATCACACACTGCCATATCACAAGTACCCTGAACTACCCTAAAATATTCAAACAACTGAAATGCTACCCTGAACTACTCTAAAACTTTTCTTTTAATATTAAAATAATTTAAAAGATAATTCACTTTTATTAAAAATAAAAATTACAATAATTAAAAATAAAACATTACATATTTAAAAATAAAATATTACATAATTAAAAATAAAATAGTACATAATTAAAACTAAACCATTACAAATATTAAAATTAACCTATTCCTCGTCCGAATCGAGGTATTCTAGACCTAAACTTGAAAGATGTTCGACAAGATAGTATCCCCGTTTGTATAGATGTCCATTTACATTAAATGGGCACTTGGGTGCGGTACCATTCCTCATCAGACATGGTTGACGGTGTTTGTGTAATTGTTGTGTTTGTATTATTTTATTTGAGTTTGCGTTGATAATATTGTGTATGTGTGTGAATATTTATAGTGTAATTTTTTTCTGGCCTCAACGGTAACTTTTTTAGCCGTTAGAATCAGCTTCTCTCGGCGATTGGAACCCGACCCAGGGTACTCGGGTGCCTACCCGAGAGGGTGGCAGCGGTGTTACGCCCGGGTAGGTCATACACGAATTGCCCTGCCCTTCGGGCACCACCCCCTCCTCCCTCATTGTATTAAGAGATTGTAAATAATGTGATGTCCTTTGATATACCAAGAATTCGTTTCACAACCTCTCGATGTTCGTAAGAAAAATGATACATAACTAGAAGCTCTTATTGGCGACCGAAGACAAGTCTAATGAGATAATACATAGCACTGATAACATGATGTTGCTTAGTTAAATAAGTAAATTGTGACCTCTCGTATTTTTATTTAACGATTGTTAATTATCGTTATCTCTTTTAAGGGTTGTTTTGTAATTAATGCAAATACAAGGACTCGTAATAATAATGATAATAATAACAATAAGAATAATACTAATAATAATACTAATGTTAATAACATTAATAATAATTATTATTATGATAATAACAAATAATAATAATAATAATAATAATAATAATAATAATAATAATAATAATAACCATAATAAATGACAACTTATCAAGTAAATAGAATAGATTTAAAATAAATTCTAAAAAATTGAGAAACTTATAAAATGTAACATCCGACCCATTCCAACTTGTAACCCGAACTCGTTTATGTTAGTAAATGAAATCTATTTTATTGTTGAAAAAACACATTAATGTTGTCATTTAATTCAAATAATAATCATATAGTTATAATATATCTTTATAAATTTATAAAGTTATATTACTAATTATGAAGCTTAGTTATCAAATTTGAAAATAAATAAAATAACTTTAAATATTTTTTAGGTTTTCAAAGATTTAACAAAAAAAATAATAATAATAAAATCTAGAATTTAATCCCATTAAGTTTTGGGTTGAAAGTGCAATATTTAAAACTTATTTTAAAAACTTTGACATAAAATAACAAACAATATAAACCTCAGGGGGCCAAAATGTAATTTTCTTTAAAAAAAATCAAACCCAACCCGTCGACCCCACCTCCGGCCACCTTCCGGCCGTTTTCCGGCGAGCCACACCACCCAAAATTACGCGGTTTCAACCGAATTAAATGCCCCGTCAATCTCGCGACCATGATTCGAACCTATGACCCGTACAATTCGAAAATTGGCCTCGTCTGCGCGTTTTAGAACCGAACCCAACCACCCCATTTAAAACCGAATCAAATTCGAATGGAAACTCGAGTAGTTGACCCAATCAACCAACCTGGAACGCGTAATCACAATTATAATCATAATCAACACATCAATTTAACATAAAACCTGTGCAATCACATACACATTCAACCCGAATATTCGACAAATGAGTTGAACTCGTACGCATCGTTTCACATCAAATTACCCCTAAATAATAGAGGTCAAACCTCCGAAATCACACTTAAAAACTCTCTGTAACTCCAATTCGATCAAACACACACGTACACATCGATTCAAGGTCGGATTCAAGCCGTGAACTACTCGAACTCGTTTCCCTCGAACTCCACATCATACCGGGTAATTGAACACACTTACACACTCGATTTTTCATGGGTAATCAAAGCCCCATGATTGATTTGATTATCGAAATCGTTTTCAGATCCAATTTGATCTCAAACGAATTAGGGTACATATGGGAATTTGGGGAAAAGCTCAATGGATGCTTTTAAAAATTAAAACGGATCTTTTCATAAGAAATGGGCTCTAGCCCAACCGGTAACTCACCACCACCTCAATCGTGAGGTCCCGGGTTCGAACCGGCCTCCCTTTCTTTTTTTTGTTTTGTTTGTTTTTGTCCCTTTATTGGTTTTATTCACCTTTAAAAAAAATTTAGAAATGGAGTATTTTCTGAAAAAAATTATTTTAAAACTAATTCTGAAATTATTTAAAAAAAAGAGAAAAGAAAAGAAGAAAATATAACTATTCTATTGACAAAGAACCCTAAACTTGTTTGTAAATTTTAAAAGTTTATAAATATTATCTTTAATCAAAAGCATTTCAAAAGATAAACTAACAAATTAATTTTCCAAATTAATTATTTCATTGATCATTAATTATTTACTAACTATTATTTTCACTCTTTACATTATAAGTTGGTATTTTATAAAATTACCAAAGACGATCTAAATCTTTCCAAATTATTTTCATTTCTTTTAGTCACTTAAATAATTAAATATTTTAATTAATTATCATATAATTAATTAATAAAATTAGTTATTTGTTTTTCCCACACTTTAACAATAAATCAAACGGTATGCGTATTGATACATTTATTTCTATTAAATTCTAACATAATCACTTTCAATAAATTCGTTTATTTATTTCAAGACATTCAAACTAAATAAGTTATTTCATTCAAAACCCAATCCTAATAGAAACCCTAATACATTCCCAATTCTCATATACACTATTATTCTAATTCTAGACATCGCTCCGTAGGTTACTCATAAGAAAATCGTTGGTGCCTAATCTATCACCGTTCAAATTCAAATCTTATCAATCAAGTGAGTATTCATTGCCCATTTTATTTGTTTATATTTTGGGGAAATTATGTGACACTATAATCAAACATTGTTATTTCATTTTATTTCACGTATAAATTCAATTCTTTACATGTTATGTCTTTACTTGTAATAATGTATCATAGTTAGATAAATTGGATGATAACACAATCAATAATTCATACAACCACGGTAACAATGATAGATCGATTGTTTTGACAACCCACCCCATATGAATACTCGAGTGGTGATTGAAACCAGATTCACATATTTTATCACGACTTCGTCTGCGGATCAAGTCAGTTTAGTCAATTGATTGATTGTGTTGATTTGTCTTTGTGTTACATTATTGTGCTATAAGTCTCGACATTGCCATGTGAATTGAATTATTCAAACATTTAATCATCTTATATATATGTATATTCAAAACTGTGTTTACTCACCGGCTAATTTTTAGCTGACCCGTTATCTTCATATGATTTCAGGTTAAGCAAGTTAGTGGACTTCTACATGCTCATCTAGGACCCGGACTTAGTCAAAATAAAAAACAATTACTATTACATTATTTGGATTATTGTTTGAATGTACTCTTTAGTGCAAATGAAATTTAATATTACTTCGGTTTATTTAGTCCCATGTGTTGTGAACAATCGATTCCCATTGGTCCGCCCCGATTATTCAGCCGTCGGTTGAGGTGTGACATAAAATGCTATCTTTGGGCATAAAATGATAAGATTTAAACTCTAGGGACTAAACTGTAAAATTTGTTTTAAATGAAAATGTAACTTTCGGGTAAATAATGCAAACTCATAAACCACAAGGACCAATTGTAATTGCTATAAATTAACCCCCCTTCACTCCCCGCTTTTCCGGCAACCATCCGACCGAGCTCCGGCCAACCCCAAAACCCTCTGAGATTCATGGAATTTAATCGAATTAAACCGTAATTTACCCAATCGCACCAGTTTCGAACCCTGTCCTATTGTTCATTCGAATTTAAGTGCGGTATTGATGGTGCTGGACATGAAACCGAAGAAACAATCAAACTAAAAATTGGTTTTTACCATTAAATCGAGTTAATAATGCAATTAAACATGCATTAACGTTCCTCTAATCATGTCGAACTCAATGTGATGAATTAGTGCACTTGAAACAACTATTAATCCCGTTAAATGCGTCCTGAAACCCTCGACATAAACACTCGTTAGACTCGGTTTTAGATGGGGATTAAAAGCCCCAAACTTTCGTTGATTAACATTTTCGTTTGAATGCTCAATTTAATCGTTTTTTATTCTAGGGTTCATGTAAATTGTGGTTTTCTTGAAACTATGTTTTTAAACTTTAAATTCCTTCTTAAGACATGACCACGGCCCTTGGTTTACTGGTTACACACACACCCCACACTTGAGGTCACGGGTTCGAACCCGACTACCTCCAACCTTTTTTTAAAAGCCTTTTGGCCTTTAAATAAATACAGAAAATTCCTAAAAATTACAGAAATCATTTTTATAAATTTTGTTTATTTTTTAAATCATCAAAATTATTTTCTAAAAATTTTCTTTAAATTAAATATTTATAAAACAATATAACAAAGATTATTTTTAGTTATTTCTTATAAAATGGATTTTAAATAATGGTTTAAATTAATAAATTATTATGGATCCAAACGTTACTTTTAATTATAGTTTAATCTTGTTATTTTAAATAATTATAGAAATTACTTACACTTTATGTTTAATTTTATCCGTCATTATAAAAAATTTTAATTACGTTAAAATCATCAAAATAATATAATACCTTTCATTAAACTAAAATATAAGTGATGTTATTATTAATTTTTACTTACAAATATTAAAAAACCTCAAATCTTTATTGAAACCCTAGTTCACATTTAATCATCAATCTTTTATCAAACTTAAATCTTGTAATATATATACACATGATTAGGTAACTTGTGAAGGATTCCGTTGGAACATTGATTACTATCTCTATTAATCAAATATATACTTAATCATCAAGTGAGTTTTTTCATATCCCTTTTATTTATTTTTTACACTTTGAGGTAAAACGTGTTAATCTTAGAATTATTGCACTTGTAAACTCGTTTGAAACTCGTAAACTCTTGGGCAATTCATCCTGTTTGTCATGGTTAGTTGAACTTTAGTAATTACCATGTTATGACTACTATATGTGCAATCATTAACTACTACTAGCCTGGTGATGTCATAGATCTATGGGCCTGACAAGCCTACTTGGTTAATCCAAGTACACTTAGCTAATCGTTTAATCTTGTAATCTTATAATCTGTCAAGGTTTGATTGTTACATCTGTTCATACATCCCTAGTTACTTTATTAACTAATTTACGACATGAATTGCCATCTTTTATATATATTATGTATGAAAACTATGGAAAACTCATCAACGTTATGTTGACCCCTTTATTTTTAACATTTTCAGGAAATGGTAATGCTTAGTTTGTTTTGAAGACTTATTGCATTCTAGGATTGGACCTAGATTAATAATCAATAGACACTTATTATTTTTATGTCAACTTTTCTATGTTTATTATCTTTGGAAGACTTATGTTATTTCTACATTTGTGTTATGAACATTGATGCTTTATAATAATGACACTTTTAGTTGTCGTTGTGTGCCATGAACAATCTTAACTCTCACATCTCGACGTTTTCGTCATTAATGTTGGGGTGTGACATAAATCTATACTATATAATAAAAGAGTAACTAGGATGCCACATGGCACTCTCATATTACTTCTTAAAAAATTTCCCGCCAAAAGTAAATATATTGTTTTAGTCAAGTTTTTTTATTTTAAGAAACTCAATTAATAGTAATAATACATTTGGTTTTAAATTTAATTTTTTATATTATCAACTTAATTGTGTAATCATATTGTTTTAAACTATACATATTTTTATAGCTAAGTAAAATTCAATTTAAAAAAAAACTAAAAAGAAAAAGATATTTATAGATATATTTATTTATTTTAGATTAGTGTGATTTAACATAGCTGGTTTTAATTTTAAATGGGTCAATTATATATTATATTATTCAAAAAATATTTGAATATTTATAATTTATAAATATAACTTTTTATTTTTAATTGTTATAATAATACGTAACTTAATCATACGAAATATTATGAATTATGTAGTTTTCATATTTTCAACCCGTGTGTTACACGGGTTTTCTAAAACTAGTAAACTACCATATAATTATAAACTGAGTATAAATTAAGACTGATATTCGTGATGCAACAGGTAAAGTGGTAAACAATGTATCACTGTCAAGACAACATAATACCATAAACTTAATTTACGATATTAGACTTAAAACAACTTTTTATATATAAAATACAATAATAGATGAATTGTCAAGACAACAACTTTTTAATTGTTATAGGTAAAGTGGATGTTTTTTAATGAAAGTTTTTGTTAAAAAAAAAAAAGAGGAATTACCAAAACCCACTATTGGATCTATTATCAATGCTTGATACCACTTTTAAAAGAGACTATATTTGGGCCACCACAAGAAAAGATTGAAGAGAGGTTGATGCCCCAAAATTAAAACAAGACAAGGGTTTATTTGACGTGTGATTTAACTCACTTTCACTTTTTCTCTAGGCATTGTGTTGCATTGGATATGATGACATGAGATGAGACGTGCAAAGCTTTGTCAAAAAAAATAAACACACTTTCCCCTTTGTAATCATTATATATTTATATGGGTTCAAACCATAATTACAAAAATCATTGTAATCATAGATTTGTTTTAATTTTTATTATAGTTTTTAAGAACTACTCCTAATTAAACATTGGAGTTAATGTAATAGTAGATCTTTATGTACGGGAATTCTGCACACACCGCAGTTTTCTGTAAAAAACCGACTCAAACGGTCACGGTTAGGCCTCCCCGTGACCGTTCAATCAGGTGTGAGACCTAACTGTCACGGTGAGGCCTAACCGTGACAGTTAGATCTGGGGATCCGTTAACAGTGATTGGGTATGTAATTAATGGAGAATTGATTGTGTGCAGTTAGGGTTTTGGGGGCTATATGTCACGGTTTGGCCAAACCGTGACATATTGCCTATATTTTTTATAGGCAATATGAAAAAAAAATATAAAAAATATAGGCAATATGTCACGGTTTGGCCAAACCGTGACATATTTTTTAATTAATGGGGAATTGATTGTGTGCAGTTAGTGTTTTAGGGGCTATATGTCACGGTTTGGCCAAACCGTGACATATTGCCTATATTTTTTATATATATTTTTTCATATCACTTTGTTTTTATTTTAATTTTATCACTCGTTTATCCTAATCGTAACTCACAAGTTTGTGTTTTGTGTTTATTAATAATTTATCTTATTACAAGTATTTATTTATTATTAATGTGACGGTTTTATGTTTAATTTGTTTACGAGTTTGTAAAAATCAGTTGTCATTATACAGACATATTGTATATATTTTCTAAATTTGAGTAATGACACTAGTTTTTTTCCCTTCCAATTGTATGCAAATAAAATGACATCGGTGAACATGAGCAAGTGCGACAACTGGATAGGTGAATAATGGCTCTGGGGCTGTTCTCAGCGGGAACCATGTCTGGCTGCCAAATGAAGAAATAAGATGCACAATACAATTGAATGTTTCCGCAATTACGAGTCCATGGGCCGGAAAAGTTAGCCAATGGGTATCGGGTGCGGGTTGAGTCGTGCCAAACCAATTTAAGCTATTACGAACAGAATCATAATAGCCAGGCAACTCGCGGTTCAAATTGCTCCGCCAATACCTCATGTTTCTATCCATCTCCGATAACATTTGACGCCTAATCCATTCCCATTCATTTTGCTTTTTCCCTAAAGCCATCGCGATCGCCCGAAAACCACAGTTACCATCAGGCCGCACATCTTTTATAGTCGAAACGTACCGGTGAATCCATTGGGGCAGCTGATCCTTAAACTTCATAACTTTTATCATGTCCTTTGGTTTCAATATTAAAGGAAACCCTAGGGCAGCTCCCGTAATCGGTACATTTGAAGCAGCCTTTGCCTGATTAGAACGGTCGTTGGGCATTTTAAACTGAGGGGTATATGAGCTATGCCTCGCCGGGTCAGGCATAGTTTGTTGTGAGGAAGTATAGGAGCTGTGTCTAGTAGCCTCATACTGTGATGTATTGGAGTCTGCTCTTCTTTGTTGCTCCTTAATATTTGGACGACCACGTCGGTCATGACGCACCTCAGGTTCTTTAAGTTTTGACTTGCTCTTAAACAAAGAGTCAAATACTTTCTTAAACAATTTTTTCTTTACTTGAGGGTTGGGAGACGACATAACCTTTTGTTTCAAGTTATCAAATTTCACATCGTAGTCGGGTTCAGGCCGCGTGACGTACGCTGGCTCGAAATCAAGCTTCCTCCAGTGTGGATCTACCGCATCAAGTGGAATACTTGTTACTGGATTTAAAGGTTAAAAAATTAGTGAAAAATATGCAATCGTGTGACAACAGTAAAAAATGTATTAAGAAAAATATAACCGTCTCGGATGTGTATCTCCAAAAGACAAGCACATGGCAAGCCCATGGACGTGAACAACTGGTGTCCACATGAACCCCTAGACTCCTGAATCATTTCCATTTTTGTCAACTCTGATTCAAGGAGGCTAAGGTAAAAAATGGATACTTTATAATGCAACTTTGAGAACAATGACAGTCGATGGTCTTTTTTAATTTTCACACGGGACACCTCGAATGTTTTACATATTTCAATCTCCTGACCTCGCACGAGGTCACAAACATATCCGACAAGTGTGTGCAACGTATTATTGGTCCCTGTGATGTAACTCTTGAAGTTGGCATGTTGGCCCTCAACTCTATTAGTTGTAAACTCACTAAAGTTAAGGCGGTCGTACATCCAACAAGTAATAATTTTCTCTTTGTACGGCACCAACCAATTATTACAAATATATTCCCATACCTCTGAAAGAAATAACAAAATTTATAAAATGAACAAATAAATTATTAGAGTAAAAATAACTATGAAATTCTTACCACGTTTACCATCTTCAGTTAACTTTTCTTCCATCTTCATGCAATTGTAATCGTGCAATGCCTCTGTGGGAGACGAACACAAGGTCTTCCACCAGTATGGAAAATCCTTCCACATGCCGGTTTTGAATATCATATTCCACCGTCTTTTGATATTCTCCCTAACGTGCCACCTGCATAGGTTTTTAGTAGCACTCGGGAACACGGTGTCACACGCGCTCATCAGGGACAGGTCCTTGTCTGTGACAATAACGCGGGGCTCCACACACCCATCGAGCATATCTCTGATCCGCTCCAGTACCCATGTGAAGTTGTCCTGCCGTTCCCTCGATATAAATGCATGCGCAATACAAAACGACTTCGACGTCGACGTAACGTCAATAACCTGAACAAACGGAATGTTGTACATGTTGGTCTTGTACGTCGTGTCTATCAACATCACGTGCGGGAATGCGCGCCACATTTTATACGAAGTAGGATGACAAAAGAAAACATCTTCCACGGCCTTAATAGTTGCATTCGTTCGTGTTTCATACACAAACTCTTTAGATTGTAGCATGTTTTCAAGTTCCTGCATTGGTGTCATGCCTTTTCTCCCCTCAGTCCTAAACTTCGACGTCAGATTGTATATGTCTTGAACAACACAGACGCTGTGGGGAAAGTGCTCCCTTACGGCTGAATGGATATGTTGTGGCCGCACGTGCTGCCTGTGTAACTTCTCGACAAGATCAATTTCTTCGACAGTCATCTTCCTAAGATGCGCGTGGCCCTCCTCGTACACAACAGGATCGTAGTTATGCATCTCGTTTCTCACCTCTAACATCCAACTGTCACTCTTTCCTACGTACTTCCCTACGAGTTTAAAGGGACATCCCTTCTTTATGCTCCCAGTACGTTTACTTATGCCAGTGAATTTAGGTTCACCACTACGATTGCATAATAGTTCCACATCCTTTTTTCGTGACCGACCCACCACAATGACGCACCCATGCTCGCGTCCTCTCATTTTAGCCCAGCTCTCCAAGTCCTTACGAGAATCAAAATACTGAAAAAATGATAAAGCTAGACATAAAAACAATATATAAAACAAATAAAAAATAAAATAAACAAAAGAATAAAAACTCTTCGTACTTTATCGGTTTTATAAGAAACCGTAGCATTTCGAATCCGAACCTCATCCTCATCATGCTCCGCGGTGTCCCCATGGTTTTCTTTGAGGTGAACCGAACCGTCACTCTCATCTGTGTCATTCCCATTAAAAGTATCCGACACATGTGTACTTTCTAGTTCTGACTGGTACGGGGGATGTCCGTAATCCAACTCTGTTTGTGAGTGGTACGTGTTCGGGGCATGCCTGTAAGAATTGCAAGGGGGATATCTGTACCCTTCACCGTAACCGGTCTGTCCAAATAAAGAGTTGTACGCCTCTTGAGCAAATGTGTTCGACGGGTTGGTTTCCTCCTCCCCCCACGGATGGTGACTCCCGTATACGTAATATTCCTAAAAAAGATAATGGTTAGATATTTCAAATAATAAGTTATAATAAAACATATACTAGTTCAACCTGGTTCGAATCTTCGTACCCTAGAGGTCACGGTTAGGCCAAACCGTGACGGTTTGGTGACCGCTTTTCAACTTTATCAAGTCATTTTGTCGTTTTGTTGTCACGAGGTCACGGGTAGTACCACCTCAAACCGTGACAGCAAGGCCTTGCGGTCACGGTTAGGGGCCAAAATGTGACCGCAAGCCCTAACCGTGACCGTTTGAACCGACCTACAACCAAAAATCCCAGCGGTGTCCCCAGCACCACCCTTTATGTAGCGTGTAAAAATAGATTTGAAGTTATACGTATGCATGGTGTATTTAATTTCACATCATTTTATATCGTCGGATAAGTATATATTGTTTTAAATCTGAAATGTTATTTATGTTGCTCGCTTAAAAGCTTGTTAACGTGAACACTTTTGATGAATATTAAACGTCTATTTCATTCATTCGTTTAACGATTTTGTCTTAATATAACTCAGATTATCACAATTTTATTTATAGCAGAATGGTCTTATTCGGGATGTTAAAAGGGTGATTCTACGACACTGAAACCATTAGATAGCATTTTTCTTTGAATCGGAAAGGATTGAAAAATTAAACATGTAAATATGTATTGTTAAAAAGCGGATTAAAGCAAGTACAAAGTGGAAAAACTAACAAACTAAATTAACAAAGAACATGTATAATCTTATAACGCATGATTCCTGATACTGAAAAAGATAGATGTGATTTGAAATGAATGATCAACTCACATTTTCAATCAAGGGAAAGAGTTATCCGAGAAGATGAGCATCTCCAAAGGTTGCAATAGTATCTTGTGACTTGTGGTGCAGGGTAGAATTGCAGTAAAATGTTAAGTGAATTGTGTACTTTGGTCAAACTTTGGGTTATAACTATAAGTTAACTACTTCTTAGTTTCTTTCAAAGACTTGTAGTGAAAATTTTGTATTTCAATTGTAAATAAATCATATCTTTCCTACGGAGTCCAAGAGAAAGTGTGAAAACCAGAGATTTACTCGTTTGGTTGGTCAGTTATGGATGAAGTTTGTGAGTCAAACTGTTAACTATGGTTTTAAAGAACGTGAAATATAACCGATTTTGTTTTGCTTGGTCAGGTGACTGACAAAACTGTAAAAAATTAAAGAGTATCGATTTGAAAGTTTTAGATTGTAACTATAAACTAACTACTTATTTCATATAAACACTTGTAACAGAACTTTGAGGGCACGTTTATTTGTAAAATTCAATATTTGAGTTCCATTTCTTGATGTGTTTGGTTCATAAAATATATTGGAATTAGAAATTTAATTTTATTCTTGATGTGTTTTGTTGACAAATTTGTTAGAAAAAAGAAATTAGAATTAACCTCTTAAAATCATTTAAGTAAATAAGTTCAACAATCCTTTCAAAGTGTGAATAATTCAATGGAATATCTGACCACTCATCGTCATCACATTGCCATCAGTGACAAACAGTAGGTGGTGGCAACTGGTAGGTGGCGGTGATCGGTAGGTGGTGATGGGCTGGCGACGACAACAACTGGGATGGTGAGGGTGATAAATATCAATTCATATAAATTCTAAATTATTTTCTCAAATTTAAATTCCAAGTACAATTCTTTCAAATTTCAATTCCTTTAATGAATCTTAATTCATTAAAAAAGAGTCTTAAACCAAACGCATGCTTAAATTCCATTTCATTACAAATAATTTTTATTTCTACTACCTAGATTAAAAGACATTCTGAAAACTCGTGATTTACACAGCTCAGATAGTTAGTTCTGGACGTAATTTAAACGCCGAAGTGTTTATATGGTTCCTACAAACATAATACCAACTCGAATGCATTGGCTTGGTCGACCTGGCCGGTCGCACCATACAAAATGGTTTAGTTAAGCTAGTTTGAAGGTGAGACCATCAATTTTTGTATGCCAACTTTATAAGGGGAAAATGGGACGCCATAAGTTTATGAACTTGGATTTAACCCCTTACAAAATTTTGAAAACTTCTACTATGATCACAATAAAAGAAACCGAATAACTATCCTTCACAACTTAGCATAAACCTAATATGATGGTTGGTGCTTATAGCAAAACACATTTAAGTGGATTTTGGGAAGTCTAGTTTAGTAATTCCAAACATTCTCAGACCGGTTAAACACAGTGTTTGTATGTTTCATCAGTTTCGAGTAGTAAAATTTAAAAGAATAATAATAACAATGAGAAATGACCAAGTATGAAAGACTAGTAAAAAAGGAGACAATGGAATTGAAAAGAAAAAAAATGAAATTGTACAAGTCCATGTTTGGTGTAGCATGCAATGGGACTAAGAGACATAAAGTGAAAAAGAACCACTCAAACCTTTGTTTTTTTTGGCTTTGGGCCTTGTTTCATGTTACTCAAAACATGTCTTTGAATCTCTGAAAAAGATTTACTTTGAATTACAACAAAAGTTGCAAAATCATCCCAAAAAGGCCATTTCAATCCAAGAGAATTGGAAACATAAATGTGAAACTTTATTTCAAATAATTAATCTCAATGATTTCTTTTAATTAAGCTTACTGTTTCTTAATCTAACCTATATATGAAATGAGTGTAAGTTATTTGAAGAGTCCAGAACAAATTATACATGCTTGAGCTAATTAACATCACGTCACACAATTGTAAAAGCACATATGAATGTCTCTTAATTTTCATAGAGCATCAAGACCAAAGCCTCATAAACACTCGGAATATACATCTTCCAAACCAAAATGAGTACATGTTTTATAACCTAGTTATCTCGTACCTTTTCCTGTTTTGTTTGTTCATACGCGTGGTAATTACTCGATTAAACAACAAACTTCACCTAACTCAAAACATGTAAGTCGTTCTAAGCAATTATTCTACTAAAACCAAACAATGCAACATAAAAAATGTTTTTAGAAGTCGATATTTCCATTTTACCTCGTGTGTCTTATCTTTATCTTATTTGTGTTATAGAGCTATACCGTAAAATATGATAATATCATATATCAGGGGTGGAACAAAGAAGGGTCAAGAGAGTCCAATCTGTTTGAGGATTTCTTAAGAAAGACATGACAATAACTCTTAGTACGTTGTAGTCGTTAGAATAGATAATCTTACGATAACCCTCCGACTGAAAAACTTTAGTTCCGTCACACAAACAAGTATATCATATAAGATTCGAAATTGTTTTATGGGTAGGAAAGGAATTCTGTGTAGGTTCGCATTCGGTCAATACATATGTGGAAAGAATCCACATGCTTGTAAGCTTTGCCTGTCTGTAAACTGACCGATGTTCTAAAGATTCCTTTGTGTGTTTATTTGTTATTTAAATTATGAAATAAAGTGAGTATTTATTTGTTTGTCTTTTTTAATTAGTTAGTTGATTTAAAAATGTCTATGGGCAAATATTCTTTGATCTTCTTTAGCAAACCCCGATAAAGGTCACAACCACAGATTAAACAAATTATCCACTCCCCATATACAGTCCATAAACAGCCTTTTTTCTGTTGCCTATAATAGAATAATTACTCCTTTTAAATTAAATAATTATTGCATTATCATAACCATTTAAATAGTGTGTACGAATCATATAAAAATGTACTTTTAAGGTATCATTTTAATTAATGATATGTAATTGAATTAGTAATTTCTAAATCAGTATATTTGATTTCTCGTGAATGAATAGTTATTTATGTGAAATTATTAAAAAGAAATTGATGGTTATATTCTTTTACACAACATGTATTGTTTACACCACGTAGATTAAGGAATAAAGGATCTAAGTTGTGATTTCACGTTGTACTTCTTGTGTTTTGTTTGATTTGTTTTGTGGGAAAACTACAAAAATGAGCTAAAATGTACTTATGATTGTGATTTATATTTTAAAATATGACTTGTCATAAAATTTTCAATATATGTCATTACAAAATTTTCAATAAATTTCATTGTGGTATAAATCTAAAAGTAGTTTAGTGTGTGTGACTTTGTTGTTAAAAAAAGATGTTTACTAATATTTGCGGAACATGTTTGTGTGTGTAACAAATGAGATTTCAACCAATCGTACCTTATAATATATTACTATATGTTTTGTGTGTTCTCGTGTTTGTTTTCGTGCGTTTCATGGTTCAAATGTTCTTATAGACATGTTTTGTGTGTTCTCGTGTTTGTTTTCGTGCGTTTCATGGTTCAAATGTTCTTATAGACATGTTTTGTATGTAAACACAAATTTATATAATACACAAAGTAATTTTATAATCTTTTCTTTTGTATCATAGTTTATATCTTTTACATCCTTATTGAACATAAAACTCTTTAGTCGAACTTCAACTTGAAATAATTTTTTTGGGTAACAAATATTCGTTACATTAACTGACAACACATGCTCGCATCTATACTAAACATTTCGTATAATGTATGCTCGCGTACAAACACATGAAATGTATGTGGCAAAGTGATATATTGTGTCAAAAGTCTCATTTTTAAGTTCCAAAACATAATCACAAATCTACCTTGATTCCTTAGTTATCCCTTCTTTAGATCTTGTCTAATAGGCCGCTTGAGGGAAGATTGGTTGGTTTGTTGTACTTTTATGTTATATTTTTAGTAAAAAACTGTGTTTTTCGATCCAAGAAATACAACTAACTCGTTAACTCAAAGAAAATATAATCTATAATTGAAAATGTAATAGTATTTAAATAATAAATTTACTCTACTATTAAACTATATTATAAAAAACTTCTTGTCGTGTTTTTATTTCGAAGAGTCCAGGCCTCTTACTAGACTACAACTCAAGGGGCTTGAAATGAAATTTTTTTATTAAGATAATTTTATATCCAAAATTAATATAAAAATAATAATAGATTACATTTTCCAGAAAATTTTGTTTTAGATTTTCGAAATTAGTCATCCACCTAATAATCTGCGCCATAGTTTACTTACTTTGATGCATATGTTCGTTAATCAGAATGCACTTGATTAATCTTTACCCTACTTTATTTTAGTATGTTTTAAAGTGAAATATTTTCCTTTTTTCACAAAGTTTTGATGTTTAATATTAACAACTATTGTGTTACTTTCCGTAAAAAAAGTATATGTAACACATAAAATTTAAATTAAAAAATAATCCAGATTCCCTTTGTTAGTTTGTTATACTTAAGAATAATACGTGTATATACCAAGTAAAAGCTAGATTCTATATTTTCATGTCTTTTAACTTCTTTAATCTCTTTAATGTAAGCTACATTTTATACCTAATCTTACTTCGTTGTATCCTGTAAACTTTTAGAGTTGATTAACATCTATGTATATATAATGTTTAGCTATATGGACTAAATATTTTTATTTCATTCGATGACAACTTGAATAACTGATAAATTTATTGTTTTGTAACCTAGAGGTCATGAGTTTAAGATGTGGAAATCAGAGTACTCCTGCATAAATTAAATGATGGTAAGATTATGTACGTAAATCAGGTTGTGAAACCATCTGATCACTCCTTCCCGGATCCTACTTAAAACGAGAGATAAATCAACAATCAAGTACACTTTTTTTTGTTTTATTTTTCATTTTATCGCATATATATATAAATCATTTTTTAAAACTCACACTCTAGCTAAGTGATAGTCATGCTTTCCATCTGAAAAATCAAAAGTATTTTATTGATGAAAAAAGCCATGTTTTTACATGAAAAATAGGACTACAAGACGCGAATATCGGCATGTCGTATGAAAAAAAAAATAAACTAATACCAAATACCAAAAGTTTACATAACTTATCTACACACATATATAAATACATATATGGAGAAGATGAGCACACGACGGATTAGATCTTTTAGTCATGATTTCAAACCACAATCATCATGACCACCTCTCTTCTCCCTGTTCCTCCGTCACCATCACCACCCACGACCATTATCACCACCATAATCATTACCCCTTCAACCCCACTTTCATCATCATCCACCAACCAAAATATAAGCACAAGAAACCATATGATCAACTTCAAACTCTTGAAGATGATAATATTGTGCAAGAAACCCTAATTGGTGTTCTTACTCTACATTAATGATCATGTTTCTTTTGATCTTTATGGGGAATTAAGCCGATCGGTCCGATACGTGTTTGCTAGATCAAGCATCATGATTCAAGCTTTGAAGTTGTTCAAGATTTTCAAGAAGCATTTCATTCATGGTTTTTAGGGTTTTGTTGATGTTCTAGGGTTTGATTTTAGGGTTTTTGTTATATGGGTGTTGTTCTTTGTTGTTAATTTCTTCATTATAAATGCTAAAGTTGTTTCTGTTTTGGTTCTTGATCTTGGGTTTTAAGTGTTTTTAATGAAGGAATTAAGAATGATAAGATGAAAAGATGTGTGTGAGTGTGTTGTTATGTATGTCAAGAGCAAGAACATGTTGATAATAATTGTTAATTAAGAGGTTTTGTATACATCTATTAAGGTTAAAGTGTAGTTTAATGCTTGCTGGTTTTTTTGTCATGAATGTTTTTTAGTGTTCTTGGATCTACAATTTATGAATATGTTTCATTTCTCTTTCTTGTGTTGTATGTTCTTTGGATCATGTTAATTTGTGGTCGGTGAAGTGTTAATTGGACTTGATGAATTTTCTATTAATAGGATATTTGTTATTATTTTTGCTTGTATTTGACCCGTAATTTTCATATGTAGAGTAATTAAAACATGCGTAAAAGAAATTTCCTTAGGGGCTGTTTGATATCAGCTTACCCACTAGCTTCAGTCAGAGCTGACTGCTGACTGGGTAAGTAATCATTTTCATTTCTTATCTTCCGACCAAGCCCTTTGCTTCTGACCCATCCTTTCCCTTGCTTTTGACCGGGTGCGGCTTTTCCTTGCTGGTAACCGAGTCCTTCACTGTTGCAGGTTTCAAACAGGGCCTTAGTTCAAGTTGGAGAATTTTCTATTAATAGAATATGCGATAATTATTTTTTCTTGTAATTTAACACCTTAATTGTTATACTTACAGTAATTAAAAGCATATGTAAAAAGAAGTTCTATTGTGGTCCCTAATTAGATAAGTCAGGTTCGGTATTTTTATTTGTATGAAATCGCAAGAAATATTGATATTGTTGTGCTATATATGGGTGATCGAGTGAGTGTGGCGATAAATGCAGTCGGGGTGTTTTTACCTTCACAGTCACTAAGACCATGTAATGATGTTTACGCGAACATAACGATTAACTAAAACAGAGATCATAAATTGTAGTGTTGGGGCTGATGAAAATAATAAAAATAAAAAGATAAAAATAAAAACAAAAACAAAAACAAAAACAAAAAGGCACCCCCTTTGCCTCAAGCAATCTCATGAAGACGTCCTCACACCCTCACTCGATCACAGGCCAAGGGGACGGTGTTCCCTCTCGTGGTGGCGCCACGCATGGGCCATATAACACACTGCCTAAGAGATCGAACTTACCATGTATGAATATTGTTCTTTGTTTTCTCAAGATTGATTATTGAAATGTGTTTTACATTTCTTGTTGATTTGAGTATTTGACCTATATGCTCTTGCTTTATATATAATTATTTGATCTTATGTCATAAACCATAGAGTAAATTACCATTTGCATCCCTAACGTTTTTAACCACTTGTATCCCTACAGTTTCAAAGTCTCGATTTGTCCCCTAATGTTTCATTTTTATCTCCATTTGAATTCAAATGACTAACTCCGTTAAATTGTTCAGTTAACTTTTTCTAAAATGACAAAACTACCCTTAACTCACATACACCCACTCCCCCCCCCCCCCACACTCCCTCCCTCCTTCCCTCCCCCACCACTCCTTTCATCTTCTTCACCATCAACACCTACAACTGATTCAGTCACCATCATCTCCAAATGCACAATTTTTCCAGACAAAACCTCCATTATCAAACCCTTAAAGCTCTCTGTTTCAGATCTCCCTATGCTCTCATGCCAATACATCCAAAAGGGTGTTTTACTCTCGCAAGTGCTTTCTTCGAGTTATCAAGCAACATCAACACAGAATCCCCTTCAAACGATGTCGCAGCAGACCCATCGGTCGAACCACTTCGCCGGTGACGATACCCACCGTCGCCGGTCTTCCCCGCCTCCACGGCGGAGCTCATCCCCAACTCATCAAAGAAATCAGACCCCACAGAGAGACTCCTGAGATAGGTCCCATACCCCACCGTCTTTCTCGCCGTCGGCTTACCGCCAGAGGAATCTTTCTCCTGAGATGAATCTCCAGTGGGTGCAGGGGCGTCGGAGGAGAGTGACTAGAGGTCAATTCCGGCGAAATTGAAGTTCGCAACGACGTCGTCGAGGAGAATATCTTCGTCGGGAAGGGGAGAAGGTCTCCGATTGGGTCCAACAGTGGTGGGCTCCTCGAGTGGGCGTTTCGGGCATCTGATCGATGTCGTTCTGGCGACCACCGTGGTAGTGGGAGGTGGGAATTGGTTTTCCGGCAAACTTTGGGTCCATCATACGGTGGAGGTTGAGCCGGCGGCGTGGGAGCTGGTGGTGATTTCGCTGGAGGGTGGTGGTTTTGGGTGTTACGGTTTACCGATTGGGGGGTAATTATTATTAGGTTGTGGTGGTGGTGATGGGTTGTCATGGTGATGACCGGGTGGTTGTACATGGTGGTGGTGATGGGGGTGGTTGTGGTGGTGTTGATTTGAAGAAGATGATGTTGATAGATGAGATCCACAAAGTTTTTTATGTGTTTTAATTTTAAGGGTAGTTTCGTCATTTTAATAATAATTTTAACAGAAACATTAACAGTATTACTCATTTGAACTTAAATGGAGATAAAAATGAAACGTTAGACTCAAATGAAGATAACATGAAACGTCAGGGGCCAGATGACAATTTTGAAACCGTAGGGATGCAAATGTTAAAATAAACAAACGTTAGGATGCAAATGATAATTTACTCTAAACCATATATATGAAACATGATTAATTAGCAACAGATACAAGTATATATAAATAAACCATTAAATTTCAAAACAAAAATAGTGGATTCCTCTAAAAGTTCGCAATTCAGGTACGTTAATTAAATTAGTTTCTAACTATCACATCTAAAGTGAAATGGATTCTGGTAGATCTAGTGAAGGATATAGAGATATATGATAGCACAACTTTATAGTCAAGGGAGGTTCATAAACCTCCGCTTCGGACGCTACCCTTTGCCTGCCACGTAGACCAATTGTTTTTTATTACTCTCTCATGGACTTTTTTCTGTTTCTCTCTCCTCTATTATAAAACCTATAAATGTTTCTCACACGCCATCCATTGCCGGCCATAGACATTAGCTTCTCTCTCCCGCCCTCTTGATCTCCTAGAATCAGTGAATCAAATTAAATTACTGTAGTAGAATCGACGATTAAGTAGAATCGATGGTGACCGGAAGTCAAAATACCTAGTGGTAGCAATTTAAGGAGGGTACAAAAGTTCATAATATATTCAAAAAGTTTTAACAAATTAAATTAAAAGAATAGTTGATGTGGCAAATCTTGCTAGAATGGTAGTGTTTATGATCAATTAAGGCTTCCACCAACTTTCCATAGTGACCTTGTAATGGAAATAGAGTACAACTTATTAATAAAATCACATGGAAAATTATATGATTAAAATTGGATTTAAGAGTAAAAACATTGTTTTGCAAAAAAAAATAATTGATTCAAGGTTTAACTCAAGTTTACAACCTGTCTACAAATCGCATATAGATTCAAAGAAATGCTTTAAACCGGTTTAATTGTTTTTATACGGAAAATATAACAAAGAGTAAATCTCGGTTTTGGTCCCTGTGTTTTGCAAATTGACTCCACTTGAGTACCAACGTTTATTTTGTCTCCATTTGAGTACCAAATTTTAAAAAAGTTGTCTGTTTCAGTCCTTTTGACTAACGGTGTTAACATTTTCTGTTAGATTTTTTTAAAAAGACCAAAATACCCCTAAGGGTTATAAAAATATCACCATCTCCACCACACACCACATACCACCAGCACCACCACACACCACCAGCACCACCACACACCACCAGCACCACCACACACCACCGCCACCACACACCACCGCCTCCACACACCACCGCCACCACACACCACCGCGTATGGCAGTGGCGGTGGAGGTTGTTGCTGCCCTGCCTCTGTTTCTCTATCTTCTTCACCTCATCTTCTTCATCATCCTTTTCAACATCACCACCTCTCACAATCTTCATCTCTCCACTCGTAGAGCCCGAAGCAGCTGTCGCACTTGGGGCTTTAAGAGCAGCGAATCGAGCAAACAGATCATCGACATCTTCATGGGCAGAAGTGGGTTTCGATTTAGGGTTGTGTTTGGATCTGAGAGCTTGAAATCGACGGTCGAGATCTGCATCGATTGCGTTGGAGTGTGAGGGTTCAGGGGCGAAATTGAATGAGGATTTGGGTTTTGATTTGATGTGGGAATTAAGGGATAGTTTGAGGAGGAGGTCATCTTGTGTTAGTTTTAAAAGCTCTTCGACTTCATCAATGGTGTCGGGCTCCGGTTGCTTCTTTTTTCCGCCGCGTATGTGTGACCACCTCTGTTTCTCTATCTCTACGATCCCCTTTTAGGGTTTTCAGATCTACCTTTGTGTAGGTGTTTTGTGTTTTGGCTATTGATTGTGGCTGCCCTCGTATCAGCAATTGAGTCCGAATCAAGCGACGGAGATAAAAAGCTCGAATCTTGAGAATTCCCCAATTGATTATCAACAATTCTATCATCTGGGTGTTGCTCAAATCGATCCAATTGATCAGGGTTCTGCTCAAAATTCGCAGAAGAAGTGGAATTAGGGTTCGTTGTTGCAATGGGCTTCCATGGCGGAAGCTCTGCGAGCTTATCAATGGCGGTTTTAGCTTTCTTAATCAGCCAATCGACAGCTTTTCCATGGTGGTGTGTGGTGGCGGTGGTGTGTGGTGGTGGTGGTGGTATGTGGTGTGTGGTGGAGATGGTGATATTTTTATAGCCCTTAGGGGTATTTTGCTCTTTTTTAAAAAAATTTAACAAAAAATGTCACACCCTCAAATTTCCACAAACGGGGTATTACCGTTAGGCGTGTGACTTCCAGGATCTCAGCCACTAGTTACACCAAACGACACGTTAATTGTAAAACATAATTCATTTTTGAAGTTTAATATTACCAAAGACCAAGTTTTTAAATGTAAACATAACAGAAGTTGCGGAAGCATAGTAAATCTTAATTGTTTAAATGGCGCAACACGCGCAAACCGAATAAATGAAAATTACTGAAAAATATTAAATAAGCCACGTGAGATGATAAATGCATGAGTGAATGCTCCTAATCGTGCGCGTCTTGTGAACCTGAAAGAAACATGCTAAAGTGTCAACACAAGGTTGGTGAGTTCACAGGTTTTTCAGAAAACAGTATGTATCAGTAATGAAATCCCCGGATTATGTAATCCGTCAAGTATGTATTTTGATAAACAGAACATAAAGTAAACCGATACAGTAAACAAAGTAATATCAGTAGGTAGCTAATCTACTAAACCAGTTACTCAGTGTATGAAGTTCGAACCGAAGCTGACAATCGAAACTGAACGCCTCGGCTGTGAATACCAGGTCACAGCAACAGAACTTAGGTCAATTATACACCCGTTTGACGAACGTTGTGCTAGCGCGACTAGCCCGGGTGGGGTTTGTCAAACCCAGTAGATCTACTCAGAATTGCCTCGCTATACTACATACATTAACGGTTCGAGAGTGAGGACTTTAGTGGTATCACACTAGTAAACCGGTGATATTACAATAATACTGATCAACGAAAATGAAATTGTTTCCACGTTTCTACTTGCGTAGTAACGGACTGAATGAAATTGTTTCCACGTTTCTACTTGCGTAGTAACGGACCGAATGAAATTGTTTCCACGTTTCTACTTGCGTAGTAACGGACCGAATGAAAAGTATACGAACATAGTATCATGTATATACAGTATCACAACAATTCAATATAATGTAACGTTTATGAAAACAGCATGTTTCTCTCCCCCAAAAATAGTATAAAGTAAAAGTGGGGCTGTAAACTCACCTTGGATCGATGTAACGTATACGAACAAGAGCTTCAAAGAATTGGGTAATGCACGATCAAACACGTTCAATACCTATTATTGTTTGTAATGGAGTCTTTAATATAATACGAATATATTTGGTAAGGTTTAGGTCGATTTGTTTTAACACGTGGCACACACACAATTAGATGTATATATATGTTACAATATTTTTATAGATTTGTATTAATAAATAATTATCAATAAGCATTAAGTTTTACCAAATAATTATTTACATTTTGATTTCACTAAAAGGGTTTCATATATGTATTTAAATATTTTTAGAATTAAATATAAAAATGATATGGTTTAATTATATAATTTATAATTATCCAAGAATATTTACAAATAACGATAATCACATTTATAGTATTTTGATTAATAATAAGGTATTAATATATTTTACAAGAAATAACCCACAATTTTATTTGTAAATAATTTGTGAATTTATAAAATATATTAATCTATATTTAAATATAATGTTTATTTTATAGAAATAATTATTTATAATGTTTATAAATAATTTATGTATAATTTCTATGATTTTTATGATTATTGCATAGTTATACACGATTTAGATTTTATTTTACAAAAATAAGTATTTGTAATACTTTTAAATAATATTTTATAAAATTTTATTAAAGTTTCTAAATAAAATAAATTTACAGGAAAATATTTTGTAAGATTTAAAATAAGAGAAACTTATAAAATTTATTTTTATAATTTTTAGGAATTTTCCCATATTTTTAAAGTATTTTAAAAAGCCTTAAAAAAATAAAACAAATAAAAGGAGGTTGCCCGGGTCGAACCCGGGACCTCATACCCGCGCGCACATAGCCCCAACCAGTGAACCAAGGCTCTAAGCCGCGGTATTCTCTAGTTCCAATTACTTTTAAACGAACCCGAAAGCCCTCTCCCCCAAATCAAGAACCCTAAATCGATCAAGGATCAAATTGAAGCACTAATCGCTACTTTTAATGCAATTAATCATAGGGCTTTCGATCCCTATGAGAAACCAAGCATGTAGATGTATTTAATTACCTGTTTTGAAGTTGAAAGGACGATGAACACTCGGTGAGCAGTACGAACCGTGGTTTGAATCCAATTCGTGTGCAAACGTTTATGTAAATCAAATTAACTTCGTGTGAAGATTCGTGTGATGCTTTAGTTTCAAAGCCCTCTGTCAATTTGGTTGTAAATAACTCGGACGTTGGGTTTCGATAAGGTTGCAGGTCGTGTTTAATGAGGATGATCAAATGTGGTTTCTGTGTTTGTTTTAGCTGAAATTGAACTCGTTGGATGGTTTTAAATACACAGAAGATTGTTAGTGCGAGTTTTCTTTCGATTATTATTTAGATTTAGTGCCCGAATAAGTGAGTGGGTCGGCCGAACTTTCGGTCGAGTGGAAATCGCACTACTCGGCTTTATTTTGTTAAATTTGTTCGTGGGTTAGGTTCGTATTATCCACTAGAAGATGTCGGGACGATTAATTTGAGTTAAAAACGAGTAATGTGGACGTTTGGGGGTCGCCGGAGCCGCGCCGGAGCTTCGCCGGCCGGCGACCGGGAAAACGGGGGATGGGGGTTGGGTTTTCAGAATTTACAGAATGGTCCCTGTACTTTCAAAACTTATCATTTCATGTGTTAACCATTTAAAACAAGTTTCCACATTTACAAAACTACCCCCTGGACTTATTAAATTAAGTTTAATAATTTTTATAAATATTATTATTATTGTTGTTTTCATTATTTTTATTATTATTATTATTATTATTATTGTTAATCTTACTAAATAATAAAATGAATTAATTCGCGATAGTACTAACCGGAAGGAAAAAAAAAAAAAAAAATTCGGGTTGTCACAAAAAAATGTTAACACCGTTAGTCAAAAGGACTGAAACAGACAACTTTTTTAAAATTTGGTACTCAAACAGACAACTTTTTTAAAATTTGGTACTCAAATGGAGACAAAATAAACGTTGGTACTCAAGTGGAGTCAATTTGCAAAACACAGGGACCAAAACCGAGATTTACTCTATAACAAAAGTTGCTTGTTTTTTTTTAAGGAAAAGTAGGACGTGGATAAACTTAAATGGGTTGGAATTAGAGTATCTTTCTGGTTCGGCTTTAGAATTTCATAAATGTTCTTATAAGTTCATATATAATTATTAATGGGTCCTTTTAAATAGACACTCCATTATTTTAAATCAACACCCCAAAATTTCTATACGGGTCGTATAGCTCCATACACGTCGTATAGGGGGGTCGTATAGCCCTATACAGGGCGTATAACCCCTCTGACAGCCCCCTGAATTTTTCCTCGTAGTCAGTGTCGAAATTAGCTATACGCGTCGTATAGCCCTATATGTGTCGTATAGGGGGGTCGTATAGGGCTATATGGGGCGTATAGCTCTCTGACACCCCCCCTGAATTTTCCTCGTTTTCAGTGCATTCGACCCTATACGCCGCGTATGGACCCATACGCGGCGTATAGGGGGTGTCGATTTAAAAAAGTGGGTGTCTATTTATTAGGACCCTTATTAATTTAATAGTTATTTAATGAATTTAATAAAATAATTTGAAGTTTTGACTCGTGAATACGCTTATCGATATACTTTCCTTTTAGTTATATTTTAGAACTTTACGTATTTGAATTCTTCTATACAAAATACAATCCAAGTAAATTCATTTACAAATAATTAAACCATTTTACACTTGCATGTAACTATAGGATAGAATTGTATTTCAATATTATGTAGTGTTAACCTTTTTATAGGCTAAAAACTTATTGGTTAATAATAATTCACACCGTAAACTTGATTACGATACTTAATTTTAACTTTTATTTTAATTATCAAAAGACATTAATCTCATTCGCATAATCATAACAGAATTACATTTTATTTGTATTTGATTTCACATGCAAGGATATTGATTGGGAGTGAAAACATATCTTCCTTGTAATTGAAATCAAATGAAAATCAATGATGATCATGAGAGTTGGATTACTATGACAACAAAAATAAAAGTTATGAGTGTTATTAGTCAAATTTATCAGTGTAGACTATTATTAATCGTGGTTTATAGTTTGCATTATTATGATTCACTTTACTTAAGTGAAAAAGATAGTATCACTAACGATTATTCAAGCTACATATATGTTACATTCATGTAAATAACATAGCAAATTTACGTGGTAATCTTCTTGTCGGTTTCTTAGAAGAAAATGATAACGCTAGATCCACAACATGAAATCCCTCATCCAAACTAAATAGCTCCATCTAGTTTCTTTTCGTTCCATATAGGAGAGTTTTCAAATGACAAGCCCTTTTAACAAATGTTTTAAAAACCAGGATCGAAAATAATTGTGTAATGATAAACCTATATATTCTAATGCATTTCGACCAATGTTTTAATTTGGCATTTGCAACACAAAATATCTATGCTATTAGTCATGTTTCCACAATAACTGTGTATTTTCCATTTCAAGAAATAAAAACAAGCGACTTTTACGGTCTAATCAAATTCCTGAAAGCCTGTAAAAGGAAAAAAGATTCTACTAAGGAAAATAAAATAAAAAATGATTTTAAATGGTGTTTATTGTCTGGATAAAGGCTTATTTGGCCACCATCATCACATTGAATATTCCACCCATATTTTCACTTTTTCAAAACTAACAAAACAATTTAATCTAGCCAAAACTAGGGGTGTTCATTTTCGGATATCCGAAATTCGGATATCCGAATTTCGGATATCCGAAAATTTCGGATAGTGAATTTCACTATCCGAATCCGAATCCGAAATTTCGGATATCCGAAATTCGGATATCCGAAATTTCGGATTCGGATTCGGATATCCGTTCGGATATCCGAATTCAAAGAAATTTTTTATTATTTAATAAATTTTATAAAAATGTAATAATTTTTATTAAAGTTTTTATTGGATATTTGAAGTTTTTTATTAAAATGTCCTAAATATCTAAAAATATCCGAAATATATAATTAATATTTAATATTTTTAAATTTTTATAAAAATATTTCGGATATTTCGGATATTTCGGATATCCGAAATATCCGAAAATTCTAAAAATCACTATCCGAATCCGAATCCGAAATTTCGGATATCCGAAGTTCGGATATCCGAATTTTCGGATATCCGAAATTTCGGATATCCGAATTTCGGATTTTCGGATATTTCGGATTCGGTTTCGGATTCGGATATTTTTGAACACCCCTAGCCAAAACCCCTTTTTTATTGAATAGAAACCAATTATTTTTAACTATACATCTAAGCTTAATATGTTTCGAGCTTTTACTCAAATTTAACTTGTTTCAAGCTTTAAATTTAAATATTAACTTAACTTGTATCATGCTCGATATATAAATCTCAAACTCGACTTGTGAGAAAAATATAGTCTGTTTATTATTTATTACTTTATTTAAATACATATATATATAATTACTTTTATATATCTATAATTATACATATACCACCATATAGATAAATGAAAAATGTTTAAAAACAAAGTGTATTTTTGCTACAAAGTGTGAGAAAACATAATGAGCCAAAAAAAGACAAAAAAATTATATCTTACAATCTAAATCGGATTTCAAAAAAGTAATTCCGAGCTTTTGTTCCCCTATCCATCGTCACTAAGAAAAAAATAAACAAAAAATTAAAAAAATAAAAAAATTAACGTTTTTTATTGTGTCATTGTGTCATTATAAAAGACAAAATGACGCCATTTTGTCATAAAAAGACACAATGAATTATTTATTTATTTTTTATTTTTTTTTTCTAAAAGAGGACGACCAGAGGAACAGAGATTCCGAAATACTTTTTGAATTCGATTTAGATTATTAGATATAATTTTTTATAAATTTTTTAGACTCATTATTTCTTCTCATACTTTGTAGCAAAAATACACTTTGTAGATTAACCTCACCCTAGATAAATTAGTTATTTGTATAAAAAAACTTATTCGTATGATATATTTGTCATATTTTAATATTATTATTTATTATATTTTAATATTATTATATGTGTATAAGAGTGTTTGGCATTGCTATCCTTAAAATTTTGATATATGAAGCTTAGGCGTTGTTTGTTTTTTCTGCAGCAAAATGTCTGCAGTCATGTCTGCAGTCTGCGGATTACGTCTGCAGTCTGCGGATCACATCTGCAGACACCTGCAGGAGAAGAGGTGAACCAAACGTCTGTCGTCTACAAGAATAAGACTGTTTATTTTTTAACATTTGCAGATTGCTAAAATATTCTGTAACTAAAATAAACAAGTTTTTAAGAAAAAATTAAACTCGGGATTTAAAGCTCAGAAAGATCTTGATGGAGGGAGGCGGCAGATGGTGAGGAGAAGGTAGCAGCTGTGGTGGAGGAGGGGAGGAGGGGAGGAGGCTGTGAGGGGATGAGGGAGGCGGCTGTGAGGCGCTAAGAAGGGAGGAGGGATGCGGCTAAGAGGGGAGGAAAGAGGGAAGAGGCGACGGCTGAGAGGGAAGGAGGGAGGAGGCGGCGAGGGAGGAGGTGGAATCAGGCGGCGGCGGCGAGGAGGAGGAGGTGAAGGGAAGCGAACCGATGGAGAAGATGCTTGGGAGGGAAAGGATGTTTGATGGTTTTTAGGGTTTTTTTTTTGGTAAGGGAAGAGGTGTGAATAGAGTGGGCAACATCTTCCACAAGAAGAGATGAGGAATACCTTTTTTAATAAAATATCTTTAGAAAATCAAAAGGTTTGCCCTCTCAAAACGTCTTTCCGTGTCAACGTGCGTGCAGATGAAGAGATGAAGAAGATCTTTTTGAAAAACACAAACACCTCCTTAGACTTGGCCTTGTTATTAATTAAAGGAATATCAGTTAAGGTTTAAGCTCATATTCGAGCTTGTTTAATCTCAACTCGAATTGAACTGTTAACAAGCTGAAATGGATCACTTACGGTGTGTTTGCTTGTTTAACCTATCATCATATTGGTTCTCATAGTTTCATTTTAACCCAAACGTAACAGTACTTTATAAGTTTATCAAAAGAAATTACTTTTTTACTTACACAATAATTAAAAGGGAAAGGAAAATCATAAATACTCAAAATGGGTTATAATCATCATTCCATGCTTAGAAATATAACTTATAACAAATGATCACGATTTATTGTTTTTGCTACATACACGGTGTGAGTAGCCAAAACTATCAATTCGTGTATACATTCTTGCTAACTTTTTTTAACAACAACATTTAAAATCCTTTATAATAAAATCATAACATCTTACAGGACTAGAACCTATAACTTTTAATTAAGAAATACACCACATATCAACAGATATTGTCTAGAAAATTACTTGCTACTCCATGAGTCCATGCACCAAACAAGTTGTTTACAAAAAGTAATTTAAAATTCTCTACACGCTATTAATATACAAATACATTTTATTTAAAAGAGCAGGCACATGTGTAAATACATATACATGAACAGACAGCTTAAACTAGTAGTGGCCTGAATTAAAGAAATAAATAAATAAAAGACGACAAATTGGTTACAAAATCCACTTCGCTAAAGAAGTGATGTTGCAACTTGCATTGCGCGTGAACTCATTGACATTTCGTGATAAGCTCGTCCCTGAATACAAAACCACAATCAACGACTCACTTTGAATTCCATTTGTCGTAATTTTAATCAATTATATTTGTCACAATGTTTAATCGTAGTAACAACTATAAGTAGCTAAATATTAATCCTACATCTTAAATGTAGAAGGATACAATATTACTTCTTGTAGTATGTAGATTGTAGACAGAGTGACAGACTGTACTCTGTAGCAAACTTATGGGCCCAAATTCAAAAGATGTCCACGGTTCACCACAGCACAAGCCCAAATATGGTATACTTTACGGTTTACAATAATCTAGGGCAAAACGGGTTTTGGGCTGTACCCGAAACCGGGTACAAACAGGGTTCGGCCCAACCAGTTTTTTTACTCGGGTTCAGGTGAAACCGGGTATGAACCCGGGCCGGCTTCGCTTACTTGAAAATTCTACCCGCTATACCCGAGTAGGGTAGGGTCGGGTCCGAAACTGGGTCCAATCAGTGGCGGACCTACCCCCATGGGAGGGGGGGCGGCCGCCCACCCTAAAATTTTTTTTTATATGTTAATATATGCTCGTTTTCTCGTCCGCCCCCTGTAAAATTTTGCAATCGCCCCCCTTCCGCCCCCCTTCGAAACCCAATTTTACTAGTCTTCTTTCTTTTTTAATGAGCCGACCCGATCCAACCCGTTACCGCGTTAGTCGACCGACCTTTAAAAATTTTCCGCCCCCCCGTGAAAAAATTTTCTGGATCCGCCACTGGGTCCAATACTGGGTTTTTTTTCTTCTTTTCTTTTCTTGTGTATGTTTGTCCAATACCGTGTTCAACCGGGTTCGGTTCGGTTCGGGTTAGGTCGGGTTCGCTAAAAACTAAACCCAGTTCCAACCCTACAGGTTTAAACGGATCCAACCCGGGTATACCTCCCATCGTATACTACCAATACCCGGGTTCGGGTCGGATCCGAACCCGGTTTTTATTTCCACCTCTAAGCTGGTGGATGATTGGGTATCCAATACTGTAATCATATGAAGTTTCACGCAAAATTTCACCCAATATCAAATACAAATGATAATAAAAATGTCAAAAATAATATTGGTGTTATAAAAATGTTGATTTCAAATATAAAATACAAATCAGAATAAAACTGTGTTAAAAATTTTACTTGTGACTTAGAGCTTGTCTTTGGGGATATTTTGGTGTCATCGTTCATGTGCATTAAATATAGAGGTAAAATTGTATCTTTGAAATGAAATCATTTGTTTGACTTCAACAGGACGGTCTACGTTTTGCAATTTCTTCTAGCCTCTTGTTAGTTTATGATGCAATTTCTTCAACAGGACGGTCTACAATTTCTTCTAGCCTCTTGTTAGTTTACGATTTCAAAATTTTCAATAGAACATTCAACCAGATATTTTTTTGACTTCACTATTTCTGTCTTCTGTTCACATCACATCACGATTTCTAGAAAATTAAGATGAACATAAGACAGACACTTAGCCTGACCGAAGGTGCATATGATATTTAAATAAGGGGAGGTCATAGGTTCAAGTCTCACTCTGATCAAAATACTCAGAGTTGAACCAAGGGGTTTTCTCAGTAATGAATTTCCTTCTGAGAGGATTGGGGTCCCGGCTGGGATACGGATAGATGGGTCCGATTAAAATAACACCTATTCTACGAAGCAGGGTTGTACATTTACCGTTCATAACATGATTTTGAAAACCGGTCGGTCCGACCAGTTGGACCGGGAACCGGACTCCAGTCCGGTCCGGTTCGGTGCTCAAAACCGGTTTAACATTGAACTAGTGGTCAGACCGGTTGAACCGGTCGAACCGGTGGTCGGACCGGGAACCGGACAGGTTGAACCGGTTTTTTTATATAATTTTTTATTTTTTTGTAATTTTTAAATATATTTATAAAAAATAATTATAATTTTATCCAGTTTTTATATACGGCCCGACCGGTTGAACTACGTCCGCTTCACTGTCCTGTCCGGTTTGAAAACATTGGTTAAAAAAAATAAACTCAAAAACTAAAAACACCTTCTAGCTGGAGATAGAAGTTGATGGATGATTTGGCTTAGACAAGAACTCGACCGGAAGAATAGGCTAAATGACAATCTAAGTGATAAATGTTAAAAATAAAAATACATAAAAAATTATCATTTTAGTAAATAGTTTTCAAATAACACTATTTTGATAAATATATTTCCTCGTAACGCTATTTTAGTATGAAACTCTACTATCCGTAAAGCATAAATTTGGGATAAGATTTTGCTAACAATTTTAGAATGACATATGATGGCTTGCAAGCAAATCTCTAATGTCATAAGAAATCTTTTCATTATATCTCTATTTGTTTCAAAGGGTTTAACCTATGATTTAGAGGTATTTTTGTAAAATATCAACCAAGATTTAAAAATGTTTAAATTAGGTAATCCAAATTTAAAAAATATTCCAATTAGATCACCCAACTATTATGTTTATTTAAGTTATAAGTTTTAAAATGTTTTTATTTTTGTTTCAATTAGAAAATATGTTTTTTTATGCTGATGTGGTACGGTGGAGTGATTTTTAGGTCATTTTTTTAAAATATAATTAACATCTTTTTTTATTTGTTAATATAATATCATATATTGAAAATACCGACATCCACATCTTCTACTCCATTACTTTCTTCATGTAAGAAATTTGAATTATGACTCGATTTGATAGTTTAGTGGTTCAATTTGAAGGAAATATGCATGAGTGATGAAATTGAAACATTTTTAAAATTTCATTACTATTTTATGACATTTTTCTCATGATTTACCATAAATATATACATAATTTGTTTCGGACATGATTATAATTTTGCCAAGAAAACATCTCCTCCAGACAATATTTTAATTTGTCACAAAAACCATATGGTGTTTCAATACGAAGATAGTATTCACTTCAAGTAAATAACTAGCCTACCTCCTAAGCAAGCAATCTTTCTAAAAAGTCAAGAGCAAAAAAGAACTTCAAAGTAAAAATAACTTGGGGATCAGATAAATCGGACTAACTATTTCCTGAATGCATTTGATCCACAAAATGAAACTAATCGTAATTGTTATTTTCAATTAAATTAAACATAAAATACGTAAGGTCCATTTTGCATAAGTGAATTGATAGAAGAACAAGAATATGAATGTTAATAATCACAATATTATCTAAGGTTATATTTGTTTTTCTTAGAACTAGAATAGTAATAAAATAATATAGTTTATTATGGTTCAATATTGGTTTAGTTGGTTGTGTAATTGAGAACACTGTGAAAACAAATAGAAATTTTCTGTATGTTTTTAACTTTTTCGAATGGAAAAGGTTTTACACAAATGCATCTCATAAATCTATAGTATCTAATAAAAGAAAACATTCACACATTTACTTTTCCTCCAAAAGTGTGTTATAATAATTTAAATATTAATATAAATTTCTCTCTCTTATTAATATTGAATTTTATTAATTACTATATTTATCTCTCTTATCTAGATTGTTTTAAATACAAATTATCTAATTTAAAAATAATCTTATTAAAACAATCAGAATAATTACAAACAAGAGTTTTAAAAAATAAGATTTTGATAAAAAATTTTTACTTAAAACGATTGTTTAAAAATAAAACTATTTAGATAAAAGAGTTAAACATAGTATAATTATTTTATTTCTTGAACTATTAGATATATATAATTTTAATTATATTTTATATTAAAATATTATAATCTAACTATATTGTTTATTACTAACTATAATCCGTTTAATTAATTGGTTTTTAGACTATCTATCTATCTATAAAAAAATAAAAATAAACATGAAACAAATGTAAGCCTTATCATACTAATGCTCTCATTTCTCTATATTTTTATTAATAACATTGACTACTAATAATATTACTCATATTATTTTTAAATATAAAAATGTATAATTTAATAAATAAAAAACTATTTTTATTAAAATCACTCTTTTTTAAAACAAAAGTTCTATAAAATACATAGTACAACAAAATTTTTCTTTAAAAAATAATTTTTCTTAACATAAATATTTAAAAATCATAACTTTTTTATAACAAGATAGAGGAAAGACTCGCCTACACCTACCCTCCCCAGACCCTGCTCTTGAGTGGGATATACTGGGTTTGTTTGTTTGTTTGTTTAACTTTTTTATAAAAAAAGTTTAAAAAAATACATTACTGGTTATTTACTTAAAGTAGATATTTATACGTAATTATAATCATATTTTATCTTTAAAAAATAATTTTGTAATGCATAAAATTTTATTATTACTAATTTTTTAATATTTTATTTATTCAATCCGTGTAATACACGGGGATTAACCTAGTCATTAATAAACATAAAACATTATGATAACGTGGGTCTGATTCGGGCTCAACGCCTCAACTTATGTATTGGGAGAGAGCCCACTACCCTTAATCATGATTTGATAACTTGAAAATACTTCCAAAAAAATAGTGCATAAAAAATCTTTCCAGTTTTTACCCGATAGAGAACAGAACTGAACCCTACCAAAAAACACGTCTTAAATCCCGGGGGGGGGGGGGGGGGGGGGGCATATGCCTTGAAACAACCCGTTTCAAACCGGAACTGAACCAACCAAAAATTGCTCAAATCCTGAAATAATCAATCAAAACCGATCAACAACCCGAACCGATTTTAAATCAAACAAGTTTTTACTTTGAACCGGTCGCTATACGAATCGATACGAAACTAGAACCAGAAGAAAAATCGTTTTGTGCACCTTTAATAAAAAGCATTTGAGGTCGTTATAAATATTTTTAATACTTTGTGTGATGAAACTAGGAAATTGTTCTATGGTATCGGTATTTTTCGATTCTTAAATTCTAACAAACAAGACGTTATAATTTCCGGATCGATCAAGAATCAGGTCAACCAAGGTCACAAAATAAAAATACATTGCCAATAGATGAAAATAAACACAATAAAAATAAAACGGCATTAAAAAAAATACTATAAATACATTATATGATCTCTTATCACGCTCTACTTAGGGGCTAATTTGGTAACTTTTTAATGATTATTAAGAGGCTACCTCTTAATGATTATAACATATGAATGGTTAATAGATAACTTTAATGCTGAACGGTTAACAGATAATTTTAGAGGCTGTTTGGTAGTATCTGAATGATTAAGTGCTGAACCAATAAGAGGTCTGAACCATTAAGTGCTGAACCATTAAGAGGTCTGAACCATTAAGAGCTGGTATATCACATAATTATTCAAAGGCAAATGTCTGACCAATTCAGATAAGAGATCTTAACCATTCAGCATTAGACTTCTTAACCATTCAGCATTTGTATAATGCTTAACCATTCAGAGGCAAATGTCTTAACCATTCAGACATGTGCTCGTGAAACAAACAGTCTGAACCATTAAGTGCTGAACCATTCAGCATATAAACCATTAAGAGACTGATTAAGAGTCTGCCAAACAGCCCCTTAATGCTAAATGGTTAAAAGGTTAGAATCTTAATTTTACCTTTTAACCATTCAGCATGGATTATCTGTTAATCAATAATTTAGAAGTTATAAACTATTAAAAGGTAGGCTCTTAATAATCATTAATAGATTACCAAACAACCCATTAGAACCGGTCATATGTTGAGAACTACGTACAAACTAAAAAAATGTTTCAACATAAACTCACCACTCAACATCAAAGAATGTTCGACTGTTTGACCACTAATAAGTTATAACAAAACACCAAATCACCAATACACAAATCAACAATAAAATACAATATTAAGATAACAAGGTTACCACGATACAGATTATAAAGTCAACTTTCACTGTTTGTGGCTTCCATTATTATTTTCTTTTTATTTATTTTTAATTTTCGTGATAACAAAAACAATTGTCACTGCATTTTCATCAATCTTCAACCAACTACCGTTGAACCCACAGGTATTTATCAATTATCATGAATCACAACTCACACTTGTTGAATCGGTAAACGGTGAAGATATGGTAGGAAATGGTAAGATTATGAAGTGGAGATTCTCCTTACACAAGTCGTCATCGTCGCCGGCGAAGGCGACGGCAGCAGCGGTGGCGACGGTGACGGCAGAGGCGGTGGCGGATGAGGAGAAAACGAAGCCACTTGATGAATTCATCTGTCCGATTTCCGGTTTGTTGATGGTTGATCCGGTGGTAGTTTCCTCCGGCCAGACGTTTGAACGGAGATCCGTTGAAGTGTGTAGAGAGTTTAACTTTGTTCCGGTGCTGGTTGACGGATCGAAGCCTGTGTTTTCAACGGTGATACCTAATTTAGCTTTGAAGAAGGCGATTGATAGCTGGTGTAAGTCCACCGGAGCTGATTCACCGAGGTTTGAACCGGAGTATAGCGTGATTAAGGATTCCGTTAGGAAATTGATGCGTTCTTCGAGTCGAATTGCAGGTGATTCTAGGTTTAGAGATTCGGAACGTGATTTGCTCAAAGGAATGCCGGAGAAGCCACCGGTGATTCTAGATCACGCGGCGACGCAGTTGAATCCTCGATCTGTTCATCATCGGTTCTACTCATCGAGTTCAGAAGAATCGGTGATCGCTAATACTCCGATTACTCCACCGCTGCCGTTGGTTACTCGACCGTCGTGCTACTCATCTTCACCTACCGCATCGACGAGCTCCGATATCGTCAATGACGGAACCCTAGAAACTAACTCATCGACGTCAGATGAGCAATGTTTCGTCACAAAGCTTCAGAGCATCGACGTTTACGAGCAACAACAGTCGGTGATTCTGCTGAGGGAACTCACGAGAACCGATGCAGAAGCTAGGGTTTCACTCTGCACACAACGGCTGCTCACGGCGCTCCGTCAATGTCTGATCTCGAAATACGCCGTCGTGCAAACAAACGCCGTCGCTGCTCTGGTGAACCTCTCGCTGGAGAAGACGAACAAGTTGAAGATATTCAGGTCGGGGATCGTTCCGGCGTTGATCGACGTTTTCAAATCCGGTGTCCCGGAATCTCAAGAACACGCTGCGGGTGTTCTCTTCAGCCTATCGTTGGAGGAGGAGAACAAGACCCCTATCGGGGTGCTGGGTGCGTTGGAGCCGTTGCTCCATGCCCTGCACTCCGATAGCGAGCGCGCCAGGCATGACTCGGCTTTAGCTCTGTACCATCTCTCAATGGTACATAGCAACCGAGTCAAGCTTGTTAGACTCGGTGCAGTGTCAACTCTGTTGACACTGCTGGAAACCGATCTAGCCGGTAGAGTATTATTCGTGTTGTGCAATCTAGCCTCTTCCAACGAGGGTAAATCGGCCTTATTAGACTCCAATGCGGTAGAACGTTTGTTTCAGAAACTGAGGACTGAGAATGTGGACCCGACCGAGTCAACTCGGGAGAACTGTGTGGTGTGCTTGTACTTGATGAGCATTGGGAGCATGAAGTTCAAGGGTTTAGCTAGGGCGGCACGAGCACCCGAGGTGCTGCGAGTGGTGGAGGAGACTGGGAGCGAGCGTGCGCGAGAGAAGGCGAAACGGATGCTGATGATGCTTCGTGAACGCGATGACGGTGAAGAGGGGAGGGATTGGGAAGCTTTGTTGGAGGGGGGAGTGAGTCAGACTCGGTACCGAGGCAACTCAACCGGGTTCTAAAGGTTTAGTGCAAAATAGTTTTTGACCTTTTGTCAATTTGATTCAATATGAATGATTTTTAATTTATTCTTGCAGTGTAACTTTTCAAGTTGTAAGTAATAATTTATTTTTTACACAGTTTATAGGTGATTGAATTGAAGGTATTTGAAATAGGAGTTACGTTTTGTAAGAATTGTATATAGTTTTTTATTCTTTATTCTTCAATTTTGTATGTATCATCTAGTTAAACCAATTTCTGAAATATATTCTTTCTTATTTATTATTTTATTCTTGAGCTGGGGGCCAAAAATGGTATCTTCTGATCCTAATGCTATTGTCCAAGATCATGAATTCAATATTAGACATGTTAGATTGTAATTTATGTTAGTTATAACAAGTGTTGATGATTGAGATCATAAGAACAAACAATCAAGTCCATGATAACACGGTCTCCATGGTTAAGTTGGTGTTTATTTGCTACTGCATAAACAAATAAACAAACATACCCACTAAAATGATTTCCGTAAAATTATTATCAAGTATTGTTAGAACTCAGGACTACTCATCCTAATGGTTATATTGAAGTGGATGATAATTCTATCATGATGCAAGTTGTAACCTGATCTAATTCCCAATGGGTCAGGAAGATTTATAAGTTAAATGAATGCAGGTGGCTTGTGTACCGATGTTTAATCTTCAGAAAGATGACTTCCCTGTAGATACACATGTAAGTTGATACTCGTAACATTATAAAGACATGATACTCATTAGAGTGTTAGTTTGATGTTGAGATATTTGTTCAGACTTTTCAGATTGCATAGGCAATAGGTTGGGTGCCCATGGAGGCCTGCAGAATGTGCGTATAGAATGAATACAGTTAGCGAAAGATGGAAACTAGCTCGTGCCTTTACTTAACTACTCGAGGAAAGCTTAATAATTCATCTTTCTGAAATACTTATCTTGCTTTGCTGAGTTGTACAGAAGATCGTAGTAGATATTTTTGGATAGGTATGATCTCTCTTTATTTGATATGCAATTATCCAACTATGACATGCAATATGCCGATCATATCCAGGTATGATAATGCATATTACCATATGTGCGCACGCTTTTGTTGTGTGTATAATTGTATATTCTATTCTCTAATGATTAGAACTTGTGTACTGCACTTGTGGATAAGACCAACAAATGGGATTGATTAAAGTATACAGTATCATGGTTTGTAAATCCTGATCATTAGCAAAAAGTTCAAGTTTTGCCCAATAGGTTATGAATATTTTGCAGATAGTTTGAGCTTTCCATTAATCTAGTTGGTCCAACATAATATTCTGCTCACTTTTAGCTTTACGCTTATTATTCTAAACAGCGGGATACACTGGGTATGTTTGTTTGTTTGTTATTCTAAGAGTCGAGTATGTTCTTTCACTTAGTGGTCTGTGTGTGAAACTTCGTTAGTTGATCGGCAAACATCACCTTCCACTTCTAACTTGATATGTTTAGCAAGATTTTATCCAATTATTATTTCCAAAAATGTCATGATAGTAGTCTCCTTGTGTTTAAAATATCAAAATATATATCAGGTTTGTCATATATTCTCAAGAGTTAAAATAAAAACACTTGAAACCACTAGTTGGGATTTATTTAAAAATCTGAGTGCCATCCTGATTGGTGGGATTTTAACCCTTTGTTAATCTCTTTGTTGCATATTGGAGTGTGTAGTTCTTGATATCAATAGGCTTGGATCCTTCCTAAAAGTTATCAATCTTGGTACAAAAGTGGGGAAAAGTTCACCACTTTATGACATTTTAATCTTATATTAATGCAACTTGTAGAATTTTATAATGTTTAATGGTGCATACTGCTTAGCATATACTCTTGCCATTACTTGAAGCCTATGTACTTGTAATGTACTTTCTATAAATAGTTGATCCTAAGTTTGCAGGAAGTGTACCATGTTACCCATCTCAAACAATGGTGGCAGTTAGTTCTAACTTAGATTCACTTGAAATTTTTAGCGATAAAAAGCTAAAACTATTTGGTTTTCTGATTGATCCTAGCGCAAGCGGCTCCAAAGATGATGAACCGATCGATGAAAAAAAGGTTTTTTCTCCTTTAAATCTGAAAAAATACAAATGCCCATTTTGTTGCAAGAAGTTTCTGAATTCACAGGCTCTTGGAGGTCACCAGAATGCGCATAAAAAGGAGAGGTTGATCAAGAAGAAAAGGATGGAGCTTCAAGCTAAAAAAGCAAAATTCAGTCTATATTTCGGGTCTACATTAGATCACACACAAGATCCTACTTTATATTTCAAGAGTTTTTGGTCGTATTTGAGCTTCTACTACGCGGAATACTATCAAAGTATGAACTTTAGCAATACCCTTATCACCAACTTGCCTTGGCTTGATTCTTGTTCCAGGTTCCAGCAAGACGGCAATACTTTCAGGATTGCGAAAAATAACACTTGTTAAAACTTATTTGGAAGTTTGGTCATTGAAGTCTTTTCCCTATACGGGTCGATGTAAAAATTTCAAGAATTTCATATTTATTAGAGTTTTCTTTTAAATTATTTATGGTTCTATAAGACTATTATTTGTAGAAAAACACAGGCATATGCATATAAGGGTGTTATTATATTTAGGAGTACAAGTAACAGGTAGTTTGAGTTTTGGTTAGGTCAGTTTAGTTTACGTAACACCCCAAGCCCAAACCTTGATGTACTAATTATAAATGTAAAGAATATGAAATGTGTATTTCAAATATGTCAAGTAACGGGTTGGATTACGATCGGAAATATGAAACACGTTAACAAGCACTTATTATTTTAGTACCTTTATTCGACCCAACTCTATTTTTAACGAAAAGAAAAATAAGCTAGTCCCAACGATATAATCACAATTTTATTAAACACTATATATTTTAAAAGTTATAAGAGAAAAACAAGTTAAATAACTTAATTAATTATAATAATATAGTATATCTCTACTCTAATAAAAGAGTAACTAAGTAGGACACGTAACAGCATCATATTTTTCATCATCAAAATTCTCTCTTCTATTAAATCAGTACATTAGTTACTAATCATATTATTTATTTTCTTTTTAGATTAAAAATAGTTTATTAATAACTTAAAAATTTTTAAGATATTTTTTATTAATGTTATTTCTAAAGAAACTTTTTTATACAATAATTTTTTTTCAAAACATCAAACTTTTTTAAGATCAGAAATATTTAAAAACTGATGTTTTTTACAAGTAAATTCTATAAATAAAAAATAATTAAACTTGGAGTTATAATAAGTAAAATTTTAAAAATGATATTTTACTTAAAACAATTTATTTTGAAAAAAACATGTTTAATTTCTTTTTTGGAACAAATAAAAAAGTTTAAAATAAAATTTTTAAAAAATTGATATCATTGTTTACTACTTATAGTCATTACTTAAATGTAATTTCAATCATATCTTATCTTAAAATATTATTTATAATTAATTAATTTTCATTCTATTTATTATTTTATTTATTTAACTCGTGTAATATATAGATTTAGTTTTATATATATAATATGTAATCTTGAACTTCAGAAATGAATTCGTACATTTCCCCATCGAAATTATAAAGAACTTCACCCAACATGGACGCAACAATGAAATGAGTTGCTTACCTTCCTCTTATAAATAGCAACATATAGTTTTTCTTTAAACTATAAGTAGAATGTTTATTATAAAAAGAATGTTGAGTCATTAATACTTTTTTGGGTATTGATAATAGTTGTTTTTAGAGCTAATTTTAATTTTGCTCTCTAAGCTTTAACTAAAGTAATTATTTTCCGTGAAGATTAAAAATATAAATTTACCTTCAAAAGTTTCATAAGTTATTTCAATTTAAGTCCAAAAGTTTCATTGGATGTTTTAACTTTATCTGAGATGGTGAAATATTTAGAGTGAAAAGGAAACAACTTATGAAACTTTTGGAGGTATTGAAGTTTTTAATCTTTTAGAGAAAGATAGTTACTTTAGACAAAACTTAGGGAGCAAAATTAAAATTAACTTTTATTTTTAAGCTTAGTAGCACGAGTAGGGAGACATGTCTTTTAGTATTACATCAACGTCTCGTAAATAGTTTTGAGTTATGTTCTTGTTTAAGTTTATGTCTGGTTAATTATTATTTTTATTAGTATTATCATTAGCCTTAATTAGACATAAACTAATCACTCATGCTTAAACAAGTTAGCATAACCAATATTAATGATTGGTTAGCTATACCATTATATAACCTAGGATTAGTTAAACTGGACCAGGACTCTACAATATTAATATATCATACTACCAATTGTTAATCCACTTTAAACATGTGAGTTATCATGACTATTTTCAAAATATGTGATAATATATATGTTGTGTTTGTACTGGTAATAACTATAATACTTATAAATATGCAAGTGTTGATAGGGGTATGTGAGATCCTGATGTATTTAAGGGGGTGTTTCAAACTGGCTAAAAAAGGAATAGGGCTTCCCGTATGCATCAGGCACAAACTCATACCTATTTGACGACTCGGAGGGCTGACAAGCCTGCTGCCGGTGATTGTTGTAAAATCAGGGAAGACACTGTGTCATTTGACCTAAATATTATAACCCATATTATATGCATGTCAGAGTTAATTCTGTAAACTATTTAGCATGAGCTCACTAGCATTAACCAATGTAGTTTTAAGTATACGTGTCAAAAGTAATCCCTAAGGAAAGGCCTCAAAACTACGTGAAGATAGTGGATCTAGAAGAATAAAAATTTTTAATTTAGGTTATTTTTATATATTATTGTAAACTAGTAGTGTAAGAGGTCGATGATATTATAGTTTATAACATAATTTTTGTTTACTCCCATTGTAAGTTGTATTAGTTGTGCATGTCCGCTCGAGTTCAAGGGACATGTCACAGTTTAGTTAGAGCTTGACCCAATTTGTGAAAATTTTAGGTCCCCATAAATGATCTAAATTCCATTTTGTGCATCTCACGCTAGAAGATACAATGCGAACAATGTTTACATTTTCATTGAATCATCGTGAAAAATGCAAACCCTAAGAAAAAGAACACGAGAACGAATCACTGTAATGAATTGCAATGTTTTATGGACTATATTGCCGAGTAATCTAGTTAAGTATCATAAAGTAAGCACTATAGGCACGCGCCCCCCCCCCCCCCCCGAATCCAGCCACACCATCCCGCGAACCTATAAAGGTGGATGAATCGTATTGTTTTTTAGACTCATATTGTCAAGTAATGTTGTTAAGACCGTCCGCAACGCAGTGCCCTTGAGCACTGCCCATCGCCACCCTTCGCCGCCCATGCCACGGGCCGCGCTGGAGCATGCCGCCCGTCCGCCGGTTGCCTGACCCCACGTGCATTTAATGGATTCTTTTTTTAATGGTTAATAAAAGGTTTAATATTTTTTATTAAATGTTAAAAATATTAATATTACAATTAAAATGTTTAATTATCACATTTAAGAATGATTAAAAGAAGGGAATTTTTTTTGTATTTTTCCCAATGGCTAGTTTTTTTGTGTTTTTCTTTACGGCTATTTTTTTTTTGTCTTTCTCCCAACAGCTAGTTTTTTTGTGTTTTTCTTTACGGCTATTTAAGAATGATCGATGAGAAGACAATCATTTTCATGGACACAAGTTTCATGGATCCAATGAGTTGTTCCGGACATGAAGAGTTGTGCAATGAGATCAAAGGGATATACAAAATGATCCGTCACAACTAGTCTATTTAGTTTAATTTGTTTTTTTTAGTTTAAGTTGTTTTTTTAGTTTAACTTTTTATTTTTTAGTTTAAGTTGTTTTTTTAGTTTAATTATTTAGTTTTATGTAGTTTTTTATTTAATTAATGAAGGTTTTATTTAGTTAATTGTTAATGTTATTTAGTTTGTATATTAAGAAAATGAATATAATTGTTAAAATAAATGGAAAAATAAATGCTGATGTGAAAATACATTGTTGTTTGTGGGAATGATAGTGTTGGGAGTAAAATGTGTTTGTGAAAAGAATAGATGAAAGTTAGTGAAAATCTGATATGACATGCTAACTATGATTGTTTGTGGAAAGGATGTCTTTTAGCGTTGCGAACAGTCTAAGTATCATAAACTGAGCACTATAGGCATAAGTTTGGAAAAAAGTTTCTAAGGCTCCCCCAACACACACACACAAAAGGTGGATGAATCGAATATTTGAGTCTGTAGAGTAAACGTTTGACATTCAACTCCTCAACCAAGTAATAAACTATAGCCGTTCAAAATAAAATGTAATAAACTAGAGCTTTAGGGTTGAGTGACAAGTTTCTCACACTTATATGGCTCAAGTCCTATATCACACGTTTGACATATCAAGAGATCAGATTTAGAGGCTGTTTGTCAATTTTTAAATACTCAAGTGTTGAACTAATAATAGGTCTGAATCATTAAATGTTGAACCATTAAAAGTTAGTATATCACTTAATTATTTAAAGGCAAATGTCTGACCAATTCAGATAAGAGATCTTAATCATTTAGCATTAGTATAATGCTTAACCATTTAGAGGTAAATTTCTGAACCATTCAGACATTTGCTCGCGAAACAAACAGTCTGAACTATTAAGTGTTGAACCATTTATACATATAAACCATTAATAGGCTGAAACAAACAGCCTGTAAATTTGAAAAACCATTTTAATAAATTTAGGTAAATTCATGCAACTAGTAATGCCCAACACTACAAATGTATCTTCTTTATATCACCATATCGGCACACATCCATTGTCTGATAACATTTAGGAGGCTTCTCGTGGATGATAGAATAGTAATGTTCTTTCCTCGGTCAGGAAAGAATAAATGAAAGATAAGAGTAAATAATTCAATAAAAAGATACAAATATATTGTAACATAACAAGATAAATTCTGACATTGGTAATTAGATTGAAGCATAAGCAAGTAGGCATGCAAGCTAACCGAACATTCTGCCGTCGGTGTCGGTAAACCTGAGTCAACGCTGGTCAACTATTATTGTCAAGAAAAGTCAACAGCAGTAGTTTGATGTATTTCTTTAGTCTGACAAGGAGGATTCATGACCAGAAACGATGTTTGACCAAAATCAGTTGGTTGAGAGTCGAGTTTGAATGTATAAAACTCCATATGTTTTGCTGACATTATTGATTTAGAAAATCACATAAGTATTCAAACAATAGATTGATCAACTGATGTAATGGATGTTTTACACATGAATTACATTGAAACTAGTAACATAAGCCCGCTTCCCACATGCTTAATTTGATGTTACTTGAGTATTGCATGTATAAAACTACACTACTTCAACAGCCATAAATGTTAAAACGATATACTTGAAGAACAGCAAATCAGAAATTCGTTGCATTCGAAATGAACGTGCCCTCGATGCTTTTATATGTTTTAATAATTTGACAGTCATAGATACAAAGGCCTAGAATCTAAAGTTGTCAACCTGCATACTTGAATCCGAAGAGACGCAAGAGTTAGAGATAACATCCTAAATCTAGTTGTTTATTGGAATGTAAAAAGTCAATAGTGAGTGGTAACCTATGTGAGAGTCATCTACACTATATCTCTCCACTCTCCATCTCTTCTTCACCATTCACTAAGTTAAACTACAGTTGCAGACATGGTTTTGAAAAGTCGGATTGAGGATATAACAACCCCCTCCGCAGATGAAGAGATTCAATGAGCGCAGTCGGTTTCAAGGGGAAAGACTACTACGTTGTTCATTCGTTCAAACAAATGGACTCAAGTAGTATGCAAACTTCTCCTCCCTTTTCTACAAGGATAAAGGCTCATACATATGTATCAAAACATGGCCTTCCTTTTTAATATTCTCCCTAAACACACTCTTAACAAGGTCTTAGAATTCATAAACTAGACATCACTGCGTGCAAACCATGAAAGTTGTGGTTCGTAAAAACTCTATATATCAACTAAAATGTAAAAATAAAAGATTACCAAAGTCGGTCACAGCCAGAAAAATAAACTAAAGTTAATAGCAAACCGGCAAACAACCTTCCTTTGGTACATTTGGTTTATAGGAAATCAGTTCTGTGGCTGGTGAGGTTTGATATAGATTTAGGTCTGCTAAATTTTAACCCGAAAATATATGTAAACACGTAGATTTGAAGTAACATACTTCAACTTTTTTATTATATTGAACTCGATTTCTAAGAACTGAATACATAACCCTCCCTATTATACTAAACATGAACTAATCCTAACCAAACCCAACCAGAAGAGACAAAGAGGAAGGGAGTAAGTTCATCCGTTTACCAAACTCACTTACAATGTAATACTAACTCAATTAAATAAACTAATAATTATCTATTCCTAAAAAACCGATAATCACTAATTAATTAAACCAAACTTTCAGTTTCACTCTTTCAACTCTTTTACTTTGTCCAAGTTAACCCCTTCATGAACATATCAAGATTAGATCCTTCAAATATTAAATTTAAGCATTCCCTATTCCAGATGCAGTGTAGTTTTCTGATATCCATCATCATAAAACCAACCCGATCGGCATCTTGTAGCTTTGTTCTCTTAATATTTACTAAACATATATAAATCTGAATTCAATTCAACTCAAAATCTAAATATGCTACTTTGATTTCAGATGCTAATCAAAGTAGAGTCTCTACAAGAGTTGATGCTTGTTTACTGCAAAATAGTGGATCTATTAATTCAGTTTTGTGGATGTATGTTTTAACAGGATTTCATCAGTGATCACCTTGCATACTCTCAACAATTCTAGCTTTCTAATGGCATTGTTATCGATCTATTTCTAACCAAAAATGATCACTCTTTGATTCAATTTCCAAATCAATCAATTTCATAGATGAACAAGTTTCATATCAATTTAAAATCATAAACAAAAACATCAACACAGTTACGAGCCGATGAATTATTAGTCTGAACGATAAACTACCAAGTGAATCTCCATTCGATAAGCAAAAGCAACATGAACAATAATAACAAGATCAAATAAGTTTAAAAGGAAGAGGCCATGGAGTAGACCTGGGGACCTCGAGCTTATCCTTGATGCGTTGAATCTTCTTCTCCTTCTTCGGCCTCGAGTTTCCGTACGATCCTTTGAAGATTTTTCCCCTTTTCGTCCTTTTATCCCCCCTCCCACACAGAGCCGGCGCCGACGCCGGAGATGGGGATAGTGATGAGAAGGCCTGCCGTTGCTCCGCCGTGAGAAGTAGTCGTGTCGCCGTCGTGCGCCACCGCTGCATCGCCATCGCCATTGCCGCTTAAACCCTAGAATGTAAATTGGACCAAGGTGGTGTTTGAAATTTCTATTCTATTTATTCGCTTTTCACCATCACCAACAAAACCCTACCTCTGTCCGTTAGTGGGTCGATTCGAAAGAGGGCGACGGAGGTCGGAGCGGAGGTGGATGCACGGAGGGCGACGGTGATCTCATCGACGGGGAAACGATTGTAGAAGGAGGAAATTTCTATTCTATTTATTCGCTTTTGTCGGTGGCAACAGTGCCACCGACCTCCACACCATCACCAACAAAACCCTACCTCTGTCCGTTAGTGGGTCGATTCGGAAGAGGGCGACGGAGGTCGGAGCGGAGGTGGATGCACGGAGGGCGACGGTGATCTCATCGACGGGGAAACGATTGTAGAAGGAGGAAACCGACGAGTCACCGTGGAAATCGTGGTCGCAAGGGTGCAGAGGAGGAGGTCCTCCGGTGTCGATTTTGACGCTATCGGTGTCGATTTTGTCGCTATCGGTGTTTATACAGTCCGGTGGTAAGTTGTTGATTGATTACTTTGTTTGAGGCAAAAAGTTCAAGAAAGTTGGAGTGATTGGGGCTGTTCTTAGAACACCAGTTGAGGAGGAGATTTTAGTAAGAATGTGCAATTGAACAGATTAAAGATTTGGGTTTGAGGTTGATTTGTTGAATTTTTGATTGTTTTGATCAGACATTTGAGACCCAATTTTTGGAAGAGCGGAAAGTAGACCCGAAAACAGTGGCTTCCATTATCTTGGGTGGAGGTGCAGGGACCCGACTGTTTCCTCTTACTAGCAAAAGAGCTAAACCATCTGTAAGTCAAATCTTTCAAAATATAGTGTTTGGATCATCATTTAAAATCATTATTAATAGCTACTGCTGACAGTTATTGATGTGCTTTTTAACCTAACATGTCGTGTTTGGGTCGACCCTCTAATGTGTTTGAATTAACCTGGTTAATGCTATGAGATGGATGAGATTTACTGGATTTGGTAAACATGTTCATTTTTGTGGTATGTGTTTTGTGTTGTTATTGGCAGATCATTGCGGCCTTAGTGGTATCCTTAGTTTTCTGTAATGCTTTCGGTGAATTGATGGCCTGTTTGGGTTTGATTTACATCAATGCTTAATGAAATCTACTACAGGTTCTTTCGTTACTATGTTTTTTGCTTCCGATTTTAATCCGGATTTGTGATCGGGTTTTGTCGGAATTATGTCGTGTTGTGCTCTTGCGTTTTCCAGTTTGCTTCATGATGTTATTTGGTTGCTGATGTGCTACGAACTGTGGTTTTATCACATTAACTTTACGCAAGTTTCATGTTGTTGCTTTGATTCTATTGATGAGTTCGTGCTTGTCTAAAACTTAGATCTGCAATCTATTTCCATTGGGATTGGATGTTGTTTTTGGTTTGTCGATTATGATTGTGAACTAGTGTAATATTAGTTAGCAAGTAGGAAAATTTGACCTTGTAAGAAATAGTTATGATCTTTATTAGATGCTGAAGAGGTGATTCAGTTTAGTGGTATACCTCTTGAATGCACTTTGTATGGTCTGGTATGGTGGTGTCATATAGAGGAAATGTGCATATGTCACTGGACCCATGACTCACTTTGAATTTATACTCGATGCTTGTGTTGATATTTATTTGTCTTTATAAAATAAACTGGGAATGTTATAAATATATAGACGTCAAGCACAACTTGTAGAAAGATATGCTGTTAGGTAAATTTTTACAAAGCCCTGTTCTTCATACAGGGTAACAGGTTATTCAAAGAAGGAAAATTTGCACTTGCAAAAGCAAAATATGAGAAGGTACAAACTCTGGACCATAGTTGCATTATAAATCTATATTTTTGAATTTGGGAGCATATTATATAAATATGAAAGCATGGTTTTATTAAGGTCCAATGGTTGGCTGTAATATGATCTAATTATGCATTTTGTTGCAGGTTCTACGTGAATTCAATCATGTCAATCCTCAAGATGACGAAGAAGGAAAAGAGTTTGCAAATACACGAGTATGATGCTTCACTATTTCTTACAAGTTTACATGAGTAACTTATATATTTTTATACAATTTAATTTATCAAGATATATTATTTGTTCCAAGGGCTATTTATCAACTTAACTGACACTGATGTTTTAACTTTTTTTCGGTGCAAAAGAATCTGTTGAATCTGAATGTGGCTGCATGCTACCTGAAGATGGGGGATTGTCGGAAGTCAATCGAGACATGTAACAAAGTAAGTTCCTTTAATTCAAAATCTGTTTTTTTTTTCCCAACAATCAGAATATTTTAGTTGTTGACATTAATGGACAGTAATCGAAGAACCTGCACAATTGTCATTTTCCCTTTGTGTAGGTGTTAGATGCTAATCCTGTTCATGTTAAAGCACTTTATCGAAGAGGAATGGCTTACATGGAGGTTGGTGATTTTGACGAAGCAAGAGCGGATTTCAACAAGGTGTTTTTTTAAATTTAGTCGATTTGGTTCAAAACAAATGTTTGATGAACTTCTGTTTTGATCAATTTTTTTTTAATAATAGATGATGACCATAGACAAATCATCGGAAGCCAATGCAAAAGCGGCTCTTCTTAAATTGAAGCAGACCGAGCAGGTTAGCTAATATAATATCTAAAATATATACTCCATCTATTGAGTAAAAAATTGCAATAATTGAATGGGGGTAGTGGCAAGATGGGCGGGTTGGGTAGGGTGTTCACTGTTTGGTTTTCTCTATCTTGTCAAAAGTTGCTAATCATGAGTTGGAGAATGCAAATCAACCTTGCTGGACTGCTCAGTTTTGGTGTTTGATGGTTTGGTTTTGTCTGTTTGAAGTTTGAACTGACCTTTTTATATTGTTTACAAAATCATTAGTTTGTTAAAAAAAATTAACATAAAAAAGATGTTTGATAATTATAATACATATACATAATTTCACATTTCAAAAATGAAAATAGATTTCAAAGAATTTCAGGCGGACCGGAAAGTGCCAAAATCGAACCGTGATGCTTTGGCGTGGCTATCGTTTATGGTTAGCAGCCATAACTGAAATCCGGTTCTGACCCCCGTTCATCACACGCGCAACGCGCGTGGGGGAAAAACACTAGTTGCATATTAAAACAATTTTTAACTTTTAGAATGAGTGAAAACTGAAAAGTTAAAAATGTTATTCCAAAAATCATTAAAAGTAATAAATTTTGACTTTTGTGTATATTTTAGTTTTTTTTTTTTTGGAACTGGAATTTTTTTGGTTTGGTGGTTAAATCGGTTCTATTTTCAAGCAGGTTTGGTTTTTAAATCGATTTTTCAAACTGAATACTCGAACATTCCATTCCAGCTTGAACCAGATTTTATTTAAAGTGGGTTTTCCTGGTTTAATCGGCTTTTGTCATTTGAATCAGTTTTAAGTGTCGGGTTACCAAACCGACGATTCGAATCAGGCTGGAACCGGTTTCAATCAAACCATTTTTAAGGTGGTTGGCTTGTCGTGGGTGACCATAAATTTACATGATTGATATAACTTTTATAACCTTTTAGAAAATGACAAGACAGAATATGCTAGTATGCTACATGAGTGCACGAAATGCATATTCAACACAAAATAGTTCAGATTGGTCAATAATTATTCTACATAATTATTTAGAGAACCAACCAAACAACACTTATTGGTTTAACACTTACTAGTTTAAAGTCTCTTATACAATCACAACTCTTACTAGTTTATCACTTACCGAGTTACTACTTCAAAGATTATCAAACAGTTCCATAATCTTTAAGTACCGCGCCTTGTCCAAGATTCACTTTAATCCTTTTGCATATAAAATATGAAAATACATATTCATTGTTAATCACTCTCATTCTTACGTCATAAACAAATCAAGGGAGATTGAAGACCAACTAGTTGAAGATAAAAGTGTAAAATAAGAGTCAGAACTACAACTTTCTTACATATATTTTTATTTTGATAGGATTCTTATAAACGAGATCTTTAAATGGTGTGAGTGTACTTTTGTCAGCGTTAAACTTTGCACCGTGTTCAGAATCGTATCGGACCGCCCGGTCCAACCAATGAATGTCATAGATGTGGTCCGTTTGTGTGTCTTTGGATCAGTTTGGTAGTCGGACCGGATTTCATTATAAATATCATAATTTGATTAGTTTTAATAAATTATGATATATATTTTAGTTAATTAAGCGTTAATATTGTACTAAAAGTGTAAATCCACTCTAAAACATATAATATTTTGATATATTGTTTTTGAACTTGATATATATTAATAATATTGATTTTTTTATATATGATGTTATCCGGTTATTAAATCTAGTTCGACCTATCCGACCGGTCCAACCAATGAGCCTATTAGGTGATCGGTTCCCTGTCCGGTATGGTTTAAAAATATTGTCATTTTGCATGAGGGAGTGAAACACCATCTTGATACAGTGTTGATTTGTATTGAGGGTAAAACACAATCTTGAAATAATGAAAGATTACACAAGTGTGAAGATTGCATAGCATTGACATCAATCAACATGTATCTTTCCAAAGCAGAAAATGATAGTTTATCCTTTTGTATGAAACATTGCATCCAGATATGATATTAGTGAATCATAACCATGGCTAGTGAAAGTGTTGGCATTGCCAGATGCTTTCATAGCCACGATGATGACAATGAGTACAAAACCATAAATCGGTTTGTAGGAAAAGCAATTAATGGCTTCAAGGTTTCCGTAGGATGAAATTTATCAAGTACAATGTGTGTACGGTTGCTATCTACAATCTACATCAAGCAAACTTCGCCAAATTTAAATACATATACAAGCATTCAACAAATTCAGTTCACAAACAAAACCAGAATGAATATTATGTTTTTGCTATTCACTTGATGACTAACTGAATGTTTATATGGACATAAGTTGGTCAAAAATATGAAGATTAGAGAATCATAACTGCATTGCTTTGTTTTACACTGGCTGTGATCTTGACCTGTATGCAATATTACAAAGATAAATCATGTAATCATTGGTGCCAAATGTCATGGAAAAAATCATTGTGTTTTTTTTCCATGGTAGAGACGAAAACCAATTCAAACTATTGGTGACAACATGGAAGGGTTGGGGTTTGGTTTGTAGCGGGTGATATTCTTAGTGTGCATTAAGAGACGCATGGTTGATTGCCATGAAAATAGTTATGTTTTTTATTAGATAAGTAGCGTATTAAATATAATTAAAGAAGCTCTATTTACTACATATAAAAATCTATATGTTTTGTTAAAATGCTACAGCTAGGGATGCTACATAGGTCTACTTGTGGATTGGTGATTGGTGATTATAACCCAACAAGAACCTCAATATTGTATTAGACACATGAACCCAAACATGACAAACGTATTTGCTAGTTGATACCAACACAAACCTTTTTTTTTTTTTTACTTTTTTACTTTAAATTTGTAAAGTTATAATCAAAATACATGTGTATACAACTTGATGCTCATTTCTAGTTTAGGTTATTACATAGAACATAACTTTATAAAAATAGACAGGATAAACGGTCACCCACAAACCAACCGGGTTAACTCAACCAAACCCCTTTAGCTAAACGATATTTTCTGGTTCGACCAGAAACTAAACCACGCAATGCAAAATTCATATTAGGCTCATGTCATGTTAGTAATACACACCCTAGATATAGGATAGCTCACTTATGCATTTGATCCATTTGACGTTCTGACATGATGCATCACCCAATTCAACCCATTTGGTAAGTAAATGGGTTGAGAAACTTAATTGCTACTAATGTATGTTTTTGCAGTTCACAGTTGATCTAAAAGCCCTTATTTGTATTTATATCAAATCAGTTACTAACTTACCTGGGAGATTTATATCTTCATGGAAAGGAAGGTGGGGAATGCTGCAGCTCTGAGCTCAGCATGTGGTGAAGTAGCATATCAACCCTCTGACTGCGCGACTTTGTGCTGTCATGTCACAAAATTTATCACAAAATGTAAGCAAATGCATGGCTAGAACTTAGAAAGCAACTTGATCCTGACTATGTACTTAGTTTGTGATACTAACCCCACGTTACGCCGTCCCCTTAATCCCATTTTCTGGATAATACACACAAAGGGAACATTAGTTACACATGACAAAATTGAATGTCAAGGTTAACATAGAATTTGATTGCAGGTTACTAACCCTCCCTTCTTCCTCACGAGATTCAAGTTCTAACTCAGCGAAGAAAGCTTCCAATACAAATGCCACAATCTGCAAAAAATATACAACATTTTGACATATGTCATAATTAATATATTTGAAACCCAAGCATTATGAAAGTCCGACAGAAGTAACAGATTCCAGCAAAAATCTGCTGCTATCAAAATCTTCTTTTTTGGGTGGGTGGGGGGAGAGGGGGCGCTCACCAAGTTGAGGAGGAACAAAGCTGTTATCAGATAGAAGCTGATGAAGTAGGCATAAGTCCAAGAGGTTCCTGTCAATGTTACATAATCCTGCAATAGTTCAACCCACGATTTTAAGCAACGAACCAACGATAGAAATTAACGCAATGTGTGGAACATGCAAATGGATAGGTCATACCTGCATCCAGATTTGCCAATTTCCCATTACAAGAAGATTGAAGAGTGTCACCATACCATTGGGGTAGTCATTAAAGTTAAATAACAAGTAACTGTTATTATATCAAGTCAAGGAAATTTTAAGGGAGAAACTGAACAGCAAGTAAATTTCACAATCCTTGCTATTAGATGGCTAAAATATCAATATAATGAAAGGAGTTGGTTAATAATGTAGATTGTAGGATACTCGCTATCAGCAAGATCTGTAGCTGGTAAGTCTGGATTCCCAGCATTGACTATCCCACCAAAGATCTAGCCCCAAAAGGAAAAAAAAAGGTAAGTAAAGCAACAAGGCATTCGCTTGTGTTGAACATCAGATCAAGGTATGTAAATGTAATATATGACAAAAGTATCCCATTGGTGGGTGGGTAGGACACAATATATAAAACCAAAGATATAAAAGAATTGGAATTACCTGTACACCCATTGCACAGTAAATGCACATGACACAAAAGACAGTGCCCAGGTACGGCATCAAACTTGGTATCAGTGTAAAAAATGTAGCAATGAAGGCTAGGTACCTTCAAACATGCATCAACAGCCTGATCAATCTTAACATCCTTGCAATAAGAAGATAACGAATCCTAGAAACAATATTGTCAAAGCTGCTATTAGTACCGGTTTCTTATCTCTGTCTGTAAGATTTTAGTCTAAGCAACTCATCTCATAAACTGGAAATTTATAACATACTTACCACTCCCCATTCGAAATAAATGGTAGCCCCTTTGGGGATACAAATGTTGTTGTTTCTCCTATAACTGACATCCATGAAAAGTAACAAAATATAAGTAACCACCCATTCAATAACATGCTCTTTCGAAAAACATCAAATCCAAACAAGCATCTCCCTCTTTGTGATATATATATATATATAGGGACTAGGGTTCAAGTAAAAAGGCTTCTTATTCTAAAAAGCCTACAAGATTTTTTACTTAGGTTCCATGTCTAACCATTGAAAGAGAAAAATTATTGGAATTGTGAAATTTACCTATGACCCATGTGACAACAAAATCAAATTTGTTTTGGCTATCCTTCCAATAGTTTTCAAATCCATATGTATAAACTTTCAAAGCCATTTCTAGAACATAGATCCACCCTGCAAGCAAAAGAAGCAGTCAAGTTGCTATTACATGAAATAGTGTATTACTTCAATGCAGAAAAATGATGATTTTTGAAGATGAAAAGGATCAATTTCTGGGGATCAAGAATGAAACCACATTAACATGCACTTATACTATAATATGAGTGTATACTTCGTATCATTTTGGACAAGAATAGGAGACACATTAGCAATAAGTTGTTTACTATTTCATATAAACCTCAAATCCAGATAACTATTCATACTTCCATGACCAGGTTTTGATCATCAGGCAATATTAGAAAGCTGTAAAGATTTTACATATTAGATTGTATAAGAAAATAAAGCTAACTTCTAAGTGGGCCATGAAAATTCCCTCTGGATTGATGATGACAATGATGCTATGTTCAATAAGCATGTCTCAAAATGACCACAATAAAATTAATAACTCACAAAAGGGTGTGCTAAAGAACATTTGTAAAGGGTTCTTTACCGAAGACAAACTCCACCTTCTGCCAGAATTTCTGACCAGAGGTGTTTTGTATATCAAGCTGTCAAAGAAAGAGATCAAATTTACGAGACAAACTTGATAAGTAGAATAATACTGCCATATTGGCAAGCACTGGTGTTGTTATCTAACTATGGTAGGGTTAAAATTTTAAACTCATTTTCAAAAGCATCCATTTCCAATGATCTATGTCATACCGTTGTTTCAGTAATAACAGCAATCAGATTTAAAAGGAGAACAAAAGCAACTATATATCCAAACTTTGTGCTTTTTACAAAGTTTTTTAGTGCTTCGGATGTTGAAGAATTGTAGAAGACAAAGTTTTTTAGCCAAGGTTCCTGCAAAATGAAGGCACAACGTGAAAGATCGCTGAGGGAGACATTTTTTGTTGACAAAAATGCTTCTCGTAACTACTAACTTACTGTATCCTCCTTTTGAAATTTTAAGGCGATTGCATTGCAAAGATCATCAAATTCTTCTGCATTAATCTAGATGTAAAAGATCAGAATAGACTGTGAGACACTAACCATTGATCATCAGTTAAGAAATTAAAAATAACAAAATACATGTTTTGCAAGTCCAAGCAACTCTACTGTACATCCAACAAGAGAAAAAGGCCAAATGATACCTTAAAATCACCACTGTCATCCAATACACTGAATATCAACTCAAAATCTTCTTTTAATGTTTTTTGCAGTGTCCTGAAAAGAAGTTGCTTTTTAGTACCCATAATTGAGATGATGAAAGAATGATGACGCAACCGCAAGGTGTGATGACATTTTTATCCATTGATTTTGTAAATTGTATCCTTCGAAATTTCAATGGTTCTTCAACTAACACTGTGGAACACGCTTTAAATGTTCGATATACCAAGATTTTGTTCATGTTACTATCAGCTACTCACAAGAAAGAGAGAAAACAAACAAACAAACAAACCCAGTATATCCCACTCAAGAGCAGGGTCTGGGAGGGGTAGGTGGTGGCAAGTCTTTCCTCTACCCAGATAGGTAGAGAGACCGCTTCCAAAGAGACCCCTGGCTCGATACAAAAGCTATAACGCAAGCGCATCAACATATAATCACACGTACGATATATGATATATGGTATATGGTACAGCACACACCATACAACAAACATTAGAATATCACCAAAAGGAAGTATAGAATATCACAAGAAAGAGAGAAAGGTTGTAAAATGACACAAAAGAGAGAAGTTTTGTGGCATGTTATATCATTGCAGTTGGTTTTCTTCATGTTTACGGATTGAATAAACGTATTAATTCGAAAGGAAGAACGTCAAAGATGTGAGAAACGGATTGATTTAATTGTATTAATTGATTTTATTGTCAATTATCATTTACTTCTATTAGTTTATTTATTTCCTTTTTTAAGTTAATAAACTAAAGCAAATATACTGAATCAAATTAGAATTTTTTGTATTCATATAATTAACAAAAATTAATTGATACGACTAATTGGTTTGGTCGGGAAAAGACTTGGAATGCATAGAATCATGACACGTGGTACCCAAGTTATTTTTTTATTAGAGTAGATGGATAGATAGATAGATTCTTTTAAATATTGCTTTAAACCATCTTTCTTAACAGTCAACAGCAATGATGCCATCTTGATATCTACTCTAATAAAGCAAAATGTCTATGTGCCACATGACACTTTTCTACCCCCTCCACCTAGGCATTGTACACATGTCATTACCAGAATAAAAGTTAATCGTTTAATAATACATTACATGTTAATTATATTATTCATATACTTCCACATTATGAAACAAACTTTTTGATAATTTACAAAAATCCTTCTTTTTATTATAAAAATTACTTTTTTAAAAACACAGTTTAATGAAAATATGAAGTTTTTAATGCAAAATTACTTTTACAAAAATGACATTGTTTAAAAAAGTATTTTAAAAAAAATTTGGAGTGTTTAAAAAAAATTTAAAGCAAAAGTTTTTTAAAGACGAAAATTTGAAAAAATATTATTATTGTTTTATTACCAAAAATTAACTATTATACGTAATTCCAATAATATTTCATTACAAAAAAATATTTTTATATTTTTAAAAAATTAATTTAATATTTTTATTCATCGCGTGTATTGCACGGGTTTCTAAACTAGTAAACTTGTTAGAGTGAAAAAAGTACTTACAATTAACATGAAGTTCAGGCACATACCATAACTTCATGAATTTATTATTTCCTTTTTTGTAATATCACTAATTATTGTCTAGTGGTGGGGTTTGTGATACACAGTGCTTTAATAACGTCACGAATACAAATATATTATTTCTGTAGATATTAGAAAGGTAGTAAATTTGTAACACCCGGACCTCCAAAGAGTCCGTTTAAGTTAAATAAACATGCGGAATTTGGACCCAGAAAATTTCATTAACATTAAACTCCCAAAATATGTGTTTCGTGTCAACCGACACTTCAAAAATGAAGTTTAACAATCCATTTACATACACACGTGATAGGAAGTTTCAAAATAATGTTAACACGTTAGTTTCTACAAAAGAAACGTGTATGCAAGTCCCGTTCGATCCTTGTTTACACTATCGATCACTTTAGCCTTCCGGTCCCGTAACACCTGAAAACACACGTTTAGACATCCATTAGTTCATAAGAACTAAGTAAGTACATTCTAACATTCATTTCGGGTCTTTACGGGGGTTTAAACGGACTCGGAACGCGTTAAATCGATAATCGCCAAAATCTGAGAATGGACCCTACCGTAACTTACGGTGGGTACCGTAAGTTACGGTAGCCCCAAATTTTGCTACGGTGGTATCACTCTGGCTTACGGTAGCCCATTTCGCCCAGGGACCTACCGTAACTTACGGTGCCACCGTAAGCTACGGTGGACCCTGCAGCAAAAACATTGTTTCTGACCCGTTAAGGGTCGTTTCGCGTTCCCGAATCACCCCTTTCGATCCCGATTGTTCCAAACACCCGGAAATCACATATTTTATCATATACGTGATTCCCATGGAGTTTCAACGAGTCTAACCCGACCCTTGGCAACATACCAAAATTTTTCTATTTATTTGGTATTTAATTCCTTAATTAACCCATTTATGGTTCGTTTGTTCTTTAGAGTTCCCGACCGTCCCGACAACCATGGAACCGGTCTATTATGACATATTACATATGTTTGGTGAGTTCTTAGACCCAACCCATCCCATTTGCTTATCATAACGCAAAGTTTCCTTTTTATACCGGATTTACCCCTTATAGGGTCAAATCCCATTTTAATGAGCGGTTCGCCATTCTTTCGCGAACGATCGCTTTCCTTGGCGTTACCCAACGTCCACACACGTTGCAGATCGTAGAGATAACCCTTTACCCTAGTGTTCACACACGATGTGAATCACTTTATTCCGGGTTTGTCCTTTCTTCCCATTTCCATGGGACGGTCACGCACGTCATGACTCGTTCTGTTCCACAACCATGTGGTATAACACTAAAGTGTTATTTTCCTTTATGTTCACGCACGTCGTGAATCATTTGTCATAGAAGCTCACATACGGTGCAAGTCAACTATTTATCCTTTTTAAACGTGGTTTTCATTTTGTTGAGCTTATGAGCACATGGTCACACACATTGTGACTCATGCCTTTACTTTGTTATGCTCAATTTAAAGAATGTCTTACCTTGAGTCCGGAAAGTTTAAGTGGTCAATCAAACGTGTTCCTTGCCGGTTCCCTTGGATCCGCTTGCCACACCACTTCCTATTACCATTTTAAGGACCCATTTAACACATAACATTCATTTAATCACACATATGGTCTATTTGACCATTTATCACCTTTAACCTACAATCTAGGCTTTCACATTGCACATTTCTTGCAATTAAGTAGTTCATTCATGTTTTTCATCTAATTTAGGCATTTCATCAAACACCTTATGTGCATAACTTAACATATTGGTTATTTACTAGCTTTTAAACATCATCAAGCTAGTTTTACACCCAAATCACATAACACACATGTTATTCATCAATTTCAACCAAATGTTACGCACATAATCACATTTCTACAAGAATGAACATGGATTCTACAACTAGCAACTAGTTTACATGAAGAATCCTTAGTTTAACCTTCTAGTAACTAAATCCATTTCCATGGTTCATGTAAATCTTCAATTAAGGAGAAATTACACATCTAGTTACCATAATACACACATGCACATGATCATCTAGCACTATAACACTAGGATTTCATGTTTAAACCACCAATTTCTACACCCATCATGTGGGTGACGATTTTACCACCTCAAGAACATCAAATAACACTTACTTGTAGCTCTTGATGAGGTGAAGAATGATTTCTAAGGGTCAATTTCGGATCTTGCACTTGAATCACCAACAATTTGAGCAAAGAGATGACCAAAACCCTTTTCTTCTTCTTCTCTTGTGTGTGTGAACGTGAATGAGCAAAAATGCTCACCAAATGTATGGCAAGTCATACATATCCATCTTTAGGTTTCATCAATTGGCAAGATCCACCCCTCTAGTAACATTTTTCATTTTTCCACCACTATTAACTAACTAGCAAATTTTCTAGTTAAGTCTTAAATATTTAACCCTTAACATATTTTACAATATTGGGTTTTAACACATGATACATTAATTGTATTTTAAATTACATAATACGAAATTCGGGTCGTTACAAGTCTCCCCCTCTAAAGAGAGTTTCGTCCCCGAAACTATGCATACTAATCAAATAGATGAGGATAAAACTTCCTCATTTCATCTTCCGATTCCCAAGTGGCATCGGATCCCTTACGATTCTTCCATTGCACCTTCACCTGATTGAGTGTCTTATTTCTCAGTTGCTTGACCTTTCTATCCAAGATAGCCACCGGCTTCTCGATATAGTTCAATCTGTCATCAACTTCCAAATCCTCGTACGGGACATAGGCCGACTCGTCAGCCAAACACTTCCTCAAGTAAGATACATGGAACGTGTTGTGAATTCCTTGAAGCTCTTCCGGCAATTCCAGCCGATAAGCAACTTTACCTACACGTGCGATGATTTTAAATGGCCCGATAAACCTCGGACTCAACTTTCCCCGTTTCCGGAATCGTATAATACCCTTCCATGGGGAAACCTTTAACAAAACCGAATCTCCCACCTCAAACTCGATGGGTCGTCTACGCTTATCCGCGTAAGCTTTCTGACGGTCTTGCGCCGCCTTCATGCGAGCACGGATTTGCTTAATCTTTTCATCCGTATTCATTATCGTATCGTGGCCCGCGAGTTCCCGCGAACCAATTTCTCCCCAACAAATGGGAGTTCGGCATTTTCTTCCATATAAAGCTTCATACGGAGGCATCTCGATGGTGGAGTGGTAGCTATTATTGTAAGAAAATTCCGCCAAAGGCAAATACTCATCCCAACTACCCCCAAAGTCAAGAACACACGCTCGTAGCATATCTTCTAATGTTTGAATGGTTCTTTCACTTTGTCCGTCGGTTTGGGGATGGTATGACGTGCTTAGCAATAGCTTTGTCCCCATCTCCGCTTGAAATTTCCTCCAGAACTTGGAAGTAAACCGTGTGTCTCTATCGGACACAATCGACACGGGCACCCCGTGTCGTGACACTATTTCGTTCACGTAAACCTCCGCCATTTTCTCCGAATTGTAAGTCTCACGAATAGGAAGGAAATGAGCGCTCTTGGTCAATCGATCGACAACAACCCATACCGCATCGTACCCTTTCTTCGTTCTTGGAAGTTTAGTAATCAAATCCATTGTTAACTTTTCCCATTTCCATTCCGGAATATCCAACGGTTGCAATTCACCATGAGGTTTTTGATGTTCCGCCTTCACTTGCAAACAAGTTAAGCATTTCTCCACGTATTTGACAATATCGCGTTTCATGCCCGGCCACCAATAGTTAACCCGAAGGTCTCTATACATCTTAGTCGCTCCCGGGTGAATTGAATACTTGGATTTATGGGCTTCATCCAATAGATCATTCTTCAAGGTACAAGTAGGTGGTATCCAAACCCGACCCCATCTTGTTTTCACTCCTTGACTATCATCTTCCAAGTTTTGAGTTTGACCTTTGATTCGATTTTTCTTCAAATTTTCTTCCTTTAGCGCTTCAGTTTGTGCTTCCTTGATTCGTTCAACCACTTCGGATATAACGGTTATCTTCATTGCGGTTATTTTGATAGGAGCATGATCCTCCTTTCGACTCAAGGCGTCAGCCACGACGTTGGCCTTTCCCGGATGATATAGGATTTCACAATCATAATCCTTTAGCAATTCCATCCACCGCCTTTGTCTCATGTTTAACTCCTTTTGCGTAAAGAAGTACTTTAAACTCTTATGGTCCGTGTAAATCGTACACTTTACACCATATAGATAATGCCTCCAAATCTTTAACGCGAACACCACCGCGGCTAGTTCAAGATCATGGGTTGGGTAGTTCCTTTCATGCACTTTCAGTTGTCTCGAGGCATAAGCAATCACCTTGCCCCTTTGCATCAGAACACAACCCAAACCGGAGTAGGAAGCATCCGAGTATACCACAAAATCGTCGGTTCCCTCGGGTAAAGACAAAACCGGAGCTTGAGTCAATTTCGACTTCAACTCTTGAAAGGCTTTCTCTTGCTCTTCACCCCATAGGAACTTCACCTCTTTCTTGGTAAGCTTGGTTAAAGGAGAAGCAATCTTAGCAAAGTCTTGAATGAATCTCCGATAATATCCGGCTAACCCAAGAAAGCTTCTAATCTCCGTGGGAGTCTTGGGTGGACTCCATTTGGTCACCGCGTGAATCTTTGTGGGGTCTACGTGTATACCCTCCGAGTTTACCACATGACCCAAGAATTGTACCTCTCGCAACCAAAAGGCACACTTGGAGAATTTTGCGAACAATTTCTCCCGACGAAGCGTTTCGAGAACTTCACGCAAGTGACAAGCATGATCACCTTCATTTTTAGAATAAATGAGGATATCATCTATGAATACAATGACAGATCGGTCTAACATGGGTCGGCACACCCTATTCATCAAATCCATGAATGCCGCCGGGGCGTTTGTCAACCCGAAAGACATCACAAGGAACTCATAATGCCCGTATCTAGTACGAAATGCCGTCTTGGGGATGTCTTCTTCCCTTACCTTCAACTGATGATAACCCGACCGTAAGTCGACTTTCGAAAACCACGATGCACCTTGCAACTGATCGAATAGGTCATCAATCCTAGGCAATGGGTAACGGTTCTTAACCGTCACCTTGTTCAACTCTCTATAGTCGATACACATCCGAAGACTTCCATCCTTCTTTTTCACGAAAAGAACCGGTGCTCCCCATGGCGAGGTACTCGGACGTATGAACCCCTTGTCTAAAAGATCTTGCAATTGTGTCATTAACTCTTGGAGCTCCGATGGCGCCAAGCGATAGGGAGCCTTTGCAATGGGTTTAGCTCCCGGGGTTAGGTCGATTCGAAACTCGACCTCCCGTTCCGGTGGGACTCCCGGCAAATCCTCCGGAAAGACATCTGGAAAATCCCGAACAACCGGGATATCTTCCAACACTTGAACTTTCGTTTCCGTGTCTATTACATAGGCTAAGAACGATTGTCCTCCATGGCGCATGTATTTCATTGCTTTAACCAAAGAACATACAGCTACGCCACCGCGTTTTGCACCTTGGATTATTACCTCATAACCACTCGGAGATATCAATTGGATGCACTTGCGATTGCAAACTATATTGGCGTGGTACATGGAAAGCCAATCCATACCAATTACTACATCAAACTCCCCGAGTGTCATGGGTATTAAGTCGACCGAATAATCCTCACCTTCGATGGTAAGTATGCAATTTCGATAAACGTTGAACGCTAAGAACGTTTTTGAATCCGCTACCTCAATCTCTAAAGGACTAGGTAAGTTGTCTAACACCATGGAAAAATGACTCGCGAATTTAACCGAAACAAACGATCTATTAGCACCCGAGTCAAATAGCACATAAGCAGGTAGTGAGTTGATGAGAAAGGTACCCGTCACAACGTCGGCTATAGATTTGGCTTCTTCCGCCGTAATCAAGAAAGTTCTCGCCTTAGCTTTTCCTCCATCACCCTTTTTCCCCGAACCTTGAGCAACCGAGGATTGACTTGTACCATCCTTCTTTAATTCCGGACATTCGCTCTTTTTGTGGCCCGGTTTGTAGCAGTTGTAGCACACACTTAGCGGGCTTGTGCATTGAGATGTCGAATGACCCGACTTCCCACACTTGAAGCAATTTTTAGATTCGTATCTACAAACTCCCCCATGCTTCTTTTTACAAATCTTGCAATGTTTGGAGTCTTTGTCATACCCAGACTTGTTTGATGAAGATGAAATCTTGGCTTTCTTAGACGAACCCGTCTCCGTTTCAGCCGCACGCTTCTCCCCACGATCAACTTGCCTTTTCAATTCCGCTTCTCGATCCCTAGCACAATCGATAAGCTCTGCTAGAGTTTCACATTTGGACGGTGTAAGAAACTCTCGATACTTGGCACTCAACATGCCATAGTAGTGGTTAATCCACATCCTTTCATCCTGGAGCAACTGTGGGCAAAACTTGGCTTTGTCGTAGAAGATGGCCGTGATGGTATCAATACTTTCATCTTTTTGTCGTAACTGTAAGAATTCTTCTGCTATTCTGTTGATAGCGGCTTGTGGGCAAAACCGCTTTGTGAACAACTTCTTAAATTCTTCCCAAGTCATACTTTTGATACCTTCCCGCCCCTTCTCATCCCGTTGCAATTCCCACCAGTCTTTAGCTCGTTCCCGGAGTTGGCTTGCAGCAAACCTCACTTCATCAGATTCTTCACAGTGTGAGGTTTCAAAGGCACTTTCCATATCTTTGATCCACCTTTGACTAAGTAGTGGATCAACCTCACCCTTGAACGTTGTAGGGTTGCATGCAACGAACTCCTTATAGGTCACTTTCTTTGTTGGCCTTTCAGTTTCTTTGTCAGCCTTCAGAGCCACAAACTCTTGTTGAATGAGATCCCGTAGATCTTTGCGTACATCCTCGATGTAGCCCGGCAATAAAGCCTCAAAAGCCTTGCCAACTTCCTCCTTGATCATCTCCCGTGTTGCATCATCGGGATGGGTCTCGTGATTCTCTATATTGATCACGTGATCGTCACCAGCCATGACCTAAGACTGTGACAATTTAACTTTACGTTAGTACCATGTACGTCATCTATAGCATATACACCGATGCTTATGATTCTACTATCACTAGGGCCTAACCCTATTCACACAATACCCATTTCCATCCTTAAGTTTAGAACATCCCTAAGAATCCATTCGCGTGCCTTTGATTGTTGTTAGACTGGCCAGGCCTAACAACAAGCTCACCACACGGATGCCTTCTTAGTTCCTTTATTCCAAACTTAAGTCAAGAAGCTAGGTTCAATCAATTCATATGGTACATATCATACATATATCATACATATATCATACATGTGTCAAGCTTGTTACGTTATAAACGGCACACTAACCCTGTACCTTTAGGCTCAGTGATCGGCTTCTTGGATCGAACGTTTGCATTTCTCATATCTAGAGCTCAAAAGTTTGAGTCCAAGTGTTCGCGACGCACTTGAATCTCTCAAACCGTTGGCTCTGATACCAACTTGTAACACCCGGACCTCCAAAGAGTCCGTTTAAGTTAAATAAACATGCGGAATTTGGACCCAGAAAATTTCATTAACATTAAACTCCCAAAATATGTGTTTCGTGTCAACCGACACTTCAAAAATGAAGTTTAACAATCCATTTACATACACACGTGATAGGAAGTTTCAAAATAATGTTAACACGTTAGTTTCTACAAAAGAAACGTGTATGCAAGTCCCGTTCGATCCTTGTTTACACTATCGATCACTTTAGCCTTCCGGTCCCGTAACACCTGAAAACACACGTTTAGACATCCATTAGTTCATAAGAACTAAGTAAGTACATTCTAACATTCATTTCGGGTCTTTACGGGGGTTTAAACGGACTCGGAACGCGTTAAATCGATAATCGCCAAAATCTGAGAATGGACCCTACCGTAACTTACGGTGGGTACCGTAAGTTACGGTAGCCCCAAATTTTGCTACGGTGGTATCACTCTGGCTTACGGTAGCCCATTTCGCCCAGGGACCTACCGTAACTTACGGTGCCACCGTAAGCTACGGTGGACCCTGCAGCAAAAACATTGTTTCTGACCCGTTAAGGGTCGTTTCGCGTTCCCGAATCACCCCTTTCGATCCCGATTGTTCCAAACACCCGGAAATCACATATTTTATCATATACGTGATTCCCATGGAGTTTCAACGAGTCTAACCCGACCCTTGGCAACATACCAAAATTTTTCTATTTATTTGGTATTTAATTCCTTAATTAACCCATTTATGGTTCGTTTGTTCTTTAGAGTTCCCGACCGTCCCGACAACCATGGAACCGGTCTATTATGACATATTACATATGTTTGGTGAGTTCTTAGACCCAACCCATCCCATTTGCTTATCATAACGCAAAGTTTCCTTTTTATACCGGATTTACCCCTTATAGGGTCAAATCCCATTTTAATGAGCGGTTCGCCATTCTTTCGCGAACGATCGCTTTCCTTGGCGTTACCCAACGTCCACACACGTTGCAGATCGTAGAGATAACCCTTTACCCTAGTGTTCACACACGATGTGAATCACTTTATTCCGGGTTTGTCCTTTCTTCCCATTTCCATGGGACGGTCACGCACGTCATGACTCGTTCTGTTCCACAACCATGTGGTATAACACTAAAGTGTTATTTTCCTTTATGTTCACGCACGTCGTGAATCATTTGTCATAGAAGCTCACATACGGTGCAAGTCAACTATTTATCCTTTTTAAACGTGGTTTTCATTTTGTTGAGCTTATGAGCACATGGTCACACACATTGTGACTCATGCCTTTACTTTGTTATGCTCAATTTAAAGAATGTCTTACCTTGAGTCCGGAAAGTTTAAGTGGTCAATCAAACGTGTTCCTTGCCGGTTCCCTTGGATCCGCTTGCCACACCACTTCCTATTACCATTTTAAGGACCCATTTAACACATAACATTCATTTAATCACACATATGGTCTATTTGACCATTTATCACCTTTAACCTACAATCTAGGCTTTCACATTGCACATTTCTTGCAATTAAGTAGTTCATTCATGTTTTTCATCTAATTTAGGCATTTCATCAAACACCTTATGTGCATAACTTAACATATTGGTTATTTACTAGCTTTTAAACATCATCAAGCTAGTTTTACACCCAAATCACATAACACACATGTTATTCATCAATTTCAACCAAATGTTACGCACATAATCACATTTCTACAAGAATGAACATGGATTCTACAACTAGCAACTAGTTTACATGAAGAATCCTTAGTTTAACCTTCTAGTAACTAAACCCATTTCCATGGTTCATGTAAATCTTCAATTAAGGAGAAATTACACATCTAGTTACCATAATACACACATGCACATGATCATCTAGCACTATAACACTAGGATTTCATGTTTAAACCACCAATTTCTACACCCATCATGTGGGTGACGATTTTACCACCTCAAGAACATCAAATAACACTTACTTGTAGCTCTTGATGAGGTGAAGAATGATTTCTAAGGGTCAATTTCGGATCTTGCACTTGAATCACCAACAATTTGAGCAAAGAGATGACCAAAACCCTTTTCTTCTTCTTCTCTTGTGTGTGTGAACGTGAATGAGCAAAAATGCTCACCAAATGTATGGCAAGTCATACATATCCATCTTTAGGTTTCATCAATTGGCAAGATCCACCCCTCTAGTAACATTTTTCATTTTTCCACCACTATTAACTAACTAGCAAATTTTCTAGTTAAGTCTTAAATATTTAACCCTTAACATATTTTACAATATTGGGTTTTAACACATGATACATTAATTGTATTTTAAATTACATAATACGAAATTCGGGTCGTTACAAAATTGAACTTGCAAGATCACCAGTTATATTCAAGAAATTGCCAACTAACATTTCTACATCTATATTTGAAAAGAAGACATAAAAAAGAACTAATACTATAAGTATGCTAAAAAGAGCAGACATTCGTATGACTTCGACAAGTGAATTATAAAGTCCATTACCTGTAATTATTAAGTTCTTCAAACAACTCGATACATTGTTCTTTATCAATATATCCATAGCCCTGTTGATATTGAAAGAAAGTCCATATATAACGGTAAATTTCAATTGGAGAGGATTTCACTACATTAATGGCTCACACTCACATTTTTATCAATGAGATTAAAGGTCCTCCTCAATATTCTTGTCCTCATTTCATCCTTTGCACCAACTTGTTTAACAAGCTGCAATTAAGAGGGGATGCAAACTCGTAACATAAAAGATCCATCTTAAACTAAAAAAGGCATACAATCCTGATTACTTAAATAACGACCCACAAAGAAACGAAGTGGAAAAGTTCATTTCATTAAGACCCATATCATGAAACTCAAAGTAGATATTTCTAAATTAAAGTCCAGAATTTGGTTATCTACTCGGAGGAAATGGCAACAACAACGAAATAAAAAATTATTAGATAGAACTGCACCACAAAGTCTCTGGCATGGCAGTATAAAGGTGTATATCTAAGGTGTTTCTCACTCTATGAGCTTGAGTGTTCTAGTCTCACTTGAGACAAGGTGAAGAATTTAGAGGGTAAGAGAGATTGCCTTTCAGACTCAGTAAGAGAGATATAGAGGGTTCAAAAAGTATGTACCTCAGCTTTAAAGCTATCATATACAACGGCAAGAACCAGGTTTGTGACGAAGTAAACACCTAGAAGCACATATAGGACGAAAAAAAGGGAAGACCATCTTGATGACCTAGAAACAAGAGGAGAACCACTATTAGGATGCCATAAACACATATTGAGTTAAACCACGGAAGTTTGGTATATTACTTGTGTATCTAAACAGATTACAATGGGGCTCCATATATTGACTAAGATATTACACATAATTACCCTCTAGACTATGATACTTTTAGTCTAGTATACCGCAAGCAAATTGTGGATGAAAATGTACAGAATTGTATACTGATGTACACCATTACCTTATGTATTTTGCATCATGATATAGCCTATAACAAAACAGATCTAATCCCTAAAGAAGCCCCCAAACTAGAATTCATCAGTGGCAACTGGAGCATGAAGACATCGGTGCTCCAACTTGAAGAAAGTTAGATATAGTTTATTAGGAATGTGATGGTTTTACCTTGTGTCATTTTATAAATTAAGGTTTTCCTTTACAATGACGTGCAAGATTACAACCCTAATTACTACAATGTATCCCTCTATAGTAATGCTTAGATGCAAGGGCCTGCTGGTTCATAGTAATTTATGTTATTATGTATGCATAAACTTAAAAATTTATTGAGTTGTGAGATATAATTTATATATAGTGACTCACTTGTAGGCAGGAATCCAAACATCTGGATTGTTGGATGTGGTAAATAGCACAAACATTTGATACAATGTAGCCGGGTAAGAAAGAAAGAGTGTAGTTCCCTGTTGAGTATCTTCAAAGATGACATAGGCTAACCAACTGGAGAACAGAAGAAACAGAAGCCACAAAGCCTGGATTTGACAAACAGCAATTCAAATAAATGTCAGCATCTCAAAGCAAGGAAGAAGCAGAACAATAAATGTAAGGGAATATTCACATACCAATACATTGAGGTACGTGCCAACCATTCCACCCAATACAACAAGGCTGTCTCGTAAGTCCCTAAGTCGAGAAAACAAAATATGAAGTTACATTTACCAATTAACTGTATTCATTATTCTAGTCAATGCCTTGTAAACTAGTATGACTTGCATGGCTAAAGTAAAGGACTAAACATAGAAAATGCATCAGTATTTTATCAACTGTAGAGATCATGTCATACCTGATATTTAAGATAAAGAAAACTACCCGAATATAAGGTGCAATCCTCAGTGGAAGAGAATAGATGGCCACTGGAGAGAGATACAGAATATCTACTACTAAATCAGCAGTAAGAATTAACATTGATATGACCTACATATATATAACACAAGACATTGATGTTAGTGTGGTTTATAACAGACAAGGAATTACAAAGTATTAACAGTACATCTTTGTTATTAGTTCTTATTTTATTTTTTAAATTGGATCCCTTATAGTTATTCGTCCCAAAATAATATCCCTTCCTCTCCAATTTGGTATTGTTGAATGTGATGTGAAATATGAAGTAAACAAACAAACTACAATTCACAGAGAGTCTAAGATAATCTGTCCTTGGGCTACCATAAAACACATTCAATAGGAAAAGGATGGGATTAGAAATTATGTATAGCAATCTAGTGAGAGTGTTTTTTTTTCCAATCATGTACCTTCAGCTTATTAACATTGTTTTTCCAGTAGAGGTATCCCCCTTCATACAAAATAGGAAATAAAGTATGCACCACAAGAACTATGAGAGTTACACCCTGCATAAGGAAGTAATTTCATAATTAGATTACTTGCACATACACATTTTTAGATGTAATTGGACCATAAAAGGTTGACTTTCCATTATTTCTAATTATAGCGTTCCTTGTGATCTCTCACATAAATTTATGTTTACAACTTAATTTAAACATAGCAAAGACCACACAACTTTCTTTACACTAGAAGTAGATGATACGTTTGCTTTGCACTTTTCTTGGATATGCAAAAAATCACATTTAAACAATACCACATGCACTGGGAAGTAGTAATCCGAATATATGAAAATAGAAACAATATTGATGTGTTCTAGGATGTACAATCTACCAGTATACATAATACAAAACCCTAATGCTAATGGGCCTAATATGTATATCATGTGTGTGTGTATATATGAATGTATGTATGTATCACACACACACACATATATATGTATACATGCGCATAAATATCCCTATCAAGAATGCAAATCATTGTATCATTGTAATATAGACTCAATTAAGGTATACATAATTAAAAGTGTCATGAAATAAATGATGTATATGTAAAGAATACAAAGGATACAAACCTCAAAGGCCAGAGATTCTGCATTAGTCAGATATGGAAGCTCCCCAAGATAATAGTAGCCCCTGTCACTGCAAGAAACCTCAGAGACACTACTACACCACAATGGTTTCTGTTGCAAAATTTTAAGTATTTATGATAATCATGATAGAAGAAATGATAACAGAAACTTAAGATGAACACAAAAGAAACAGCTTATCATGAAAGCAGTCAATAGGCTTGTGGCACTAACCTCAAAGAAATTCAAAGCTATCAATGCAAAATAATTAAGGGTCCATATTATGTCAAAGCGAATGTATATGAAGTAGAATTTTGCAGCTTTTTCTATGTTTGGTGACTCAAGGATTTCCTCAGGTAGACCACTTCCATATTCAGCCTGGAAATAGGAAATGGCACTTATTGTCATACCAAATTCTAGATCTAATCAACCTGTGGCAAGTTCTGGACTTCCCGTATAATGATGCTTCTACCACAATCGTACAGATTGGGCATGAATGTAAAAACTATGTGTGTTGGCTTCTGTTCAACTAATTAAATGTATTAGACAGATGAGCAATGTACTTTGTATGTTTACTATTGTTGATTTTTCCAACAGATCTGCATTTTTCAATGTATTTTTCTTGCTTTGATTAAGTTGGGCGGTCAAGCTACAGACAAAGTCACTTTATTATACTACCCTCACTGCTTCTAATTAGGATTAACTGATAACTTACTATGAAAAGAGTATGCTAACATAAACCATCAATAAACATGAGACCAAATTGCATCCAATATGGGCCATCAAGCCAAATATTAAGAAAATGGAACCTAATAAAAACATAGATTTTTCCCTTTTGTGCTAATCTCATTGAACGAGAAGAGCATTAAATATATAAACAGTGTGCAAAGAGAAATCCTGATAACATCATGAAGATATGAGACATAGGTAAACGGCGACTCCTCCCTCATTCATGGACAGACAGACAGACAAATAATCCATTGATCTTAAATTGGTGTTTTGCCCTTGTTGTAATAATTTTACTCTCAAACGACTCTTCTAAAGACACCATATCAATGATTACAACAACTCTTACATACTTTTGACCTGTGAAGGGGATAATGAAACTTCAGAATCTATAACATCAGAATATATTGTCAACGCCTCAAAAATTGATGCGGATTCACTTAAAAGTTAAAGAAAACACTCGACCAACGGTATCTGTTACAACTGATAACCGCCACATATTTCATTCCACACAGTTGTAGATCGAATATATAACATATCCTCCTCAAATTGATCCTAAAACCGACAAAATCCACAAGCCTACAAAAGTCAAAATCACTCGATTCGATTTTCGCTACTTGTTCATCAACAATTAGATACATACGATTACTCGCATCAGACGATATCATCAACGGCTCAAAAATTGATACGGATTCACTTAAAACACACTCAAACAACCGTATCTCTTACGATTGATAACCGCCACAGATTTCATTCCACACACTTGTAAATTGACTATTGAATTTGAATACATACTATATCCTCCTCAAATTGATCCTAAAACCGACAAAATCCACAAGCCTACAAAAGTCAAAATCACTCACTCGATTCGATTTTCGCCACTTGTTCTTCAGCAATAAGTAACGAATGACACACATACATACGACTACTCAAATTGAAACGCTAAACTTACGAGATCAACGAGAGCTGCGGCCTTCTGATACGGTGATCCGTAAGCGATGGCATCTGATCGGCGACTGAACGGTTTCCGGCCACCTCTGCTGGTTTCTCCACCTATCAACGGCGTAAATGCATCAGCCATCACCTGTTTCACTGAGATCTGTAACCTCTATACACACACATATATGTGTGTTGTGTATCTGTACAGTAGTATATATGGAGGTAGAACGTGATAACGACTGGGGGATTATGAATTAGCTGGAGAAATATTCAATGCTAATCAGTAATCAGCTATGCAGGTGGACTGGAGCCAGGCCTCGCTTTGACTAGAGAATTCTTTTTTAAAACATCCGGGGCCTACAAATAATATCATTCATGGACAAGGGGCTCGCGCTTTATGTTTAGACCAGTAAAGCATATACACGCGACCAAGATAGGCGGCGGCAACGCCTCTCCAACCTTCGGTTAACACAAACGGGGCGCCCCTCTGACTGATGACCCACCGTTTAGGTTCTTAAACTGATTCAGTCGATACAAAGTCACGTTTGAAATGGGGGGTGTCGTACCTATTGGGATGGGGCCTTTCCCATAAGGCTTCAACGTTGAGGCATAAGTGGATGTGAAAAGACCAAAATACCGCTTTATTATTTTTATATAGAGAGTTTATTATATTTTTTAATAATTCAAGATATTTTGGTCTTTTTACAATTCACTTAATTGAGAAAGTTAACAGAAGTTAGTGTCAGGGACCATTCGTGTTACGGTTTAGTAAACAGTAAGGATCAACCTGTAATTTTTTAAAAGTTTGGATCAATACTGCAATTTGAACAAAGCACAAGGACCAATTATGTAATTAACTTTTTTATAAATTTATACTAATAAATGATTACAAGTGTTGACACATGTTATCACCAGATTTCACATCACAAAAAATGTTCCGTCTAAACTTATTTTAACAAATTTTCTACAAATCATGTTATATTTCTTATTTGAATTTTTTTTTTAACTTTTTTTAACTACTTCAATCACTATCAATCATTTTAGGGATTTTGAATATATGATGTCAATCATCTCAAACTTTATTTAAAACTTTATGATCACAAATCCTTATTTTTATATAATCGATTTAAAATAAAACGATAGAGTTTAAATATTTTTATTTGCATATCTATACTATATTAATAAATATATGAGAAAGATAAAATGGTTAAAATTAAGAATTTACAAGCTGTAATACATAAGTTACAACCTATTAAGCCAGGTCAACCTAATTTGAACACCAGCCTTTTGGAACCAGAACGAGGTACCATCACCATCAGCTTTATATGAACCCAAGTGCCAGACTACCAGAGTTTCTTTCAGTTTTTAAAATTCAAACGCACCCACACACACATTTTGAAGGGAGCAAGTGTGGAAGAAAGTATTCCCGACTCCTTTCAACATGAAAGCATGTCTTGCAATCGGCAACTGGCGTCTCCATCGTCACGACTATGAGCTGTCTCCTTTGGTTATATCAGGTTCGATTTGCTACTCACCCTTTCAAGATATGCTTTGGTTTCTGTGGGTGTTCTTGCGTTGGTGGTGTGTAAGAACACACAACTTTACTTCTTTTGTTTGCATATTTCGTTTTTTGATGTGAATTTATAAAGATTGAATCTGTAGGCGGGTGTCATGTATTCAATCGAAGGTGAAATGTATGAGATTAGATGATGAAGATGAGGGTGTTTGAGTGAGGTTTAAAAGCCTAAAAAGGTAAGTTTGATATGATAATGGAGGTTCTCTCTGTAGTGCTAAATATACTTCTTACATACAAATTAGTTGGCAACCCCTTTGAAATAGAACACCTGAATCGAATTTCTAGATGAAACGAAACAAGTCTCACTTTAGGTAATTGTCAAAAATTAATCATTGTCTTATGGCATCTTTGATATTCTGAGTTTAATTGTTACAACCTTCATCATCTAGCGCTAATCTTTTTCTGTTCTATTGTTCAGAACATAACAATTTGAAGATGCAGACCAACTGCTCGATGAAATGCCACAACCAAGTTTAACTTTTCTTTCGTGTTAGAACATGTAGAGTAAGTTCATAAGGTTTTATTCTCCTGATGTAGGTTCACATCTCTATATATATCCTTTAATTTGTTTTATTTTGTTTGTGCTTTGTATGAAATTTTATAGTAACTTAGTAATGTTATGTACATGGATCGTTTGATATATTATCAACAGAGAGTAATGATCCTTTATCATACAACCTAGAAAAAAAATTGCACATCAAGGGGGAACTTACATTTTAAATTGATTTATACCATACACCGTGTATGACAAGTACAATGATTTCAATTCTTTAAACTTTCAGGACGGGTTATATTCGGATGTTAGAACAAAAGCTTTGAGTTGCAAGCAGTTTACCTATATGCAGGTACATGTCTCTGTTGCCTGAAAGGTATATACAATATAATAAATAAAAATATTCTAATTTTCTTGCTATATCTAACAATTAATATAAGAAAAGAAGATAGTTTACTCCAGCTTGTTGTAGCACTTGAATTATCAACCCGTGCTTAAAGAAAGGCTGAGGAGTTGATTGCAAATTACAATATTGAAGTGGAGGTGTAATGTGATTTGATTAAATACTTGAGTAGAAACGAAATTGCATATGGTATCATATTATATATTAATTTCAGATGTTGAACCACTCACCAATTGTTGGTCCAATTTTAAGTTTGTATCAAATACTATTTTAATTTATATGGTTTTATTTTTACTGCCTCTTAGATGCGTGAAAGCAAAAAACAAATAGGATGATTTAAATACATAAATGATACAATATTAATGTCTTTTAGCCTACTTGGTTGGTATGATATGCAGATATCCAAAATAAATTCTGATTTTGACCATTATAGGAATGCCCTGCATTTCGCTTCTTAGGTCCTTTTTACATGTTCATTCAAAATTCCTAAATATAATGAACAATTAATTTTTTATTCTTTTAAACATGTCAAATGGTTAATTTTATTGAATGGTACAGGTATATTTTAAGCTGATAAATTGGTTTGGTCTTTATGCATATATAGATATTAAAACAGTGCAGACTTGTGAAGTTTATTGCTATCAATTAGTGCAGTTTTTATGCACTATATACCCGCCAAAACATTGCATATTTATGAAGTTGCTGCTGTCTATTTTGCGTGGTTTTTATACATAATATTAGCTGTCAAAAGAGTGCAGATTTATGCACTCTATTGCTTGTGATTTTGTTTAGCCTTTATGCATAGTCATCAAAATAAGGTAGTTTGTTGCTTTTAAAATAGTGCAACTTCTATATATTAGCTTGATCCTTTTTATTTGAATTTTGTTAGCCATCTAAGTTTTGCTACTTACCTTTAGAAGCTAATTTTATTCACAAAGTATATGTCATAATATGATGTGGTACTAGATTACTTGATGACATAAAATTTAGAGTAGGTGTTTTCTGTTATTTAATACAATACATCAGTACCAATTGCCAAGTAACTTAAGAACTAATGTTGCACTTAGATTTCTTGGGTTGGCTAACTTCTGCTTAATATTTAAGTAACTTTAAATATTTTAGCGAGGGTTTCCGGTCTCATATTAAATACATGCATGTCACTATATCTGCACAAAAGAGTAACCTGACTTAGGTGTTTTTGTATATGCTTACGAACGTTTACCGATAAATTGAATTTTAACTGACCTTTGTGTGAGAAAATCTTTTGTAAATACTAGATTATTTTGTTAGAAATACTAGATTATTTTGTTAGAAATACTAGATTATTTGCTATTCAATATTTCATAGGCTATGAAAACAGTGAGTTTTGGTTGTTTTGACCCATTTAAATTGTGTTTGATAGTTATGATTATATAAAGTGTAGGTTATTTTGACCTGTTTAGAGTGTGTTTTGATCACTTGGATAATTTAAAGTGTGCTTGGGTTGTTTTGACCCATTTAAAATATGTTTCGATCATTTAAAGTGTGTTTGGGTTGTTTTGAACCGCTGAAAGTGTGTTTTGATCACAAAGCACATTTTAAAGTGTGTTTGGGTTGTTTTGACCCATTAAAGTGGGTTTTGATCGCAAAGATCATTTGAAGTCTATTCTGGGTTACTTTTACCCAATTAAAGTGTGTATCTTTAAGATCATAATAAAATAAGTTTGGTTAAAGTGTCTTTTGATCATTAAGATCATTTAAAGTGTATCTTGGGTTACTTTGACCCAATTGTAGTGTGAATTTTTATGATTATTAAACATGAGTTTGGCTTTTTGGACTCAATTCCAGTGTGTTAAGTTAACTTAATGGAATTTCATTGAGATGTTAAATTCGATTAGAACACTTATCATGCTAATTCTTGTTTGTGTAGGAAAAAAACTCATCTACAATAGCCATGAATGGAAGATCTTGGATCAAATATTTGAATAAATAATACTTAGATCGTTATTACTAGATTTTTTTAGTCTTCAAAATGGATAAGAAAGAAATGTATCATTTTTGTAAAGCCCAAAAAGTTGCTACGAAGTGGAAAATAGGATGTGAAATTTACGTATCATAAAAGCCCGCTGCATCGCGCAGGTTTATTTAACATTAGTCAACAGCCTAGTAGAAAGCGTAGGAATTAAATTTCTTTTCTTTTTTTCTAAATTTTCTTTAAATTTTGACTCATCTTTGGTCTGGCTGGAAGAGGAAATATAAGTGGAAGGATTAAAGTTCTCCAACATATGGTCCCTTAGTGTAACAAGGTGTGATTTTATTTAATTAACTCGAGTTAATTGTTTAAAAATTAAAATTAATAGGTTATAAAACTACCAATTATGTGATCTCAGGTTATTGGCAAAGCATTGGTCCTTGATGAGATAATTATTTACATTCAAACACTATAAATACAGGCCAAAAGGTGAGTTGGTTCAGACCAACCCACAAACATTTTTTTGATCTCTTTTCTAATAAGAATAACTACAAATAATTAAGGTGTTAATCATGAGAACATTCATTACATTGCTGTATTATTAGCTCGAGGTGTTAATCATTAGCTAAAGTTTTTTAGTCAATATAGTGATCAGAAGGTTATACACTTGTGAGTGCATCTTGATGGCTTAAACTAGAAATTGGTACTACTCAAACTAGAAATTGATAGAATTAAAGAACAATTGCTGCCATAAATCTAATTTGTTGCTAAATGAGTTGTGGTATCCTTTCATAAAGAAAATGAGTTGTGGTAGGGGATTTTTGAGCAAACAAATAGCTGGTTGTTTCATAAAAATAAGAATATTTAACACTTTTATTTCTTTAATATCAATTAAAATAAATAGTACATAAAGTTTGATAAACTTAGATGAAAGGAAAAAAGAAACAATTTATTGTTTTACAGCTCAACTCTTTTTTTTTTTTCTAACGATAGACAGACACATAGGTGACTAATACGTTTATTGTGTGTGTAGTGTTTCTTTCTTAGCAACTATTCTAATGAGAAAGATTTTGCGTTTGTAAAGTGAAGCGATTCCCTCATTGAAAATGCAGCTTGAAAGTAATGTTAAACTCAAATGGTTTTAATTGTATGATTTCAAAGTAGTAAGAAAGAGTTGAGCTTATGTTCAGTTGGAATATGAATTTTTACGTTTGAATTAATTAATTAAAGGAACAGAAAGTTGGGTTGTTCTTTGATGGCAATATATGGTCAAATTTGAGTCCATTAGATAACACAGACGTTAATGATGAAGCCTTCAAGAATATGACAAGCACCTGTTTCTTTTTTGTATGTATCATTTGTTGTTTATATGTTTGAACATTTACATATAGTCAAACTAACTTTCTTGCATTTTCAAATTTAGGATAGATTTTGTATTAGAAGTAATGCCAACACAATATATCAAGAGGTTTGATAAACCACAGGAAACGATTATCACAATGTAAATTGTCGGCATCGCTGCATCGCGCGGGTGTCTTACTAGTTTGAATTATATATTTATAACTTTTAACCCGTATAATATACGAGCTAATAAGCTAATGTTAAATAAAGAGTCGAATGTCTATGATGGTTTTAAAGGCGCTTGTCTGCCTCTTCAAAACATGTGTCTGCCTCTTTAGCATAGTTGTTCACCTTTTCAGTTCTATATAAATTATCCATTTTTTACCATAAGCTCTCTTTTTAAAAAATTAGCCTTCCATTTTCTTAATTTCTTCATTTTATTCCAAAACAAATAGTCACCTACGTTGATCTTTTTGGAAAGTTTTTTAAAGATTAAGAAAGAATCAGACGTCTACTAACAGGAAGTGTGGCTTGTACTATATATTTCATTTTATTAAATGTTTATTGTTTAGGATCACAATAAAGGGAAACATGTGTAACGTAAAAAAATTAATTTTAAATATTAAAATTTTATAATTATATTTAACCAAATCATAATTAATCCTAACTATTTATTTGGTATCATTGAATCTTATGAGTAAGAGGTGAGAGGAATTCAAATTACGTTCATCCTTTTAAGAGTTATAATTTTACCAAATATTTAGTGTTTTTTCATCACGTCATCATCGGCTACTGATGGAACCCAATGTATGAAAACATAATGTATCAGCTTGGGTTGTTGATTCTTGAACGGGTCACGGGCCATAGAGTCATGAGACAAAACGGGCACTGATTTGAGCCAATGGATCGAAGAATTGTGTTTCTCGACATCAATTCATAACATGATCGACCCTGAGCTTGGAATAATTAGAAGTGATTCTAGAGAACTTAAAGAGTTGTTGGTTGTAGCTAGATTTTGCATAAAATATGTAGATAAACCAAATTCATTCGCTAGACTTGATTTAGATAAGTTTTTTGTTTTGGCACTTGTTTTTTTTTCTTCTTTATTTTTGGTTTGTATGATCGTCTGAGATAAAAGTATAAAAAAGTTATCATTTGTACGTGAATGCTTTGTTAGAAAATAATAAGTTTACATACATAAAAGGTGAAAGTAAGATCCATTGATCCTGCATTTGTTATTATTTTTTTCATCTCTAGGTTTTTTTCCTCAAAAGAAAACCACTTAATAACATTTGATCGTGGGATTGATAAAAGAAAATAGGAACATTATTATAATTTAATCACTTCTCGCTTGAATTCACTTGACTCTAATGTCACCACCCTTTAATGTAACAATGTTAAAACTTTTTTCTTGTTTAAAATGTATAGTGTTTTTTAATAGTAATATATGAATTAAAAGATATTTGTATGTGTTGAAAGTGATTTTCATCATTGATTTTGTTATAAAAAGTTTTCCAACGTTTTTACTTCAAGTACATCTGAAGTTGAAATAAGTACTTAGTGCATCAATACATATATCGTATATACTAATATACATACATGCATATAACTTTACGCACTATATGTGGTGAGCACTTTCAAAAGTTACATTAAAACATGCAAGTAACTAAAATGATATAATATACGAAAACGGGTCAACTGAGCTGGCGGGTCGCATGAGTTGTTCTTATTTTTTTGTTAGAGTAAAATTCAAAATTGTTTTTATTTTCGATTGATTTTATTTTTCTCTATTATTACTATAGTAGTGCTCAAATTGTCATTGACTTTTATTAAATACAAGATTTAGTAAACCCGTGTATTACATGTGTTGAATAAATAACAACATTAATTACTATTATATTATTTATTTATTTATTTTACATTATAATTAGTGTTTTAATAAAGTAAGAAAGATAAATTTTTATAAATTTTATTTCTATAGAGATAGTTTTTTATAAAAATAATTATTTCTAAAAAATCAAACTATTTTTACGTAATATTTTAGTGTTTTTAAAGTAAATTTTTTATACAACAAAAAAAATAAAATAGGGGAGTTATAGTAAAAAAATTAAAATGAAAATTTTTAAAACATTATTTTAAAACAAAATATTTAATTCATCTTTGGAAAAAACAAAAAAAAATTAAGAAGTTCATATTATTATTTTATTATTTATATTTATTACGTATTCATAATTTCAATCATATCATGTCTTAGTATATTGTTTTATAATTAATAATTTTATTCTATATAATATTTTATTTATTCAACCTATGAAATACACGGGTTTACTAAAGCATGTCAAATGACACGTGACATCATTCTAGCATATCAAAAAAATTATTTATCGCATCTCTCATAATAAAAAATATATATATAACAACAATTAACTTGACTTTCCTTTCTACTAAAATATATTAAAACAAACATATCTATATTTGTGTTTCTTGTATCTCTCATATTAAATGATAATTATTTTAAATAAGTAAACTAAACTATCAAACATCTTAAATATAAATATCCTTATTTTAATAATTTATTAATCCATACCATATTATATGATTTCAGACATATTTTATCTTTATATATAGAGTAATAATTTTTAATTTTATTATTTGTTATAATTTTATATATTTATTATATTTTATTTCATCAAAGGCTAATAATATTTAGAAAATAAAATATTAATAAAACTATTAATTTTGATATATTTATTTATTACACGGGTTGAATAAATAAAATATTATATATAATAAAAGTTATTAATTATAAAACGATATACTAAGACGTGATATGATTGAAATTATGTATAAATAATAACTATAAATAATAAAACAATAATATAAACTTTTTTAATTATTTTATTTTTTTCAAAAAATGAAAAGCTAATTAAAACGTTAAGTGGGTCAAAATCGTTGCTTTAACTGGCTGTACAAAAATTTCAGAAAACGAGTGGATTAATAAACTAATAGAAACGATATTCTAATGTAGATTTCTTACAATTGTAGCAAAGAAAATAAAGTATTTTATATTTTTGTATCTCTAAAGTCACTTTGAATAAACCATATTCTAATGTTTATTTGAAATTTCTTACGATTGTAACAAAGAAAGTTAAGTATTTTATCGTGAGCGGCTTAATAAACTAACAGAAAACGAGTACCGTAATGTAAATTTTCGTTGTCACCGCCGCATTACGCGGGTTTCTTACTAGTATGTATGTATGTATGTATGTATATATATATATATATATATATATATATATATATATATATTTATATATATATATATATATATATAGGGATCAAATGAAAACCATGTTTATAATTGAAAACCGTGAAAACCACCACTATCCAATCACATAATTTATAATTGATTTAATTTTTTAATTATTTAAAATATATTTAAGTAAACTTTAATCTTATTTTTTGAGGTCATTATTTATTTTTTAACTTAAACTCCAAGGTTGACGATGATAACGAATCGAGTTACGTATACGTAACTTGTATGAGTTAAATGTACATAAATTTAGTTGTACACTTGGTAACACGTACTTACATATAAATAACCCTTACATATATGTAACTCTTAGTTATACACTTTGTAATACGTACTTACATATATGTAACCCGTAGTTTTTATGGTTTTCACTTATAACATGGTTTTCAAGGGATCCCTCCCCTATATATATATATATACATATATACATACATACATATATATATATATGTATATAAGTAAAAACCGTGAAAAGCACCACTATCCAATTACATATTTTATAATTGATTTAATTTTTGATTGTTTAAAGTATATTTGAGTAAACTTTAACCTTATTTTTTGAGGTCATTATTTATTTTTTAATTTAAACTCCACGGTTGATGATGATAATGAATCGAGTTACGTATACGTAACTTGTATGAGTTAGATGTACGTAACTCTTAGTTGTACACTTGGTAACACGTACTTACATATACATAACCCTTACATATATGTATCTATTAGTTATACACTTTGTAATACGTACTTACATATATTAACCCCTGGTTTTTACGGTTTTCAATTATAAACATGGTTTTCATTTGATCTCTCCCCTATATATGTATGTGTGTGTGTGTGTATGTGTATAGGATCAGGATCTTTTCAGAACTCGTAAAGATCATGAGAACTGTGAGAACTCATCCTTACCATTGAATATTATTTATTTATTTTATTTTTTAATTAATACAATAAGGTTAATATGGTCTTTTAATATATGCATTTAATATGAGTCTTTAATGCTATATAGTTAATTTAGGAAGTTACACAATTATCTTCCATTAATTGGATGAAATTTTTTAATTGTTTTTTTCTTTTCGTGCTCAATTTCAACTTTGCATTGATTTTTGGACGGTTCTTTGACCTTTTTTCATAGTATATTCATAAAAAGTGTTAAAGATACTTTGATAATGGTTTGATAATGATTTTATATATTTGAGTTATTTTTACATCTAATTTCGTTACATAAACAAATATAATCAGTTATCTTTTTTACCTATACATATATGGAAATAAATGGTTTGTTAATTTTGCATATATATTTTTTTTGTTACCTATATATTTTTTTCTACGTACACAAATGTAATAATCTATTTTCTCACAAATTCAATGATCGTTTGGTTAAATTTAGAGTATGACTTTATGTTTTGATTCAAGTGTTTGTGTTAATTAGCTTGAATTTTAGTTTATGATTTGGTTTAAGTTTGTGTTGAAGACTTACATATATGTAAATAGTTGACTCACACATATGTAGAACCTGTATGTATATGAAAAAAACGATAAGAAAAAGGTTTACATATTTGTAAATGGGTGGTAAGTTTGAAAACTAAATGACTAGTATGAAGATATTTTTCATATATGTAAATACCAGATCAAATTTAAAAAATGGATTATTGATTTGAAAATTTATGTATATGTAAAATATTAACATTTGAGTAAACGACCAGTCTAAATATTTACATATATGTAAATCAACGAGCACCGTGAAAAATGAAAAAAACAATCGAATGCAAAGATTAAACAAATACCAATTATGACCCATCACATACTAATTTACTCAATTTTAAAGAATTTTTTTTTTCTAAGAGTAAATTTCGATTTTGGTCTCTGTGGTTTAATCATTTTAACTATTTCAGTATAAAAAGGAATCTTTGATCATATCATATCCTGTGGTTTCATTTTTGTAACGGTTTTAATCCCTGACACTAACTCTGTTAGTTTTCTTGGTTAAATTTAAGGGTATTTTGGTCCTTTTATACCTAAAATCAAATTAATAAAATAAAATAAATTATATCAAAATAAAAACCCCACCTAACCACATCTATCAAATTATATAAAATAAATTACTCATTTCCAATCCCATCTCACCTCCACATATACAATCTCTCCGATCTCGATCTCCTCAACCCAAAGAAGAACATACCACTGGTCATCTTCTACCCACAAAACGCCGATTGCAGCTTAACCCCCCATCAGAAATCCACCATCCTGAAGAAATCACTATCACAAAGCCTCAAACGACACTACCCTTTCGCCGGCAGGCTATCGACAACATCGTACGTTGATTGTAACGATGAAGGGGTCGTGTTTGTTGACGCCACTAACGACGGAAGATTGGAGGATTTCCAACGTACGACTGGAGAAGATGAGCCTCTGGGTCAGCTTTTTGCTGATGGGGTTGTTCACTCGAGGCTGAAATATGGGTCGGATGTGGTTCGGGTTCAATTCAATCGGTTTGAATGTGGTGGTGTGGGGGTGGGGATTACAATGCCACATTTGATCGGGGATGCTTGTAGTTTGGGCTTGTTTTTAAGACATTGGGCTTGTGTGGCTCGGTATGGCTAGGTTGATCATCCACAGGTGGATGGCAATTGGTTGATGTGGTTGGCAAGGGTTTGGGTGTGGATGGTGGCGGTGGAGATGGAGATGTGATGATAGAAGTAGGATGGAGAAGGAAGAAGATAGATGTGGTTAGGTTTTACTTTAGGATTTTTATTTTATTATAATTTATTTTATTTTATCAAAATTTGAAATGGTTAATTGATGAATTTTTAGAAATAAGAGAAGAGAGAGGAAAGAGAATAAAATTAATTAATTAGTAACTAATTGGAGAGAAAAAATAATATAACAGATTACTAATATACTTTTTTCTTTAAATTAACCAATTAAATAAATCAATAATTTACATTTAGTCAACATGTTTAATCATAACCCTTGATCAAAACAATCAATGGTTAATATTAGTTCTCTGAGTTCTCATTTATAATGAAGTCCTGAAAAGAACTTAACCCTATATATATATATATATATATATATATATATATATATATATATATATATATATATATATATATAGGGGGGATCCAATAGAAACCACTTTTATGATGAAAACTATGAAAACCAATTAGTAACCATTGATCATTTAGATCAATGGTCATTAATTAACATCCTTTATTTTTGTTAAGTGAATAAGTAAAAAAAATATTTAATATTAAGAAGGGTATTTTGGGGACAAAAATTCTAGTAACTGATTCCTCAATTAATTCCTAAAAAAACTCGCTTATTCTCTGCGCAATCGACTCCCCCAAATTAACCGAATCAAATCAAATATTCAGCAATGTTTTAGTGATATAGGATGATTCGACTCTGAGAAATCATCATATTCCTGAAGAAGAATTTTGAAGACGAAGATCATTCACACGAAGAAACTAAATTCAAGGTTCGTAATGTTTATGTGCAAAAGTTATATTTTTTTCCGAAATTGGTACATATAAATGCCGAAAACTATATACATTTTGATAATATTGTTGATTTTGATGTATTATCTGTGTAATGAGAGTGATTTGTCGATGATACAGTTTGATAGATCATTCGCAGTAACATTGCGAAAACCGATGGTACATATGTGTACCAAAAAATTTGAAACGATTTCAGTGTTGTTAAATGAATATTTTTTAACATATATGTATCTGTGACAGAATCAAAAGTGTATCTGTCCCAGTTTTGTGTAAGCCAAATCAGTTAGGGTTTGTGATACATATATGTATCTGTGACATAATCAAAAGTAATTGACTCACTTTAATAAACAGTGAGCCTTAATGTACTATCTTCGTGAGTTAGATTAGAAGTTCATATGTGTATCGGAGTATCTAAAAGGTTTAATGACTAGGAATAACAAAACTTTTACATTATATGTTTTTTGACAGAATTGGTACACATATGAACTGGTAAAATCAACTACTCTTATGCAAGTGTTATATATATGCAAATATGTGTGTTATCTTTCATGTATTCACATATATCCACAAGTGTTGTCTTCACACACACACCACTACATGAAAAGAAAAGTTCTCAAAGATAACTACTCTAACACAAATAGTACATATATGCACATTTATGTGTTATCATTATACCAAACCAATGCCTAAAACCTATTCTCATTATAAAAATGTTGTTAAACAAGTGTTACATATATGCATAAACCAGATCAGGACAAATGTCTTAAACTTAGCAGTTTGATTTCATTACTTTGTTTGATTGTTTTGAATTTTTCTATTATCTAGTATACTAGTATCATTTATAAATACAAATTGATTGTGCAGGCAGTGAACCAGTTTAGAATATTACTCAAGTAAAAATGTCAACAAGTAAGTCGGGAATTGAAACTGGTGTTATACTTTACGTACTGAATTTCCCCAATAGTTTACAAATACATTTTGTATGCAGGTAGAAAGAAAAGTGAAAGAATCGCCAACATATCTAGTTTTAGTAAGTTCACCAATACTGTTGACGAACCCGTCGAAATAGAGGACGCCCCAGAACCATTGCCTCAATCAGAAGCTGGTACGATTTCATTAATTTTTAATTTATATTATTACATGAACAACAAATATGAATGTATTTGGTATCAATTTTTTTTTCTGTTGTGGTTTTAAATATACTACGTATATATATGTACTTTGGAAAGATACAAAATTGGGTATTAAAAGATTAACATGACAGTACATTTTGTAAGCTATTTTAGTGGTGTAGTTGTATATTTTTTTGTGATTATATAATGTATGGTATGGGTGTTAACATTGAAAATTATAACTGAAAATTTAATTGTATATTTCAATGTCTATGTCAATAAAATGGCCCAGATACCTGGTAGGATGGAGCATTATAAAATGCAGTCCCAAAAAAGATGTAGATATTGAATGTGGCAATTTTATCTTCATGATTAGTTGTTTTAAACTTGACTATAGAATTTTGTTACATATATGTACCAAAAAAATGGGATAAATGTATATGAGCAATGGTAGATAATGTATATACAATTTTACTTTATAATGTATATAAATTGTGTCTTGGTATAGAATCAGTGAGCAATGGTACAAGTATGCTGAATTATGTTACGTATATGTACCAAACTTGTATTGAGATAATATTGTATATATATATAAGTAATGAGAATGTTAATAGCATGGACCAAATAGGTATTTGGATGTAGCATTATAAATGCAGACCCCAGAACATGCATAAAAATATTGGTTGTTGATCTTTTATCTCTGTGATTAGTTGATTTAATCGAATCTAAGTATTGGTGTTACATATATGTACCAAAACGTTTAATGAGGTTATGATATATGTATGGAATCAATGTGTATGTCAGTAAAATGGCCCAGATACCTGGTAGGATGGAGCATTATAAAATGCAGTCCCAAATAAAGATGTAGATATTGAATGTGACAATTTTATCTTCATGATTAGTTGTTTTAAACTTGACTATAAAATTTTGTTACATATATGTACCAACAAATGATTGAGTTTGTGATATATATTTATTAGCAAATGAGTATGTTAATAACATGGCCTCTCCAGGGTCATGTAAATTTATAATATAAATACATAATGCATATATGTATTTACCATGCTTTTTATGTATTTACCTTGTTGCATAACGCACAAATGCATTTATGGTTTTTAAGGTTTTTCATGTATGTATTTACCTTGTTGCATAATGCATAAATGCAGATCTTAAAACAGGCAGTAAATTTTGCCTTTTTATCTTTTATCATCAATGAGTAATTATGTTAAAAATAATATGTTGAATTCTATGTTACATATATGTACCAAATTGTATTGAGGATAAGAAATATGTGTGTAAGAGATGAGTATGCTATACTTTATGCAGTTAAAATATTATTTGTAAATAAATCATACATAGATGTATGCATTTGTAGTATATTGTTAAAATCCCACATTATGCCCCTTTGTAATAGCATATAATATTAAAATAATGACTGATACGTATGTTCTATAGAGAAATGAAATCTGCAGAAACATATTGTGGTAAGATGTATTCTTTAAGGGTTTATGTTCATTTAGTTATTTAAATATGTGTATCGGAGTATCTAAAAGGTTTAATGATTAGGAATAACAAAACTTTTACATTATATGTTTTTTGTCCGAACTGGTACACATATGAACTGGTAAAATCAACTACTCTTATGCAAGTGTTGTCTTTACATGTATTCACATATATCCACAAGTGTTGTCTTCACACACACACCACTACATGAAAAGAAAAGTTCTCAAAGATAACTACTCTAACACAAATGGTACATATATGCACATTTATGTGTTATCATTATACCAAATCACTGCATAAACCGAATTCAGTGGTACATATGTGTACCAAAAAATTTAAAACGAATTCAGTGGTGTTGAATGAACATTTTTAACATTTCAAAGAACATTATTAGGAGTTTAAAGACTGAATTTACTTGAAGAAAATACTGGGAAATTTTAAATTTTTAAAGATGACTCTGAATATATGGAAGCTTATTCTTTGTGGTACATATATGAACCTTAAAGACATACCTACGTAGTTGTTTTAATGTTTGCAAAAAACCAACAATAGTTGTTTTGTGTGGAAAAGATTAGTAATTTTCCTTCCAAACGGTTAATATATGTCAACGAAGGACTACATTTTTTTTGTGTAAATGTGTGCAGTGAAATCTCTTATATATGTTGTATTTAGAAAACTTTTAAAGACTATAATTTGGTATGCAGTGAAAATGAAAAGTGAAAGGATCACAAAACGGACAAGTTTTAGTAAGTTCACAAACACTTCCGATGATCCGATTGAGGTAGACGATATTGAAGACACATCGCCTAAAATCGAAGGTAAAACATGTGTATTTTTTGTGTTTTCTAGACATGAGTTACATGTAGGAAACTATAGTGAGTTATGTTCTGTATATGTTATTTTAATAAAACATGTACATATATGTATTAGGTTGCATATGTTTTTGGTTGCTTGTTCATATCTATAAGGCTTCAACATACGCACCCTAATACATATATGTACTTGTTTTATTAAAACAACATATACAGAACATACCAGGATTCTGTTATGTTATGTATATATTGTTTTAATAAAACAAGTACATATATGTATAGAAACTGGTACATATATGTATCAATTGCATATATGAACAATAGAAACTGGTACATATACGTATCAATTGCATATTAGGTTTGAGGATGATTCTGAGTTTGACAAAAAAGGAACACCCTTTAAAGTGGTATGTTGTTTTTTATTATCATATATTATATTTTACTAATTAAATTTGAAACTGTCCATAAATGTAATTGTGACGTATTGTTTAAATTATAAATGACAGAAACATATTCTTGTGGCGTATTTGAGATCGTTGGATTATCCAAAATGGAAAGAAATTGAAGCAACAATTCCTGTGAAGTTAAAAATCAGCTGGAGTACGATAAAGAACACGGTGGATTGTGGAATATTTGTAATGCGACACATGGAGACATTCATGAGAAGTCACATAAAAAATTGGGATTGTGGTTTTCCTTCAGACGAAAACAAAATGAAGCCAAAAATCAGAAATTTGAGGAAGAAATATGCGTTCAAAATTCTAACTTCCGACGTTAATATCTACAAGGCTAAGGTGATGCAGGAAGCTGAAGCATTGGATCAAGAATCAAGAGCGTAGATATAAAAACATGGCGTTCAAATTTTGAAGTATTTTGATGGCTTTTATATTTTTTTATTGGGTCAACAAACGGTTATGAAAATGTATAGATTAGTATAACTTATCTATAATGATTTGACATATGATTATGAATTTGGATGGGGTACTTATGAATGTTTTGAAATGTTATGTTTACTTATTTTGTACAAGTTGTAGTCTTACACAAAATGATGATGTCGAGTTACCATAAACAAATTGTACAAGTTGTAGTCTTACACAAATTGTACATATATGTACATATACTTGAATATACTTTCATTATCATTGGATCCTCATTATGATGTTATGTAGTTTCTACAAACAGTGGTACATATATGTACCATATTCATAACAATTTCTCTTAATGTTTAAATTCATAGCTTTACTTATGAAATTTATGATATGAATACTGTTTTAGGTATGAATTGTAAAGACAATTGTTACATATTTGCTCATACAATTGTTGGTTCCATTTATCTATATACGGACAAGTATACATAATTTTAAGCTTACAAAAATACATATACATATATCCAATTTCTAAATTCACAAATGGTACATATGTGCACATTTTGAATAGCAACATGTGCACATGTGTATGAATGCATTGCCGAGTACTGAACCCAGCCTTCTCAGCGTATGCCTCATACATCCTTAATGCATCATGCCAGTTTTGAAACCTAGATCCAACAACTGGCTTATGATCTACGTGAACAATAGGAGTCTAATACCTAGAACCATTCGGGGATTGGTATATACTGCTGCGCATTGAATCTGAAAAAACCATAAATAAAAGAAATTAAAAAAGAATGAAAAAAACAAATAAAAATTTTAAAAGGATGTTGATTATTTACCTTCATTTTTAACACCAGTAAGAAATAACACATCATTCTGATTTTCAAGTAAATGGTTTTTGTTGCAATCAACATAAGTGTTGTTATCTGTATCATCATACAACACCAGTAAGAAATAAAGCATCATTCTGATTTTCCAGTGGTACATATATGTACTACTTGGTAAGCAATACCATTAAAGTAACATTCTGGTTATTATTTTATATTAGTTTTGACAAGGACATACATGAAGGTTCATGATTTATATGAAAAATATACAAACCATCAACGTACTATTGTGATTATACAAATGTGTTACATATAGGCACAATCTTTGCACAGTCAACTCGTACATATATGTATTAAAACATTGTACATATATGTATTAAACCAGTTTTACTTGTAAAAAAGATAATACTAAAAGAGGTTTTTGACTTTATAAAAAGTGTTTATATATGTACCACTTGTAGTCTTACACATATTCTAAAACAATGGTACATATATGTACCACTTGTAGTATACACATTCCTGTAATTTTTATGAAACACATTAATTTTACTTGTATTGAAGTAGTTTGATTTAGATTAATATGAATTTGGTACATATATGTACCACTGTTTTTAGAAACCCCACAACATCATATGAGTAAAACTTTGATAATGAAAATATATTCAAGTATATGTACATATATATACCATTGTTTTAAAGTAACTCCGCATCATCATTTGGGTAAGACTGTAACTGGTAAATATATGTTTAGGTCATCTTTACATTAAATTCTATATTTTGCTTAGAATTTCATAAAATACCAACTACAATCAGAATATCATTCAACGCTACAGAAGATTGCAATTCATATTACGTAAAACTGCAACAATTTGAAGGTATTAATAGAATAACAGAGCAACTGACCAATGAAGAAGGGGACTGAGAAATGTTGATACAATTTCCGGCCATCTCACCGACATCCTTCTGTTTGACTTCTTCTTCACAGGCCATTATCTCCGTCGTCCAATTTCCGGTGAGGCTCAGGCGGCTGGCTGCAGGCTAGTTGTAGGCTAATTTGATTTTTGGTACAACGCATCACCTGACACCTCTTGAATCGCACAAGCAGCATCTTTACTACCCGATCGTCCATTCAAATCAACTGCATCGTTACTATGAATTGAACAATCGACAACTGAATTCTGCGATAATGAATTCATCACGTCCGACAAACAAATTGAATTGGAAAAATTGAATATTCCGATTCAATAACACAGCGAAAATAGAAGAGAATAACGAATTGGTAAAATTGAAACCTAATATTTAACACTGATTTCTAATACGAATCAAAAGTATAACTGATGAAGATTTGGAAGAGAAGAACGAATGGGTAAGCGGATTTGGTTAAGAGAAAAATCAAGGAATTAGTTTGATAAATTAAGTATCTATTAAATATTCTAATGTCAAAATTACTAATTTGCCCTTTAAAATTAATAAATCTGGATTATTTAAGAAAAAATGTGATTGGTGGATGCTAGTTTTCACGGTTTTCAAATATAATCTTGGTTTTCATTTGATCCCTCCTCTCTCTCTCTCTCTCTCTCTCTCTCTCTCTATATATATATATATATATATATATATATATATATATATATATATATATATATATATAGGGAGGTTCCCCTAAAAATTAATTTTTGCCTAAGTATGCTAAGAAGTAATCTTAGCCTTCTAATTATCTAATTAAGGGCTAAGATCAAAGTGTAGAAAAAATAAGTAATCAAGGGTAATTTGGGTATTTTATTACATTACCCACAATTGTTGACTTTTTAAAATTTCCCCCCTATTTTTTTAAATGCTAATAACTTTTTCATATGACATTATTTTTTGAAATAAACTAGTTGTATTCCACCCACCGCTTCGCGGCGGGATTATATCTGTTTTAACGTTTCTGAAGTTTCCGAAATGTTAAATATTAAAACTACTTTATAATTAAACTTTTATAATTAAAGCCACCTGTATATTAAAACTACTTTATAGGTCATCCAATTATGCATTCAGATTTGTTTTTACCGTATCCATAAAGAAACGTCTAACAATGAAGATGCCCTTAAAATCTTTTGAAAGATGCCCTTAAAATCTTTTAAAAAAAGAACATCCTTGCCTCGATATGTCAGAAAACAACTATTCAAAGTGAAAAATGTATTTGTTAATTTACAACATTTTGGCGTGTTTTGACAAGTTTTGGTATTAAAAGACCAGATATAGACTTGGTGGCCTTAAGTAATTTCAATATGCAGGTTTCCTTAACAAAAAGGTAAATACTTGACAGTAGCCTAAAGTAGTTTCAGTATGCAGGTGGCCTTAATGAAAAGTTAAATAGTTTAGAGCCCTCCACCTACAATATCCCTTAAAAGTACCAGGCTTGATCACACGAACATGGTACTTAAAGTGGAAGTTCAGAAAATCTATGAACTTTGTTATCATCCAACATGATTGATGATTTTAAAGGTTTCCCTTACAAATGGAATTTTGTGACTTCAAAAACAAAAACAAAAGTTTAAGCTGGGGCAATGGCGTTAAAGCAAAAGCACTTCAAAACATCAAACCATCTACTGTTGAATTCAACTATTATCATAAAACTCAACACTGACCTGTAGACCGTTCTTTTCAGTTCTTGAATCACTTGCCGAATCTGGCTGTGAGTACGTGAAGTATATATTATTGTAGGCAGTCTTGATGAATCAGCTTGTGATGATGAAACTTCTAAATGTTTCGCCCCTGCACGCCTGCCGGTTGAGAAACTACCCAAACTTTTTCTCCAAGCCAAAGTAGCACACAGAAGACACAGGGTTTTTCCAGTTCCAGTAGGACTTTCCAAAAGTGCATTAGATTTCTGCCACATGTCAAAAACATAGTAATTCAATAACCAATCAAACAGGCACCAAAAACTGAAGACGTCCTCATTACTTAGAATCGACATGCAAAAATACATCCTACTTATAACAGCGTATGTGTGGCATCTAGACAGCCAATCCACACAACAAAGCTGCAAACAATCCATTTTAGATGGCTTTAATCTGGTACAAATGTATAATGATGAAAAGTAGCCTAAATTAAGCTGTCAACAGCATAACAAGTAAACCCCTGTACCACATAAATTGGTTTGGGGTTCTAGAGTGGTATTCCTTAGTACGAAGTAGATTTCTCAAATCACACATCTGCGTTAATCCACAGCATGATTTTGTAATGTTAGTAAGCAGTAAATGACGGTATAAACCCTAAAACCCTATAACTTTGCTTCCAAACATACATAAACAGTTAGAAAACTGAACTCGATGAGAATATAGATACATGTTCAATTACAAAACAAAGATGAAGAATGATAGAGACATAAACCGTACATCTTGAAGGGATTGGATGACTTTTTCCATGTAAACAATCTGGCAATCGTAAGCCTCGAAGGGGAATTCCACATTGATTCCTCTGATCTTGTACGTCGGCATCTGTAACTGCTTCTGTGCGCGAAAACAGATGATGAAATCCCCCTGGCTCGATGGATGTTCGCAAAAACCCTAGAAAAATGTTCCGCTGGGTCTTCTGATTATCTTCCCAAATTAAACTGATTACTCGATAAACTCACGGCGAAAGGGGTTTTGCGATAGATCGACTTACGAGCCCTAACGACACGCGAATTGAAGTGTGGGGAGAGGGGTTTGGGGGTTGCGCAGTCGCCGTCGGTGGTCATGGTGGTGGTGGTCCGGCGGAGGTGAGGGTTCCGGTGAGAGGTGGTGGTTGAAGGTTGAAGTCGCCGTCGGTGGTCATGGTTTGGAAGAGGGCGGGGCCGATGAAGAGGAGGAAGAGGGAGACGGTGGTAGGTGTTGAAGGAGAAAATGGATGAATAGTACTATTCATCGATGAATAGTACTATTCATCACTTGCTAAATTCATATTAGATAATTACACCATAAAATCAAGAATTTTTTTCTCTTTAATTTGAGTATAGTATTACTATAGTTTTTTTTAAAAAAAAATCAAATTATGTGATGTTGTGCTACATTTTTAACGTTTTTGTGCTGTATTTCATAAAACAGCACAAGGCTGTGCTGTATTTCATAAAACAGCACAAGGCTGTGCTGTGTTTCATAAAACAGCACAAGGCTGTGCTGTGTTTCATAAAACAGCACAAGGCAGTGCTGTGTTTCATAAAACAGCACAAGGCTGTGCTGTGTTTCATAAAACAGCACAAGGCTGTGCTGTGTTTCATAAAACAGCACAAGGCTGTGCTGTGTTTCATAAAACAGCACATGGCTGTGCTGTGTTTCATAAAACAGCACAAGGCTGTGCTGTGTTTCATAAAACAGCACAAGGCTGTGCTGTGTTTCATAAAACAGCACAAGGCTGTGCTGTGTTTCATAAAACAGCACAAGGCTGTGCTGTGTTTCATAAAACAGCACAAGGCTGTCCTGTGTTTCATAAAACAGCACAAGGCTGTCCTGTGTTTCATAAAACAGCACAAGGCTGTGCTGTGTTTCATAAAACAGCACAAGGCTGTGCTGTGTTTCATAAAACAGCACAAGGCTGTGCTGTGTTTCATAAAACAGTACAAAGCTCTAGGTTTATTAAATACAGCACAACACAGCTTATTGAGTCTTATTGACCTACTATCAATTATTAAATACAGCACAGCCAGCAATTGACCGAAAACCATCTTCCACTGCCATCCCAAATAGCCAGCAATTGACCCTCCTCCACTGCCATCCTAAATACAGCACAATTCAGCATCGGTCGACATCTAATCAACCATCTTCGGTCGACCAAACATCACAATCATCACTATTGACCGAAAACCCAATTCACTCTTATTGACCTACTATCAATTGAATCCTCAATCGACTCAACATCCTCGATCGTTCTTCAAACACCATCGAAGACTCCCAATCACCATTCCACCATCCGACAACCTCATCCCTATCGATTCCTTCATCACCGAGACCAATCATCATAAACATCTCCACCGAACCCCCAAAAGTCTGAATTTGTTGGTCGATTTGGTTCGACTGTTCAACAACCTTTGGGAGAAAGAGGAAGTGATGCAATCGTGCTACTGGAGAATCGTGATGGGGAGAATCGTGATGGGGATGAGGCGGAGCTCCGGCTCCGGCCGGACAACACTTGGGACCCTACATCTGAGAAGGCGAAGAAGTTAAAGTTAGAGACAGAAGATGGAACAAAAGCTTCAGGTGAAAGAGATGGAGAAGTTTGTGCTACATTTTGATAAAGCTTCAGGGACTAATGAGTGTTTTAGGACCATAATGCCCCTTTAACCCTAATTTGAAGAGTGCCACATGTAATCCCCTTATTCCTTCTTAGTCAACTTAGGCAACTAATTATTCTTAGTTGAACCTCTACCTATATATATATATATATATATATATATATATATATATATTAGTTAATTAAGTGTTAATATTATGTTAAAAGTGTAAATACGCTCTGAAAAGGTTACTTTATCAGGGCTCCGCAGGAGAAGAACATATAATATTTTCATATATTGTTTTTGAACTTGATATATATAAATAATATTGATTTTTATATATGATGTTATTCGGTTATTAAATCCCGTTCGATCGGTCTAACCAATGAAACTCTTAGGCGATCAGTTCCATGTCCAGTCCGGTTTAAAAATATTGTAATTTTTCGTTTGAGGGAGCGAAACACCATCTTGATACAGTGTTGATTTGTACCGAGGGTAAAACACAATCTTGAAATAATGAAAGATTACACGAGTGTAAAGATGGCAATAGCATTGACATCAATCAACATGTATCTTTCCAAAGCAGAAAATGATGGTTTATGTAGAAATTATTAAGGGAAAATATTACAAAATTATCAAACCCTAATTTGATAAAGAACTTGGAATTGAAATTAGATTACTAGGATGTTCTTGAAATCGATTACTCTTTCAGATTAAACCATTTGTGCACTTACAATTGATTTAATCGGATAAGATCAAGAAGTAGAAACAAGAACCTGAATTGATTTGATGAAGATTTTATGCCTTGAGAGTGTTCTTGGTTTTCTCTCTGTAGATTGTGTATGAACAAATGGAATTCTATGAAACCATAAACTGTCGATCAAATATTTAACAAATACACATATTCACTTTATACCCCTTGAGTTTGTTCCATGTTTCATAATTAGCCTAAACTTTAACTAATTGGTTTAATTTGTAAATAGTATAATATGAATATGTATAATTTTATATATAACCCAATATTACTAAAATTCCAACATTCCTCCCCCATTTTAGTAATATTCATAATCAACACAAGCAAACTTCACCATAATCAAACTTATGCATAAATGAAATATCCTACGGATTGAATTTCACATTAGTATATTACGCGATCCAAATATTCGAATATCAAGGTGTCGCAATGATTGAACCTGTTCCATCCATCTGAATACTTGAAGGTAATACACACATAAATTCACAATTCTGTAGTTCTAACTTGACATAATGTTTTACTAGCCTATGTCCCATCCTTCAAAGAGTATATCAAAGCCAAGTCCAAGCTTCTTGAAGCGGCTAAACTTCATACTCTTATAGGTAGTTCTCATCTTGCACCTGCATATGCAATTTATCAAAGAACTATTAAGAAAACTCTATTTCAACCTTCTTTATCTTGCAGTCTGAACACATACCTTGGGATGCTATGTTGTGTTCCAATATCTCATGACAAGCCTTCCACATTGAATTCAGCATTTAATGTTATATTAAATGGGAATTGGGTATCTTAACATGAAATACTAAGAAATGGACTTCAAACCCATCCCTATGGCTGATTTATTCACGAGATCTCTTCCTAACCCTTTGGTTAAATGATCAGCCATGTTGTGTTGAGATTTTATAAACTCAACAGATATTATTCCATTCATGATTAGTTCCCTAACCATGCTATGTCTTACACCTAAGTGTCTAGACTTTCCATTATACACTTGACTGTATGCCTTAGCCAGTGTAGCAGCACTATCACACCTTATTGAAATAGGTGATATAGGTTTAGGCTATAATGGAATTTCATACAACAAATTCCTTAACCATTCAGCTTCTTTTCCGGCTGAAGCTAATGCTACAAACTCAGACTCCATTGTAGAGTTTGTAATGCAAGTTTGCTTTTTAGATGCCCAAGAAATTGCACCTCCACCTAGTAGAAATACCCATCCACTAGTAGACGAATAATCTTCTAAATTCGTTATCCAACTTGCATCTGAAAACCCTTGCAAAATAGGCGGTGAATCTGAATAACACAAACCATAGTTCATGGTTCCTTTTAGGTACTTAAACAGTCTATTTACTGCTTGCCAGTGATGTGAGCTTGGATTACTTGTGTACCTGCTCAATTTTCCCACTGCATAAGCTATATCAGGTCTTGTACTTACCATAGCATACATCAAACATCCTATTGCCTTGGCATAATCCAACTGAGCAATGGGATTTCCTTGATTTGGCATAAGCTTAACAGTAGGATCTATAGGAGTACCAACAGGTGAGGAATTCAAGCAATTGAATTTATTTAATATCTTCTCAATGTAATGTGATTGAGAAATAGTAATTCCATTGCTAACTTGGGTTATTCTTATTCCAAGAATTACTTCCGCCTCCCCCATGTCTTTCATGGAAAATCTTGATGATAAAAACTCCTTAGTTTTATCAACTTGTCCTTGATCTGTACCAAAGATCAACATGTCATCAACATATAAACAGATTATGACTCCTTTTCCAGAAGAATCAAATTTACTATAAACACACTTATCAGCTTGGTTTAGGATAAAACCATCTGATAGGACAACCTCATCAAACTTTTGATGCCATTGTTTAGGAGCTTGTTTTAAGCCATAAAGAGACTTAATCAGCTTACAGACTTTATGCTCTTGTCCAGGCATAACAAAACCTTCAGGTTGTTTCATATATATTTCTTCATCTAATTCACCATTTAAGAAAGCAGTTTTAACATCCATTTGATGTATTATAAGATTATGTATAGCTGCTAGAGCTAATAATAATCTTATAGTAGATATTCTTGCAACTGGAGCATAAGTGTCAAAGAAGTCTATCCCTTCTTTTTGTCTAAAGCCTTGTATGACTAAACGGGCTTTATACTTATCTATACTCCCATCTACTTTTACCTTCTTCTTGAAAATCCATTTACACCCCAAAGGTTTACACCCTGGAGGCAAATCAGTAAGTTTCCAAGTTTTATTGTGTATGATGGAATATTTCATCTTGTATAGCTTCCATCCAAAAATTTGCATCTCTTGAAGCCATAGCTTCACCAAAGGTCTTTGGATCTTCCTCTACTATGAAACAATATTGATATTGATGTCTAATTTCATCTCTAGAACCTTCTACTAAATATAGTTGAAAATCATCTCCAAATGACTTTGCCTTTCTAGTTCTAGCACTTCTTCTAGGCTCGAGAGGAAGAACTGTATTATTAGTAGAATCACTTATCCTACTTCGTGAGTGTTGACCCACATCAATAGGTCTAGGTATTGATGTAAATCTTTCCTCATCAAAGATAGCATCTCTAGATTCAATCACAGTATTAATAGACACTGAATCATTTGGTTCTATTACATAGAACCTATATGCTTTTGAGTTAGTAGCATATCCAATAAAGATGCAATCTATGCCTTTCTCACCTAGATTCTTTCTTTTAGGATCAGTAAGGCGTACAATTGCCCTACATCCCCAAACTCGAAGATAATGCAGATTTGGGGATCTTTTCTTCCATAACTCATATGGAGTTATTTGACTTTTCTTATTAGGAGTTCTATTTAATAAATAACATGCAGTCAGCATTGCATCTCCCCAAAACCCATCACTCAAACCAGAATAAGATAACAAAGAATTGACCATTTCTTTTAAGGTTCTATTCTTTCTTTCTGCCACACCATTTTGTTGAGGTGTATACGGTGCTGTGGTCTGATGTATGATTCCAGTGGTCTGAAAATACACCGGATCATAATACTCCCCTCCCCGATCTGTTCTGAGGGTCTTAATCAGATCACCATGAAACAGTTCAATCTCTTGTTTATAAATTTTAAATTTATCAAGAGCCTCATCTTTTCCATGTAATAAGTAGACATAACAATATCTAGTTGCATCATCAATAAATGTGATTACATATTTATTATTTCCTAATGATGGTGTGCTGTGAAAATCACATAAGTCAGAATGAATTAGATCTAATACGCGAGAATCCCTTTTTACATCTTTAAAAGGTTTTCTTGTTATTTTTGTTAACTGGCAGGTATAACATTTATTATTGGTCATATCAAAACCGGGTATTAAACTCATTTTTGCCATGTCTTGCATTCTAGAATAGTTAATATGTCCTAATCTAGCATGCCACAAGTTAGATATAGAATCTACCTTATTATTATATGAAGATGAAGATGTCATGTAAATAGATTCATTATCAAATGGTACATGAATATTAAGTTTAAACATACCACTAGATAGATATCTAAATCCAACAAACACACCATGTTTTGACAACACAAACTTATCCGACTCTATTACTTGTCTAAATCCATGACTATTTAACACAATTCCGGATATAAGATTCTTTCGAATCCCCGGTACATACAATACATTATCTAACATTAGTTGTTTCCCAGAAGTAAATAAAAGTTTGACTTTTCCAATCCCTTTGATAGGCTCGGTTGATACATTCCCCATCCTTAGCACGGATCCATCTTTAATTAATTCCAGTTCCACGAATCATTTTGAATCCTTGCAAACATGGCTAGTAGCACCCGAGTCTACCCACCAAGCTGTCAAATCATCCTGTACATAGAATGATTCAGCAATTAGTGATATGTGTTCAACTTTATTCAATTTAATATTCGAACACCCTTTTGAATTATTCACGGTCACCGTTAATGATTCAGCAATAGCCTTAGTGCTATCAATGATGGACTTAAGCCCAACAGCCTTTGACTCAATTAGAACCGAAGGCACTTGGGCCGGAGTTGCTTGGGCCCTAAAATTTACTTCATCTTTATTACTTTCTAACCCATTTTTTTGAAAAAATTTACTTTGTAACAAATTCACATTTTGGTGTGTTTGAGTTGGATTATAAGACTCACATTTAATCAAATTCATTGAATCTAAAGATGAATTAGATAACTTACCTTGTTGAGGTGGTGGATCCTTCGACCCACTTGGACCGGCTCCACTTGAACCCTTGTTTCCAACCAGTAGCTTCACGCGACAATCCTTCTTCTTGTGACCCATCTTACCACATCTCCAACATCCTTCATTAAGCTTCTTATTTGGTTTTTGATAGCCCCATTTTGCCTTCCTTTTCTTTTCATTAAACTGATTTCCTTTCTTGAACTTACCATCTTTTTCAACCAAGTTAACCGAGTTTTGACCCGTTTCAATTTTCCCTTTCAATTTCCCAGATTCTTGAATCCTAAGAGATTCTTCAATTCTAATATGGCTACCCAGTTGAACCAAACTTAACTCCTCTTTTTGGTGTTTCAAGGTATGCTTAAAATCCTTCCATAATGGGGGCAATTTGTCAATGATGCTAGAAACTGCAATTGACTCATCCATGTGCATCTTATGTTGCTCATATTGGCCAAGAATATGTTGCAATTCATTAAATTGATCCATAATTGGCCTATTATCAGTCATCTTGTAAGAATTGAAGTTACTTACAAGAAACTTTTTACTAGATGCATCTTCTGCCATATATTTGGTTTCTAAAGAATCCCACAAATCCTTGGCAGACTCAACATTTTGATATACATCAAAGAGTGCATCACACATCCCATTTAAAATATGCCCACGACATATGTAGTCATCATTTTCCCACTTCAATCGCCTTCTTTGTTGATCAAGAGTTTCCTCTTCAGTTACTTCAGGCATTGGAGTGGTCAAGACATACACAACTTTCAAAGTTGTTAAGAGAAAATGCATTTTTTTCTTCCATCTTCTAAAGTCTTGCCCCTTAAATTTTTCAAGTTTTGAGAACTTGCTTGACATATCCTTAATCGATTCTCCCGTAGCCATCTGAATTGAATGATGAATTAATTTAAAGAAATCATTTAGATTTGAGGTTTAACTCACTGTTAAAAAGTATTCAATCCAAATTGAATATTTGTTTCAACAAGTGATGTTAAAGCAATCTAAATTCTAAATTTAGATCAATTATAGCCCACTGTTGAAATCAATATAATATTCAAATTATATGCCTTCAAACATAAATGTCAAATAATTCAATCGAATCTTGAATTAATAATTCAGAAGTTTATTCTACCAAACTTCAACCAATCAATGACTTCCAATCCATTACCAACAAACAAGCGATATTCCAATCATTTTAATATTCTGATTGTATGCCTGAATTAAGTGATATTAAAGCAATCGGAAGTTACTAACTGAATTGAATTTCGATCCAATCAAAATCAATTTAGATTCATCGGCAAAATTGATATCGATAACAACTAATCACAATAATTAATACCAAAACAAATGGTTTAATCTTTGTAGAAATTATTAAGGGAAAATATTACAAAATTATCAAACCCTAATTTGATAAAGAACTTGGAATTGAAATTAGATTACTAGGATGTTCTTGAAATCGATTACTCTTTCAGATTAAACCATTTGTGCACTTACAATTGATTTAATCGGATAAGATCAAGAAGTAGAAACAAGAACCTGAATTGATTTGATCAAGATTTTATGCCTTGAGAGTGTTCTTGGTTTTCTCTCTGTAGATTGTGTATGAACAAATGGAATTCTATGAAACCATAAACTGTCGATCAAATATTTAACAAATACACATATTCACTTTATACCCCTTGAGTTTGTTCCATGTTTCATAATTAGCCTAAACTTTAACTAATTGGTTTAATTTGTAAATAGTATAATATGAATATGTATAATTTTATATATAACCCAATATTACTAAAATTCCAACAGTTTATCCTTTTGTATGAAACATTGCATCCAGATATGATATTAGTGAATCATAACCATGGCTAGTGAAAGTGTTGGCATTGCCAGATGCTTTCATAGCCATGATGATGATGATGAGTACAAAATCATAAATAGGTTTGTAGGAAAAGCAAATAATGGCTTCAAGGTTTCCGTAGGATGAAATTTATCAAGTACAATGTGTAAACAGTTGCTATCTACATCAAGCAAACTTCGCCAAATTTAAATACATATACAAGCATTCAACAAATTCGGTTCACAAACAAAACCAGAATGAATATTGTGTTTTTGCTATTCACTTGATGACTAACTGAATGTTTATATAGACATAAGTTGGTCAAAAATATGAAGATTAGAGAATCATAACTGCATTGCTTTGTTTTACACTGGCTGTGATCTTGACCTGTATGCAATATTACAAAGACAAATCATGTACTCATTGGTGCCAAATGTCATGGAAAAAATCATTGTGTTTTTTCCATGGTAGAGACGAAAACCAATTCTAACTATTGGTGACAACATGGAAGGGTTGGGGTTTGGTTTGTAGCGGGTGATATTCTTAGTGTGCATTAAGAGACGCATGGTTGATTGCCATGAAAATAGTTATGTTTTTTATTAGTTAAGTAGCGTATTAAATATAATTAAAGAAGCTCTATTACTACATATAAAAATCTATATGTTTTGTAAAAACGCTACAGCTAGGGATGCTACATAGGTCTATTTGTGGATTGGTGATTGGTGATTATAACCCAACACGAACCTCAATATTGTATCAGACACATGAACCCAAACATGACAAACGTATTTGCTAGTTGATACCAACACAAACCTTTTTTTTTTTTTTTTTTTTACTTTTTTACTTTAAATTTGTAAAGTTATAATCAAAATACACGTGTATACAACTTGATGCTCATTTCTAGTTTTGGTTATTACATAGAACATAACTTTATAAAAATAGACAGGATAAACGGTCACCCACAAACCCACCGGGTTAACTCAACCCAACCCCTTTGGCTAAACGATATTTTCTGGTTCGACCAGAAACTAAACCACGCAACGTGAAATTCATATTAGGCTCATGTCATGTTAGTAATTCACACCCTAGATATAGGAGTACACTTTGGCTATAGCTCACTTATGCATACGATCCATTTGACGTTCTGACATGATGCATCACCCAATTCAACCCATTTGGTAAGTAAATGGGTTGAGAACCTTAATTGCTACTAATGTATGTTTTAGCAGTTCACTGTTGATCTAAAAGCTTCTATTTGTATTTATATCAAATCAGTTACTACTAACTTACCTGGGAGATTTATATCTTCATGGAGAGGATGGTGGGGACTGCTGCAGCTCTGAGCTCAGCATGTGGTGAAGTAGCATATCAACCCTCTGACTGCGCGTCTTTGTGCTGTCATGTCACAAAATTTATCACAAAATGTAAGCAAATGCATGGTTAGAACTTAGAAAGCAACTTGATCCTGACTATGTAGTTAGTTTGTGATACTAACCCCACGTTACGCCGTCCCCTTACTCCCATTTTCTGGATAATACACACAAAGGGAACATTAGATACACATGACAAAATTGAATGTCAAGGTTAACATAGAATTTGATTGCAGGTTACTAACCCTCCCTTCTTCTTCCTCAGGAGATTCAAGTTCTAACTCAGCAAAGAAAGCTTCCAATACAAATGCTACAATCTGCAAAAAATATACAAGATTTTGACATATGTCATAATTAATATATTTGACAGAAGTAAAAAATTCCAGCAAAAATCTGCTTTTGGGGGGAGGGGGCTCTCACCAAGTTGAGGAGGAACAAAACCGTTATCAGATAGAAGCTGATGAAGTAGGCATAAGTCCAAGAGGTTCCTGTCAATGTTACATAATCCTGCAATAGTTCAACCCACGATTTTAAGCAACGAACCAACGATAGAAATTAACTCAATGGGAGCATGCAAATGAATAGGTCATACCTGCATCCAGACTTGCCAATTTCCCATTACAAGAAGATTGAAGAGTGTCACCATACCATTGGGGTAGTCATTAAAGTTAAATAACAAGTAACTGTTATTATATCAAGTCAAGGAAATTTTAAGGGAGAAACTGAACAGCAAGTAAATTTCACAATCCTTGCTATTAGATGGCTAAAATATCAATATAATGAAAGGGGTTGGTTAATAATGTAGATTGTAGGATACTCACTATCAGCAAGATCTGTAGCTGGTAAGTCTGGATTCCCAGCATTGACTATCCCACCAAAGATCTAGCCCCAAAAGGAAAAAAAAGGTAAGTAAAGCAACAAGGCAATGGCTTGCATTGAACATCAGATCAAGGTATGTAAATGTAATATATGACAAAAGTATCCCAGTGGTGGGTGGGTAGGACACAATATATAAAACCAAAGATATAAAAGAATTGGAATTACCTGTACACCCATTGCACAGTAAATGCACATGACACAAAAGACAGTGCCCAGGTACGGCATCAAACTTGGTATCAGTGTCAAAAATGTAGCAACGAAGGCTCGGTACCTTCGAACATGCATCAACAGCCTGATCAATCTTAACATCCTTGCAATAAGAAGATAACGAATCCTAGAAACAATATTGTCAAAGCTGCTATTAGTACCGGTTTCTTGTCTCTGTCTGAAAGATTTTAGTCTAAGCAACTCATCTCATAAACTGAAAATTTAAAACATACTTACCACTCCCCATTCGAAATAAATGGTAGCCCCTTTGGGGATACAAATGTTGTTGTTTCTCCTATAACTGACATTCATGAAAAGTAACAAAATATAAGTAACCACCCATTCAATAACATGCTCTTTCGAAAAACATCAAATCCAAACAAGCATCTCCCTCTTTGTGATATATATATATAGGGACTAGGGTTCAAGTAAAAAAGGCTCCTTATTCTAAAAACCCTACAAGATTTTTTACTTAGGTTCCATGTCTAACCATTGAAAGAGAAAAATTATTGGAATTGTGAGATTTACCTATGACCCATGTGACAACAAAATCAAATTTGTTTTGGCTATCCGTCCAATAGTTTTCAAACCCATATGTATAAACTTTCAAAGCCATTTCTAGAACATAGATCCACCCTGCAAGCAAAAGAAGAATATCAAGTTGCTATTACATGAAATAGTATATTACTTCAAGGCAGAAAAATGATGATTTTTGAAGATGAAAAGGATCAATTTCTGGGGATCAAGAATGAAATCACATTATAATGCACTAATACTATAATATGAGTGTATACTTCATATCATTTTGGACAAGAATAGGAGACACATTAGCAATAAGTTGTTTACAATTTCATATAAACCTCAAATCCAGATAACTATTCATACTTTCCATGACTTGGTTTTGATCATCAGGCAATATTAGAAAGCTGTAAAGATTTTACATATTAGATTGTATAAGAAAATAAAGCTAACTTCTAAGTGGGCCATGAAAATTCCCTCTGGATTGATGATGACGATGATGCTATGTGAGTATGTTCAATAAGCATGTCTCGAAATGACCACAATAAAATTAATAACTCACAAAAGGATGTGCTAAAGAACATTTGTAAAGGGTTCTTTACCGAAGACAAACTCCACCTTCTGCCAGAATTTCTGACCAGAGTTGTTTTGTATATCAAGCTGTCAAAGAAAGAGATCAAATTCACGAGACAAACTTGATAAGTCGAATAATACTGCCATATTGGCAAGCACTGGTGTTGTTATCTAACTATGGTAGAGTTAAAATTTTAAACTCATTTTCAAAAGCATCCATTTCCAATGATCTATGTCATACCGTTGTTTCAGTAATAACAGCAACCAGATTCAAAAGGAGAACAAAAGCAACTATATATCCAAACTTTGTGCTTTTTACGAAGTTTTTTAGTGCTTCGGATGTTGAAGAATTGTAGAAGACAAACTTTTTTAGCCAAGGTTCCTGCAAAATGAAGGCACAACGTGAAAGATCGCTGAGGGAGACATTTTTTGTTGACAAAAATGCTTCTCATAATTACCAACTTACTGTATCCTCCTTTTGAAATTTTAAGGCAATTGCATTGCAAAGATCATTAAATTCTTCTGCATTAATCTAGATGTAAAAGATCAGAATAGACTGAGACACTAACCATTGATCATCAGTTAAGAAATTAAAAATAACAAAGTACATGTTTTGCAAGTCCTAGCAACTCTACTGTACATCCACCAAGAGAAAAAGGCCAAATGATACCTTAAAATCACAACTGTCATCCAATTCACTGAATATCAACTCAAAATCTTCTTTTGATGTTTTTGGCAGTGTCCTGAAAAGAAGGTGCTTTTTAGTACCCATAATTGAGATGATGAAAGAATGGTGACGCAACCGCAAGGTGTGATGACATTTTTATCCATTGATTTTGTAAATTGTATCTTTTGAAAATTCAATGGCTCTTCAACTAACACTGTGGAACACGTTTTAAATGTTCGATATACCAAGATTTTGTTCATGTTACTATCAGCTACTCACAAGAAAGAGAGAAAGGTTGTAAAATGACACAAAAAGAGAGAAGTTTCGTGGCATGTTATATCATTGCAGTTGGTTTTCTTCATGTTTACGGGTTGAATAAATGTATTAATTCGAAAGGAAGAAGGTCAAAGATGTGAGAAACAGATTGATTTAATTGTATTAATTGATTTTATTGTCAATTATCATTTACTTCTATTAGTTTATTTATTTCCTTTATTAAGTTAATTAACTAAAGCAAATATACCGAATCAAATTTGAATTTTTTGTATTCATATAATTAACAAAAATTAATTGATACGACTAATTGGCTTGGTCGGGAAAACACTCGGAATGCATAGAATCATGACACGTGGTACCCAAGTTATTCTTTTATTAGAGTAGATAGATAGATAGATAGATAGATTTTTTTGAATATTGCTTTAAACCATCTTTCTCAACAGTCAATAGCAATGCTGCCATCTTGATATCTACTCTAATAAAGCAAAACGTCTATGTGCCACGTGACACTTTTCTACCCCCTCCACCTAGAGGCTCCACCTAGGTATTGTACACATGTCATTACTAGAATAAAAGTTAACCGTTTAATAATACACCACATGTTAATTATATTATTCATATACTTTCCAAATTATGAAACAAACTTTTTGATAATTTACAAAAATGCTTCTTTTTATTATAAAAATTACTTTCTTAAAAACACAGGTTAATGAAATATGAAGTTTTTAATGCAAAAATACTTTTACAAAAATGACATTGTTTAAAAAAGTATTTTTAAAAAAAATTGGAGTGTTTAAAAAAAATTAAAGCAAAAGCTTTTCAAAAGACGAAAGTTTGGAAAAATATTATTATTGTTTTATTACCTAAATTAACTATTATACGTAATTTCAATAAGATTTTATTACAAAAAAGTTATTTTTATATTTTTAAAAAATTAATTTGATATTTTTATTCAACGCGTACATGGGTTTCTAAACTAGTAAACTTATTAAAGTGAAAAAAGTACTTATAATTAACATGAAGGTCAGGCACATACCATAACTTCATGAATTTATTATTTCGTTTTTTGTAATATCACTAATTATTGTCTAATGGTGGGGTTTGTGTTACACAGTGCTTCAACAACGTCAAGAATACAAATATATTATTTCTGTAGATATTAGAAAGGTAGTAAATTGAAATTGCAAGATCACCAGTTATATTCAAGAAATTGCCAACCAGCATTTCTACGTCTATATTTGAAAAGAAGACATAAAAAAGAACTAATACTATAAGTATGCTAAAAAGACCAGACATTCATATGACTTCGACAAGTGAATTATAAAGTCCATTACCTGTAATTATTAAGTTCTTCAAACAACTCGATACATTGTTCTTTATCAAGAGAGCCAACACCCTGTTGATGTTGAAAGAAATTCCATAATTAGTGGTAAATTTCAATTGGAGAGGATTTCACAACATTAATGGCTCATACTCACATTTTTATCAATGAGATTAAAGGCCCTCCTCAATATTCTTGTCCTCATTTCGTCCTTTGCACCAACTTGTTTAACAAGCTGCAATTAAGAGGGGATGCAAACTTGTAACATAAAAAATCCATCTTAAACTAAAAAAGGCATACAATCATGATTACTTAAATAACAACCCACAAAGAAACGAAGTGGAAAAGTTCATTTCATTAAGACCCATATCATGAAACTCAAAGTAGTTATTTCTAAATTAAAGTCCAGAATTTAGTTATTTACTCGGAGGAAATGGCAACGTCAACAAAATAAAAAATTATTAGATAAAACTGCACCACAAAGCCTCTGGCGTGCCAGTATAAAGGTGTATATCTAAGGTGTTTCTCTCTCTATGAGCTTGAGGGTTCTAGATTCACTTGAGACAAGGTGAAAAATTTAGGGTGTGTGTCTTTTCCTGAAAAAATAGATTGCCTTTCAGACTCAGTTAGAGAGATATAGAGGGTTCAAAAAGTATGTACCTCAGCTTTAAAGCTATCATATACAACGGCAAGAACCAGGTTTGTGACGAAGTAAACACCTAGAAGCACATATAGGACGAAAAAAAGTGAAGACCATCTTGATGACCTAGAAACAAGAGGAGAACCATTATTAGGATGCCATAAACACATATTGAGTCAAAACCACGGAAGTTTGGTATATTACTTGTGTATCTAAACAGGTTACAATGGGGCTCTATATATTGACTAAGATATTACACATAAGTACCCTCTAGACTATGATACTTTTAGTCTAGTATACCGCAAGCAAATTGTGGATGAAAATGTATGGAATTGTATACTGATGTACACCATTACCTTATGTATTTTGCATCATGATATAGCCTATAGGCTATAACAAAACAGATCTAATACCTAAAGAAGCCCCCAAACTAGAATTCATCAGTGGCAACTGGAGCATGAAAACATCGGCGCTCCAACTTGAAGAAAGTTAGATATAGTTCATTAGGAATGTGATGGTTTTACCTTGTGTCCTTTTATAGATTAAGGTTTTCCTTTCCAATGAAGTGCAAGATTACAACCCTAATTACTACAATGTATCCCTCTATAGTAATGCTTAGATACAAGGGCCTGCTGGTTCATAGTAATTTATGTAATTATGTATGCATAAACTTGAAAATTTATTGAGTTGTGAGATATAATTTATATATAGTGACTCACTTGTAGGCAGGAATCCAAACATCTGGATTGTTGGATGTGGTAAATAGCACAAACATTTGATACAATGTAGCCGGGTAAGAAAGAAAGAGTGTAGTTCCCTGCTGAGTATCTTCAAAGATGACATAGGCTAACCAACTGGAGAACAGAAGAAACAGAAGCCACAAAGCCTGGCTTTGACAATATAGCAATTCAAATAAATGTCAGCATCTCAAAGCAAGGAAGAAGCAGAACAATAAATGTAAGGGAATATTCACATACCAATACATTGAGATACGTGCTAACCATTCCACCCAATACAACAAGGCTGTCTCGTAAGTCCCTAAGTCGAGAAAACAAAATATGAAGTTACAATTACCAATTAACTGTATTCATTATTCTAGTCAATGCCTTGTAAACTAGTATGACTTGCATGGCTAAAGTAAAGGACTAAACATAGAAAATGCATCAGTATTTTATCAATTGTAGAGATCATGCCATACCTGATATTCAAGATGAAGAAAACTACCCGGATATAAGGTGCAATCCTCAGTGGAAGAGAATAGATGGCCACTGGAGAGAGATACAGAATATCTACTACTAAATCAGCAGTAAGAATTAACAGTGATATGACCTACATATATATAACACAAGACATTGATGTTAGTGTGGTTTAAAACAGACAAGGAATTACAAAGTATTAACAATACATCTTTGTTATTAGTTCTTATTTTGTTTTTTAAATTGGATCCCTTATATTTATTCGTCCCAAATTTATATCCCTTCCTCTCCAATTTGGTGTTGTTGAATGTGATGTGAAATATGAAGTAAACAAACAAACTACTATTCACGGAGAGTCGAAGATAATCTGTCCTTGGGCTACCATAAAACACATTCAATAGGAAAAGGATGGGATAAGAAATTATGTATAGCAATCTAGTGAGAGTGTTTTTTCTAATCATGTACCTTCAGCTTATTAACATTGTTTTTCCAGTAGAGGTATCCCCCTTCATACAAAATAGGAAATAAAGTATGCACCACAAGAACTATGAGAGTTACACCCTGCATAAGGAAGTAATTTCATAATTAGATTACTTGCACATACACATTTTTAGATGTAATTGGACCATAAAAGGTTGACTTTCCATTATTTCTAATTACAGTGTTCCGGGTGATCTCTCACATAAATTTATGTTTACAACTCAATTTAAACATAGCAAACTCAGCTCCTAGAAGACCACGCAACTTTCTTTACAAGTGGATGATACGTTTGATTTGCACTTTTCTTGGATATGCATCAAATCACATTCAAACAATACCACATGCACTGGGAAGTAGTAATCTGAATATATTAAAATAGAAACAATATAGATGAGTTCTAGGATGTACACTCTACCAGTTACATAATAGAAAACCCTAATGCCAATGGGCGGCATGGGCCTAATATGTATATCTATATGTGTGTGTGTGTGTATAGATGAATGTATGTATATGTTGGGTTTGTGAAGGCTTTGGGCTTGGGCCCATGTTTAGTTTTCTTGTTAATTAAATAGTTAACCCTAATTAGTCTCTATATATATCCATGTCATGTATTGTAATCTTTTTGTACTGAGCAAATAAAGAAAACCCTAGTTACAGCTCGTGGACGTAGGTCACACTGACCGAACCACGTTAAATCCTTGTGTCGTTTATTGTTCTGTTTTTTCTTTGTGATATTCGTTTGTGTGTGTTCGTGTGTTGGTTCCGCTGCGCCGCTTGATTCCTAACAAGTGGTATCAGAGCTTTGGCTCGTTGAACACATGATTAGTTGCACTGTTAAACGATTCGCAGTTGGTTTTTTTTCTCGAAGATTACTGTTCCGTTTTTTCTTTGATTCACGTGCGGGATTGCAAATCAAGCAACAAAAAAAAGGAGATTTAAGTTTTTTTGGAAATTGTGCCAAAAGGAATCTTTTTTTGGTGCCATTGGACTCACGTAAGAAGAAGAAAAAGGAAGGCAACAAATATTTTTTTCTGTCTTGGGATCTGTGAAGAAACAGAGAACAATTAATTTGTTTTTTTTTTTTTTGTTGTTGTTGAGGGACGCACGAAAGAAAGCAATAATATTTTGGTGATCGAAATTAAGTATCAAGTTAAAACTCTTTGAAGCCGTCGATTAGGGTTTGGTGAAGAAATCTTGAAATCGCCGGTAAAGGTTAGAGTTTTACGTTTTCAAATTTCAATTTGTTTTGACTAGTTATTATCAACTGTTTGTGGAACCGTGTTTAGTGAAAGAAAAATACGTTCGGGTTTAGATTTGTCTACAAGGTTTATTGTAGGAGCAAATCGGTCAATTGACAGTGTTCAGTAGAACAGTCGTCAAGTTCAGGCCCGTGCCATTGCTGTGTCCGTTCACTGTTTCGATTTGCTTCTTGTTTGTTGTTTGAGATGGCTGAAGACGGGAAGGTTGTGATCGAGAAATTTAACGGTTCTGATTTTAGTTGGTGGAAAATGCAAATAGAAGCATTGTTATGTCAAAAGAACTTGGATATGGTACTAGAAGAAAAACCTGCGAAAATAGAATAAGCTGATTGGGAATCAAAGGACAAGAAGGCTCGTGCGGTTATTACATTGGCTTTGACGAAAAACATTGCTTTTAATGTCATTAAGGAAACCACGGCTCGTGGTATGATGATTGCTTTGTCAAATATGTATGAAAAACCGTCTGCAGCGAATAAGGTGTTCTTAATTCGGGAGCTAGTGAACACAAGGATGAAAGAAGGAAGCTCAGTGATTGCTCACATTAACAATCTCAATTCAATATTAACAAGACTTGTATATGTTGGAATTAAGTTTGATGATGAAGTTCAGGCTCTACTGCTGTTGTCGTCTCTGCCTGATAGTTGGTCTGGAACTGTGACTGCAATTTCAAGTTCTGTGGGGACTAAGGGTTTCACTCTTAATGGTATTCGAGATCTAGTTATGGGTGAAGAAGTCAGACGAAGGAACTCGGGTGAATCATCTAATAGTGTACTATTAAATGTTGGCAGGGGTCGGGGTAATAACAGGAACAGTGGGAGTCGGGGAAGAAGTTCATCTAAAACTAGGAAGAATGTGAAGTGCTGGAGCTGCAATGAGGTGGGACATGTTAAGAGTCAATGTCCGAATAAGAAAGAATTGAACACTGCTGCTGGGGATGTTTTTGATGATGATGCATTGATACTCAGTGCGGAAAACAGTGTGGACTCTTGGGTCATAGATTCAGGGGCTTCGTTTCACGCCATGGACAACGGGGAAACGATGGTGAATCTGAAATATGGTGATTTTGGAAAGGTACGATTAGCCAATGACGAGATACTTGAGGTAACGGGAATGGGTGATATTGATCTGGTTACTTCATTGGGTACTACATGGAACCTAAAGAATGTCAGGGTGATTCCAGGGCTGAAGAAGAAACTGATTTCAGTTGGTCAGTTGGATGAACAAGGACTAGAAGTGAGGTTTGGTAGTGGTAAATGGAGGGTGATCAATGGTAATCTGGTTATTGCTCGTGGTATGAAGCGTGGGTCATTGTATATGGTTGAGGTACCTGCTGAGGGATGTATGACCGTCCCTGTTAAGCACGACAAAATCCGGTTCACTAAATCTGGTGCTAAGAGAGTTCATTTTGCAAACATGAAATCTGGAGCAGGATGTTAGGTGAACGAGTTCAGAAGTCTAAACCATTCAGGGGATTCGGTGACAGTGGGAGCACGGGACGTGTTCCGGGTACAGTTACAAAGAACCGTTGGGTTTTAAAGACTACGACTGAAAAATTCTCTCCTGGTTATTGTTTGCTGAATTTGGAGAGTGATGGTGATCCTCGGTGTGTCTTTGAATCCGGTGGAATGTCCAAACCGGTTAAGATGGAGGATGAGTCGTTGGCAGCACTAGCCAAGACTGAGTTGGAGCTCGGGGGAGCTTCAACTGACCCTTCTGGTACTTGATGATGAGGGGTCGCTGCAACTAGGAGATGTGATAAAGTCTTAGCTTGTTCTCAGGGAACTAGAGGCTTGGAAGACTTGTTTAAAGATTACTAAAGTTACTGGACGACTGGGTTGCTTTGTACTTGAATGGCGGGCTAGAATTTATCGCAAAGCCTTCAAGTGGGAGATTGTTGGGTTTGTGAAGGCTTTGGGCTTGGGCCCATGTTTAGTTTTCTTGTTAATTAAATAGTTAACCCTAATTAGTCTCTATATATATCCATGTCATGTATTGTAATCTTTTTGTACTGAGCAAATAAAGAAAACCCTAGTTACAGCCCGTGGACGTAGGTCACACTGACCGAACCACGTTAAATCCTTGTGTCGTTTATTGTTCTGTTTTTTCTTTGTGATATTCGTTTGTGTGTGTTCGTGTGTTGGTTCCGCTGCGCCGCTTGATTCCTAACATATATGTGTGTGTGTGTATAGATGAATGTATGTATGTATCACACACACAAACATATATATATGTATACATGCGTATAAATATCCCTATCAAGAATGCAAATTATTGTATCATTGTAATATAGACTCAATTAAGGTATACATAATTAAAAGTGTCATGAAATAAATGATGTATATGTAAAGAATACAAAGGATAGAAACCTCAAAGGCCAGAGATTCTGCATTAGTCAGATATGGAAGCTCCCCAAGATAATAGTAGCCCCTGTCACTGCAAGAAACCTCAGAGACACTACTACACCACAATGGTTTCTGTTGCAAAATTTTAAGTATTTATGATAATCATGATAGAAGAAATGATAGCAGAAACTTAAGATGAACAACAGCGCATCATGAAAGCAGTCAATAGGCTTGTGGCACTAACCTCAAAGAAATTCAACGCTATCAATGCAAAATAATTAAGGGTCCATATTATGTCAAAGCGAATGTATATGAAGTAGAATTTTGCAGCTTTTTCCATGTTTGGTGACTCAAGGATTTCCTCAGGTAGACCACTTCCATCTTCAGCCTGGAAATAGGAAATGGCACTTATTGTCATACCAAATTCTAGATCTAATCAACCTGTGGCAAGTTTTGGACTTCCCGTATAATGATGCTTCTACCACAATCGTACATATTGGGCATGAATGTAAAAAGTATGTGTGTTGGCTTCTATTCAACTAATTAAATGTATAGCAGGTAGTACAGGGTTCCACAGATGAGCAATGTACTTTGTATGTTTACTATATTGTTGATTTTTCCAACAGATCTGCATTTTTCAATGTATTTTTTTTTTTTGCTTTGATTAAGTTGGGCAGTCAAGGTACAGACAAAGTAACTTTTTTATACTACCCTCACTGCTTCTAATTAGGATTGACTGATAACTTACTATGAAAAGAGTATGCTAACACAAACCAGCAATAAACATGAGACCAAATTGCATCCAATATGGGTCATCAAGCCAAATATTAAGAAAATGGAACCTAATAAAACATAGATTTTCCCTTTTGTGCTAATCTCATTGAACGAGAAGAGCCTTAAATATATACACAGTGGGCAAAGTGATAACATCATGAAGATATGAGACATAGGTAAACGGCGACTCCTCCCTCATTCATGGACAGACAGACAGACAAATAATCCATTGATCTTAAATTGGTGTTTTGCCCTTGTAGTAACAATTTTACTCTCAAACGACTCTTATAAAGACACCATATCAATGATTACAACAACTCTTAAATACTTTTGACCTGTGAAGGGGATAATGAAACTTCAGAATCTATAACATCAGAATATATTGCCAACGCCTCAAAAATTGATACGCATTCACTTTAAAGTTAAAACACAGTCAACCAACGGTATCTGTTACAACTGATAACCGCCACATATTTCATTCCACACAGTTGTAGATCGAATATATAACATATCCTCCTCAAATTGATCCTAAAACCGACAAAATCCACAAGCCTACAAAAGTCAAAATCACTCGATTCGATTTTCGCTACTTGTTCATCAACAATTAGATACATACGATTACTCGCATCAGACGATATCATCGACGGCTCAAAATTGATACGGATTCACTTAAAACACACTCAAACAACCGTATCTCTTACGATTGATAACCGCCACAGATTTCATTCCACACACTTGTAAATTGACTATTGAATTTGAATACATACTATATCCTCCTCAAATTGATCCTAAAACCGACAAAATCCACAAGCCTACAAAAGTCAAAATCACTCACTCGATTCGATTTTCGCCACTTGTTCTTCAGCAATAAGTAACGAATGACACACATACATACGACTACTCAAATTGAAACGCTAAACTTACGAGATCAACGAGAGCTGCGGCCTTCTGATACGGTGATCCGTAAGCGATGGCATCTGATCGGCGACTGAACGGTTTCCGGCCACCTCTGCTGGTTTCTCCACCTATCAACGGCGTAAATGCATCAGCCATCACCTGTTTCACTGAGATCTGTAACCTCTATACACACACATATATGTGAGTTGTGTATCTGTACAGTAGTATATGTGGAGGTAGAACGTGATAACGACTGGGGGGGTTATGAATTAGTTGGAGAAATATTCAATGCTAATCAGCTATGCAGGTGGAGTGGAGCCACGCCTCGCTTTGACTAGAGAATTCTTTTTTAAAACATACGGGGCCTACAAATAATATTATTCATGGACAAGGGGCTCGCGCTTTATGTTTAGACCAGTAAAGCATATACACGCGACCAAGATAGGCGGCGGCGACCCCTCTCCTACCTTCGGTTAACACAAACGGGGCGTCACTCTGACAGATGACCCACCGTTTAGACTCTTAAACTGATTCAGTCAATACAAAGGCGCGTTTTAAATGGGGGGTGTCGTACCTATTGGGATGGGGCCTTTCCCATAAGGCTTCACCGTTGGGGCATAAGTAGATGTGAAAAGATCAAAATACTCTTTTATTATTTTTATATAGAGAGTTTATTATATATTTTAATAATTCGGGATATTTTTGTCTTTTCACAATCCGCTTAATTAAGAAAGTTAACAGAAGTTAGTGTCAGGGACCAATCGTGTTACGGTTTAGTAAACAGTAAGGATTAACCTGTAATTTTTTAAAAGTTTAGACTAATACTGTAATATGAACAAAGCACAAGGACCAATCATGTAATTAATTTTTTTATAAATCTATACTAATAAATGATTACTCAACACATGTTATCACCAGATTTCACCTCACAAAAAAATTTCCATCTAAAGTTCTTTTAACAAATTCGTGGGAACATCATACAGGTACCGGTGCCCTCCCTTCGCTCTCCTCTTCACCGACGCCGTCCCTCCGCCACTCCTCTTCACCGGTGCTCTCCCTCCGGCGAAAAGAAGCAGAGATGACAGTGAGGTTAGGCACACACCACGTCATCAACCGCACCCCTTTCTCCTGCAATGGCGCCGGAGGACGGCGAAGAAGGTGCGGAGCGTGTGGAGGAATCGGGTCAAGTAAAAGATGTAGGAACAGAAGAGGACCCGACCCGAGGGGCGGATGCCCAAGGGGAAGCAGAGGAACCATTGGAAAGGGGTGGTGTTGGTCCGGCGCCAGAACCACCGTGTGTCCCGGATCTCGGCGGCGGCGGAGAAGAGGATGCCGGTGAAGACGGTGAGGGATGCAATTTGAATTGTAATGCGATCTATTTCTCACATTCAGTTTCAGTTTGTTTGCAGCAGTCGCAAGTTAGGGTTCCGACATTCGTTTGGTTTTCAGGTACATCTCAGATCTAAAGCATTTTGCTTCTAAAACATTGATGATATTGTTGTGTTTGTAATAATTGTGCTTTGAATATGCAAATCTCGAGTTGGTCGCTTGACGTGTGTAGAATTTGTAGTTGATTGATAACTATGTTGTGTATGGTGATTAACTGATTAATTGATTATAATTGGTTTTAACTGTTACTCGTGTTGATTTGTTTTGTTGTTATCTGCATTTTATTTAGAGTTGAGTGAATTTTGATTGGATTAATCACCGTTCAGATTTATAGCTGGAACTGCTAGATTCCTCTTTCCTTTGTCGACAATGTGACCAATTATGAGCTTAATTTGAACATATTGTGTTATTTTAACATCGTTTGAGGGGGATTCTTTTTTGTTTGGAACTTCTGATTGGGATTTTGATAAAGATGGTCATTAGTTGATCATGTTGGTCATTAATAATGATGCAAAGTTAAATTGAATTCAAATGATGAGCGTTTGGTGTGATTAGTGTTCAATTTTGAGTAGGTGTTTGCAGGATGATGATTATTCGTTTACAATTATGTCTGGTTTCATTCCCTGTAGTTTTATTGAGAGTTTGTTTTTGGGTTCATGCAGAGACTTTAAAGGTGCATCATTGATTCATTTCTACAGCAGCTAACTTGACAATGGGGAAGTCTCCTGGAAAGTGGATCAAGACTGTGTTTTTTGGGAAGAAGTCATCAAAATCTAATCTCTCAAATGTAAGAAAAGACCATTTATGCACATAAATTGTTTCAGTAAGAAAAGACTTGTATTTTGAACTGCAAAAAGACCTCTGTGGCTTCGCCCATGACACTTTTCATTGTATACCATGTGGCCCGTGAGGATCAAAAACCCTTAAAGAACAATGTGCTTCATAACCTTCCTAAACCATATAGTGGGACCGACCGGAATTTGTTGTCTGCGAGGATCAAAAAGTCTTAAATAACAATGTGCCACATAATCTTCCTAACCCTTAGATTGTGGGATCCTTGTACATCAAGTGTTTCTCATTTGCTTTTCCAATATTCTTTTGTGATTCACAAATCAAGCACAGATCATCATGATCTCATGTTATTTCTTGAAGGATGCTACCTCAGAAATTAGGACATCCATCACCTGTAAGGCAACATCAAAGGACTTTGGTGCTGATTCTATGGTTATCTCTAGCCCTGTGCTCCCTGTTATTGCTTCAAGTGGTGAGCACACAGAACTGGAGAAGAGTTCCAGTGCCAGCTTAATGCCTGATACAACTAAAGATGCAAGAACTCCTGTGGAATCAAATGCATCAAATAGTGAGGAGTTAATCAGGCTAGAGCAGGCTGCCACAAAAGCACAGGCAGCTTTCAGAGGCTATATGGTAATGTTATTGAGCTTGATTAATCTCTTTTTGATACGAAATATGCTGAATGTTTACGATTTGTTTAAGTTGTTAACTTTATGTTATTATCAAAATGGTCAGCAATTCATAATACACTGAGTGATGATATAACATAGCAATTATCTTTGAGAACACATTGGAGCATCAAAGCTGCATTATAGGGGATAACATTTTCTCTAACATCATAAACTTATTAAGGTGGTGGTTAAAGGGTTGGGAGGAGGAATAGGATTGAGGGGTTAAGTTGGTTTGTGGGTTGTGACCTACGGCTCCAGAACGAAACATGTATTTCTATTTCACTGGTTGTTATTTATTTAGGGGTTGAGACTTGATAATGAGAGTTTATCATTTTGTGTGATTTTCGATTAAAATTATAATTTGGAACTGATGGACATCGTTTAACTGCAATGATCATCAAACATGCGCAGATTTATTAAACGGAAAACGCCCAATGATCATCAAACATGCCCAGGTTTATTAAACGGGCAACGCGCTGCAACGCGCGCGGTAAAATATCTAGTTAGTGTAAAACAATGTTAAAAATGTATCAACATTGGGAAAAAACTAATTACTAAAATGAAATAAAATTATTGTTTGATATGTGAACACCTTGAATAAAAAACACTCATATATAATTAAAAAACAACAATTTGAAAATCATGAATCAAGAAACTAGATACATTTATCAAAATTCTTATTCCTATTAAAACCTTTTGTCGGTGGGTGCAGTCAAGTTTTTACTCTTTCTAATTTTGCCACAGAAGTTTTATAGATTTCAAAGTTTTAAAGTTGTATCCTTTTTCTACCCTATTTAGTGGGGTTTTGTATCACTTTTATACAGACAATGCAATTTGAAGAGAGAAAGTATAGAGAGAGAGAGAGGCGGTGGCGGCAGGTGGGTGGTCGTTTCCGGCCACCTTTGTCGCCGACGGATCAACGTCGGCCCTTAGATCGCGACACCGGTGCTCCCCGTTTCCATTTCTACGAGAGAAAGTAGAGAGAGAGGCGGTGGTGGCAGATGAGCGGTCGTTTCCGGCCGCCTTTGTCGCCGGCGGATCAACGTTGAACGGCCGTCCGACCTTGCGCTCGTGACATCTGGTGCCTCCCTACCTCTATCTCTTCGATTATCTCCAATCGTTGCTTTATTAGGGTGTTCTTTGCCATATGTCGATGATGGCTAGCCTGAGACTGTCTGGTGGCCTATCGTTGTCGGTCGCCGCCTATCCTTGTCGGCAGCTGCATATCGCTGTCGGCCGTCGCGTATCGTTGCCGGCCGCCTCCTATCATTGTCGGTGGTCGCCTTCTGAGTCTTTTTTTAGCAACGACTGTAAAGATTGTGCCTTGGTAGCATAGGCTCTACGACCATTCGATTTGGAGGTCGATGTACTTTGGGTCTTAATATCTTCAGTCGATGATGACTAGGGCGGCATGGTCTGACACTGGATCATGTTATCGACATCGATTTAGTTGTCTTTTTAACTAGCCATTATTGATTTTCTGTCAAAACCCTAGATCGGGTTATTGTCTCTGCTTAGTTTGCTTAGTAATGTAAGGCTGTTAAAACATTTTGTTTTTGGGTTGTTGTTTGGCTCGATGATGATTAGGTGTGACTCATCTGAGAGAATTTGGCTCCGTGATGATGAAACTTACCTCATCTGAGAGATGTTTGGCTTGATGATGATGATAGTTTTTAACACATTTGAAAGATTTGAAATGCAGTTTGAATAAAGTGGTTGTAGCGTTCTTTTTGTTTGGGTTTCATTCTTTGTTGAGAAGATTATAGGCTATGATGACGTAAAAAATATTGCATGTTCGTTGTTTTGGCGTGACAGTTATGATTTGCAGCCACAACGACTAGCAATTCTGAGCCTACGTTAACATATAAGCGTAGATTGTTGTTTTTGGTTGCACGTGTTGTGTTAATGCATTTGTTATAATAAGTAAGTGCACAAAAATATATCAACGCACGGTCTCTTTGATCTTCTTTATTTATCATATAACGAGACTTTTGTCAAATAACACAACGAACACAAATAAAAGGCAGGCCGCCGCAACGCGCGACATCAATTTCTAGTTTTCTACAAATCATGTTATATTTCTTACTTGAAATTTTTATTTTATTTTAACTTTTTTTAACTATTTCAATCACTATCAATTATTTTAGGGATTTTGAATCTATGATGTCAATTATCTCAAACTTTATTTAAAACCTTATGATCACAAATCCTTATTTTTATATAATCAATTTAAAATAAAACGATAGAGTTTAAATATTTTTATTTACATATTTGAATTATATATTTATAATTTTTAACCCGTGTAATATACGGGCTAATATCCTGATGTTAAATAAAGAGTCGAATGCCTATGATGGTTTTAAAGGCGCTTGTCTGCCTCTTCAAAACACGTGTCCGCCTCTTTAGCATAGTTGTTCACCTTTTCAGTTCTATATAAACTAGTATGATACCCGCGCGTTGCAGCGGAAAAACAAATCGGTTTCGTATATAATTTATAAGCATATAGCAACGACAATTTCTGTGAAAATTTAAAATCAATGTTAGCTAGTTACAGACTCATGCTAAATCTACTTACTTATTATCACCATACATATAGCAACAACAAATTGTTGTAATATGGTCTTAGTTTCTTAAATTTCTTCTTTATGTAGAGATTTTTTTATGTTTATTGACTTGTTTTTATATCATGTGTTAAAAAAATATTGATTTTGACTTTTATCTACTTGATGGTCTCACTTCTGACTTTAAGTCAGGTGCACAACACCTTGAAGATGACAAAATACAATAACATTTAATTTAATATTTGTGTAAACACAAACTTATAATTATCTACCTTGTATTTCTCATCCTTTCAGAAATAAATTCATATCATAAAATCTATTAAAAAGTAAAGAAGAAAACCATATCATATATCCAAGAAATTAAAGAATAGCATTCTGTCTCATCAATCTTGATAAACATTGCTCTTAAACAAAGGATCCAAATGAATCAACATGCATTCTGTCTTATCAATCTAGGAAAACTTTTGAGCTACCGTAAGGGTACCACTCTCCAAGCATCAATTTGGGAAAGAGGGGTAGAAATGGTAGAAATTATATGACAAAGTTGGGTTTAAACATAAAACTTTTGAGCTACTGTCTTAAAATTAAAATAAAATTACCAAAGTAGTCATGGTTTATGTATTATAAGGTAGTAAAGATAAAGATTATCCATTTTTTACGCTCTCTTTTTAAAAAATTAGCCTTCCATTTCTTTAATTTCTTCATTTTATTCCAAAACAAATAGTCACCTACGTTGATCTTTTTGGAAAGTCTTTTAAAGATTAAAAAGAGTCAGACGTCTACTAACAGGAAGCGTGGCTTGTACTATATATTTCATTTTATTAAATATTTATTGTTTAGGATCATAATAAAGGGAAACATGTAAAACAAACAAACAAACATACGTAGTGTATCCCGCTGAAGAGCAGGGTCTGGGAGGGGTATGTGTTGGCAAGTCTTTCCTCTATCCTGAGAGATAGAGAGAGCGCTTCCGAAGAGACCCCCGACTCGTTAATTTTATAATTATATAATTATATATAACCAAAGGGAAACATGTGTAACGTAAAAAAAATTAATTTTATATTAAAATTTTATAATTATATATAACCAAATCATAATTAATCCTAACTATTTATTTGGTATCATTGAATCTTATGAGTAAGAGGTAAGAGGAATTCAAATTACGTTCATCCTTTTAAGGGTTATAATTTTACCAAGTATTTAGTATTTTTTATCACATCATCATCGACTACTGATGGAACCCAATGTATGAAAACATAATGTATCAGCTTGGGTTGTTGATTCTTGAACTGGTCACGGGCCATAGAGTCATGAGACAAAACGGGCACTGATTTGAGCCAATGGATCGAAGAATTATATTTCTCGACATCAATTCATAACATGATCGACCCTGAGCTTGGAATAACTAGAAGCGATTCTAGAGAACTTAAAGAGTTGTTAGTTGTAGCTAGATTTTGCATAAAATATGTAGATAAACCAAATTCATTCGCTAGACTTGATTTTGATAAGTTTTTTGTTTTGGCATTTGTTTTTTTTTTTCTCTTCTTTTTTTTTTGGTTTGTATGATCGTCTGAGATAAAAGTAGGAAAAAATTTATCATTTGCACGTGAATGCTTTGTTAGAAAATAATAAGTTTACATACATAAAAGGTGAAAGTAAGATCCATTGATCCTGCATTTGTTATTATTTTTTCATCTCTAGTTTTTTTTCCTCAAAAAAAAACCACTTAATAACATTTGATCGTGGGATTGATAAAAGAAAATAGAAACATCATTATAATTTAGTGACTTCTCACTTGAATTCACTTGACTCTAATGTCATCGCCCTTTAATGTAAACATTGTTAAAACTTTTTACTTGTTTAAAAATGTATAGTGTTTTTTTAATAGTAATATATGAAGTAAAAAGATATTTGTATGTGTTGAAAGTGATTTTCATCATTGATTATGTTATAAAAAGTTTTCTAAAGTTTTTACTTCAAGTACAACTGATGTTGAAATAAGTACTCAGTGGGTTAATTTGCATCAATACATATATCTACGCACTATATGTGGTGAACACTTTCAAAAGTTACTTTAAAACATGCAAGTAACTAAAATGACATAATATACGAAAACAGGTCAACTGAGCTGGGGGTCGCATGAGTTGTTCTTCTTTTTTTTGCTAGAGTAAAATTCAAAATTGTTTTATTTTCAATTGATTTTATTTTTCTTTATTATTACTATATTAGTGCTCAAATTGTGATTGACTTTTATTAAACACCAGATTTAGTAAATTCGTGTATTACATGTATTGAATAAATAACCATACTAAATACTATTAATATTATTTATTTATTTATTTTCCATTATAATTAGTGTTTTAATAAACTATATAATATCTGTAAATATACGTATATTGATAATAGTAAATAAATAAATAAGCAAGTTAATGAATTAGTAAATTATAAAAAAAATTTATTTAAAACAAAAAAAAGAACAAATTTCTACGTAATTGAAAACTTAGTGCTTATATGAAAACAATAATAATATATGTGGAAATGCAAGGAGGCTCACCTGGACTACCGAACCGACCGCAACCATCAAACAATTCCATTTTTTTATTCTTAATGACTCACGTTTTAGTAGCTTAAATCTTAATATACCTTGATGATTATCATCCCCAACTAACTCACGAGTTGGATGGGATGTAAATCACGTGGAAACCGTGTTTCAGTCGGTAGATTTATACCTCTTCAATTTCTTCATAGATGCCTCAGATTTCATAGATCCTAATCGTGCCTTCTATGTTCATATTCGAGCGACTGCAGACGGCTTTTGTCCATCGTAAGCCACTGTTGCACTACACCATCATATTCGAAGTAATCGTTGCCTACTAAGCTCTGTCGTGCATTACCGGTTACAACCAACTTGGGGGATCTCGGTTCAGATTCATAACGCAGGCAACTGAATCACATATGATTTCAATCGGAACCGGGTTGTATTACACTACCTATTACTTAAGTTTCTGATTTATTCCGACGACGTACGCAGCCACAAGTCGCGCGTAGTGTGTGCCTTCGCCTTGGCTTAATCTCTGGCCGGTGTCCATTTCGTTGTCGAGGTAATAAAATCGGTAACAGTCAATCATTTTTGTTCGGTACAATATGTTCGAATATGGCTATTGTGATTGTTGGTTCCGGCGACCAATGGTTACTCGCAGTTGTTTCAGTTTGTTAACCTCAACTGTTACTAACCATTAAAGTTTACTTCGTATTGAATGGTCATTGATGTGCTCCAAATTACACATATAAACACTATCAAAAGCACATAATTTATTTCTTGATTCCTCCCGAAATATGGTGATTACATACTTAAAATCTTTTAATTGTGTTTTCAGGTGTTGTGAAGGGCAAGATGGACAAAAGGAGCATAATGGACAAGAAATTGAAGAAATCCAAGCTTAAAGCTCCAAGCAGGGGGCCATGCCTCATTAAGCACGCCCCCATGCCTTGCCTGAAACACGCCCCCGTGCTAATTTGGCACACCCCCGTGATTGGACATCTGACAGGACAAAAGTACTGTCCCCCAAAAGTGATCACGGGGCCGTGCCCCATATGACCACGGGGTCGTGATACCCCCTTTCATGGGGCCGTGCCTATTTTGTCACGGGGTCGTGCCCCGACAGCTCCTGCACGTACGAACCGACCAACTTTCGTAAGCATTGTACTAACACGGGGCCGTGCCTTTTTGTCACGGGGCCGTGCTTAAACACTCTGAGAAGCCTATAAATAGAGGTCCAAGCTCTTCATTTTGCAAGCTTTTGGTGGAAGGGACACTCTGCAGAATTCTCTCGGGAATCAAGTTTTGAAGACTATTTGGAGGCTCGGGAGGTGCATACAACACTTGGAAGAAGCTCGGGATTATCTAAACACCATCCATTGTGGATCATTGGTTTGATTGTTCTATTTTATCAATGAATCCATATCTATCTTCTATGTTGTTTGTTACATTACAGCTCGTCATGAGCTAAACTCTTATTATCGTCCTACTTGGATGAAACTTATGTAATTTGTGATGAATTAATGGTGTGATAAATATTGTGTTAATGTTATGGTGGTCTTGGGAAAACTTTCGATGGGTAGCACCTACATTTGAACGGGGGGTTATAAGTTTATGGTTTGTAATTATGATTGTCATACACGGTTGAAAAACGTATGATCAACTTTTATTCATAACAACTATGGCTAATTAACTAGAGATGATTATTAGAAATCATAAGACCTTAACTTTCTAATAATTTACGGGTTCCCTTTTATTAGTCTGAGAAATCTACAGTAATTGTTATGGTTTTCTAAAACTAATGATATGTTAGAATAGAACTTGATCAACTCTTTTCTTACATTAAGTTATGTTTTCACTCGTATGTCGAAAAGGGCACAAAAGATTTACCTACATCACTAGGGCCTTGACCTAAGCAGTAAATCTCAGCCTGTGTTGGTCTTGGTCACTACGGAGCGGATAGACGAGAAATCGCGCCAGCTCATCTTTATAAACGTTAACACAATTACTTTAATCAATATCTTTAATCACACCATCACTTCATCACAATTACATAAGTGTAATCCAAGTTAGGATGATAGCCTTTATCCCTTGATTCTAAATCCAAAAGTTTCAACTTGTTTTACTTTATTTCTTATTTTTATCGTTAGTTTAAAACCCTAATTTATATCAATGCAATTCATCATTCTCTTAAACAAAAATTGATAGTCAATTACAAGAATTGTTGAGTAGTCTTAGTGTGTCCACGGATTGATACTCGGTTCTTGCCATCACTATATTACCTCACGATAGGTGCACTTGCCTTTTGTGTGTGTAGTTAGTAGTAGTAACAACCATTTAAAACTGAATCTGTGCGAAAATTCTTTATCAAAAATATATATACTTTCACACCGCATCAAGTTTTTGGCGCCATTGCCGGGGATACACGGCAAGTTTGAAAGACAATCTAAATTTTTGACTGTCCTGTTTATATCTTGTTACACCATCCGAAGGAGACATGGCTAATCAAGACGAGGAAATGAAGATGACGCACTATGCCACGCCATCAATCGACGGTTATGAGTCTAGTGTTGTCCAACCAGCAATAGCGGCCAACAATTTCGAGATTAAGTCTAGTATTATCCAACTAGTAGAGAACTCTGTTCAGTTTCACGGATTGCAAGACGAAGACCCTAACGCTCACATCTCACGATTCCTTCGTATCTGTGCAACTTTCAAAATCAACAACTGTTCAGACGATGCTATTAGACTACGACTTTTTCCATTTTCACTTCGCGGCCGAGCCATTGACTGGCTCGATTCACTTCCGCCTGGTTCCATCACCACATGGGCGGAAATGGCTGAACAATTCCCGTTAAAATACTTTCCACCCGATCGCACTGCCAAATTGAGAAGCAGCATCACGGGCTTTCGCCAAGACGATGATGAATCATTACACGCAGCATGGGAGAGATATAAAGGTCTCCTTCGGAGATGCCCACATCACGGACTTGATCTGTGGCTGCAGTGTCAAACCTTTTATGATGCAATCAGCGGAGCACACAAACAAGCCGTAGACCAAAGTGCGGGAGGAGATTTCAGAAGTGTCACACCAACAGAAGCATACCAAGCCCTAGAGAAGGCAGCTAAGAAGAGCTTTGCTTACAATCCCTTGAGAAACAAAATCAACTCTAGAGGAATTCATCAAGTAGACTCTGAGACACTGATCACAGCCCAGTTAGAAGCCTTAACCAAACGATTCGAACAATTGCAAGCTGAACTTAAAAAGACTTCAACACGATGCAACACATGTGGAAGCTCACACAAGACCAATGAATGCCCGCAAGGCATTATGATGATGGAAGATGTTGACTACGTAGGAGGCCCAAACAACACATATAACAACAACTCAAATTGGAGGAGCAATCCGAATTACAGAGAAGCCGGTAACAGCCAACCATCAACTGGATTCAACCGTAGGCCACCTTACCAGTAACAGAAACCACCATATCAAGGTCCAAGCAGTAGTAATCAAGACCGTGGAGCATCATCAATAGAAGATTTATTACAGCAATTGTTGTTAACCACACAAGCCACAGATGAGTACATCCGGAAATCTGATCGAAGAAACGAGGAAAGGTTCCAAAGAAACGAGGCTGAAATCAAAAGCAACAAAGCATCATTGCAAACCATTGAAAACCAGGTGGGTCAGATAGCACAACAACTATCTGTGAGACCCCAAGGTACTTTGCCCACCAATACTGTAACAAACCCCAATACTCAAGTCAAAGCCATCACCACAAGGAGTGGCAAAACCACTCAAGGTGATGCACCTGTATTACAGCCCATCCTTGAAGAAATAGAACTCGAGACACCACGTAATACAAGTGAAAAGCAAAAGCAACCTGTCATTGTTGAAGAACCAGCCAAGAAATACGTACCACCACCACCTTATGTTCCACCACCTCCATATCCCGGTCGACTGAGACAACAACGAATGGAGGCACAATATGGCAAATTTCTGGGATTGTTCAAACAACTCCATATTAATCTGCCATTGGTGGAAGCCTTAGCCCAAATGCCAAATTATGCTAAGTTTTTAAAAGGTGTATTGTTAAACAAGAAGAAACTGGAAGAGTTATCACATGTAGTTTTGAATGAGGAATGCTCAGCAGTTCTTCAAAACAAACTACCTCAAAAGATGACTGATCCAGGGAGTTTTACCATACCTTGCCTAATAGGAAATCTTTCTGTCAGCAACGCGTTAGTCGATTTAGGTGCTAGTATTAACTTCATGCCTTATGCAGTTTTTGAAAAATTAAACTTAGGTGAGCCTAGACCTACTCGTATGAGCATCCAATTAGCTGACCGTTCTTTCAAATATCAGAGGGGCATTGTTGAAAATCTCTTAGTTAAAATCAACAAGTTCGTATTTTCCGTTGATTTTGTGATCCTCGACATGGATGAGGATAAGAATGTTCCTCTCATCTTAGGTCGACCTTTCTTAGCAACCGCTCGAGCCCTCATTGATGTTTGCACCGGCAAACTCACACTCCGAGTGGATGAGGAGGAAGTGACATTCGACATAGGACAATCCATGAAACATCCTCAACATCATGACGATTCACTCTATTACATTGATGTTTGCGACTCAATCATAAGCTGTCATCTGAAGAACACTCGTCAAATTGAAGCTTGCGATACTCAATTTATAGAAATCCAAACCACTGAGCCCGTCTGTGAGCACCAAATCATTCCAGAACTCGAAGTTGACGAAACATCATCTTGTCAAGAAGCATTTGAGATCATCGATCAAGAATTAGAACCTAAAGCCAAACCTTCTATCGAAGACCCTCCGGCTTTAGAACTCAAAGAACTTCCATCTCATCTCGAATACGCTTTTCTTGAAAATACCTCTCAGCTTCCTGTCATAATCTCATCCGCCCTATCAAAAGATGAGAAGAATAAATTACTCAATGTGCTGAAGGCACATAAACGAGCAATTGCATGGAAAATCATGGACATCAAGGGAATCAATCCATCCTTTTGCACTCACAAAATATTGATGGAGGAGGACTTCAAATCCGTCATTCAACCTCAAAGATGTTTAAATCCGAGCATGCAAGAGGTGGTGAAGAAAGAAGCAATCAAACTGCTAGATGTCGGTTTGATTTACCCTATTTTTGATTCGCCTTGGGTCAGTCCCGTCGACTGTAGTAACTAACGAAAAGAATGAGCTTATTCCAACTCGTACGGTTACAGGTTGGAGAGTTTGCATCGATTATCGCAAACTCAATGACGCCACAAGAAAGGATCACTTTCCTTTACCTTTCATTGACCAAATGCTCGAGAGACTCTCTGGAAAAATGTTCTATTGTTTCCTCGACGGTTTCTCAGGGTACTTTCAAATTCCCATTGCTCCCGAAGATCAAGAAAAAACGACATTCACCTGTCCATATGGCACTTTTGCGTATCGACGAATGCCGTTTGGATTGTGTAATGCTCCTGCTACATTTCAAAGATGCATGGTAGCAATTTTTCATGACATGATTGAACACTCAATGGAAGTTTTCATGGATGATTTCTCAGTCTTTGGAAACTCATTCGAACAATGTCTTGAAAATCTGGAAAAAAATGCTGGTTAGATGCGAGGACTCTAACCTTGTTCTAAATTGGGAAAAGTGTCATTTCATGGTTACTGAAGGAATAGTGTTGGGACACAAGATCTCTCGAGCAGGCCTCGAAGTTGATCAAGCTAAAGTGGACACTATTTCCAAACTGCCATATCCCACAACCGTGAAAGAAATTAAAAGATTCATAGGTCACGCAGGATTCTATCGCCGTTTCATTAAAGACTTTTCAAAAATCGCACGACCGATGACTCAACTTCTTGAGAAAGATGCAAAATTCGTGTTTTCCAACGAATGCATCAGTGCATTTGATCTGTTAAAAGATAGGTTGGTCACCGCTCCAATTATGGTTTCCCCAGATTGGACGTTACCATTTGAACTCATGTGCGATGCAAGCGATTTTGCGGTAGGAGCCGTGTTAGGACAAAGGGAAGACAAGCAATTCCACCCAATTCACTATGCGAGCAAGACCTTAAACGACGCACAAGAAAACTACACAACCACCGAGAAAGAACTTCTCGCAGTAGTTTTCTGATGTGCTCCAAATTACACATATAAACACTATCAAAAGCACATCATTTATTCCTTGATTCCTCCCGAAATATGGTGATTAGGTACTTAAAATCTTTTAATTGTGTTTTCAGGTGTTGTGAAGGGCAAGATGGACAAAAGGAGCATAATGGACAAGAAATTGAAGAAATCCAAGCTTAAAGCTCCAAGCAGGGGGCCATGCCTCATTAAGCACGCCCCCATGCCTTGCCTGAAACACGCCCCCGTGCTAATTTGACACACCCCCGTGTTTGGACATCTGACAGGACAAAAGTACTGTCCCCCAAAAGTGATCACGGGGCCGTGCCCCATATGGACACGGGGCCGTGATTCCCCCTTTCACGGGGCCGTGCCTATTTTGTCACGGGGTCGTGCCCCGACAGCTCCTGCACGTACGAACCGACCAACTTTCGTAAGCATTGTACTAGCACGGGGCCGTGCCTTTTTGTCACGGGGCCGTGCTTAAGCACTCCGGGAAGCCTATAAATAGAGGTCCAAGCTCTTCATTTTTAAGAGCTTTTGGGTGGAAGTGACACTCTGCAGAATTCTCTCGGGAATCACACTTTGAAGATCATTTGGAGGCTCGGGAGGTGTATACAACACTTGGAAGAAGCTCGGGATTGTCTAAACACCATCCATTGTGGATCATTGGTTTGATTGTTCTATTTTATCAATGAATCCATATCTATCTTCTATGTTGTTTGTTACATTACAGCTCGTCATGAGCTAAACTCATATTATCATCCTACTTGGATGAAACTTATGTAATTTGTGATGAATTAATGGTGTGATAAATATTGTGTTAATGTTATGGTGGTCTTGGGAAAACTTTCGATGGGTAGCACCTACATTTGAACGGGGGGTTATAAGTTTATGGTTTGTAATTGTGATTGTCATACACGGTTGAAAAACGTATGATCAACTTTTATTCATAACAACTATGGCTAATTAACTAGAGATGGTTATTAGAAATCATAAGATCTTAACTTTCTGATCATTTACGGGTTCCCTTTTATTAGTCTGAGAAATCTACAGTAATTGTTATGGTTTTCTAAAACTAATGGTATGTTAGAATAGAACTTGATCAACTCTTTTCTTACATTAAGTTATGTTTTCAGAAATCGTATGTCGAAAAGGGCATAAAAGATTTACCTACATCACTAGGGCCTTGACCTAAGCAGTAAATCTCAGCCTGTGTTGGTCTTGGTCACTACGGAGCGGATAGACGAGAAATCGCGCCAGCTCATCTTTATAAACGTTAACACAATTACTTTAATCAATATCTTTAATCACACCACCACTTCATCACAGTTACATAAGTGTAGTCCAAGTTAGGATGATAGCCTTTATCCCTTGATTCTAAATCCAAAAGTTTCAACTTGTTTTACTTTATTTCTTATTTTTATCGTTAGTTTAAAACCCTAATTTATATCAAGTCAATTCATCATTCTCTTAAACAAAAATCGATAGTCAATTACAAGGATTGTTGAGTAGTCTTAGTGTGTCCACGGATTGATAATCGGTTCTTACCATCACTATATTAACTCACGATATGTGCACTTGCCTTTTGTGTGTGTAGTTAGTAATAGTAACAACCATTTAAAACTGAATCTGTGCGAAAATTCTTTATCAAATATATATATACTTTCACACCGCATCATTTTCGCATTTGACAAATTCCGCTCGTATTTAGTCCTATTAAAAACAGTCGTCTACACCGATCATGCAGCCCTACGTTATCTGTTCAACAAACAAGATGCAAAGCCAAGATTGATACGATGGATACTTCTGCTTCAAGAATTCGACATTGAGATTCGTGACAAGAAAGGAGCAGAAAATCTTGCGGCTGATCATCTTTCGCGTCTTGAAGATTCAAACCATCTACAAACCGAGGAATTCAAAATAAACGATAATTTCCCTCACGAATTCCTTTTGAACATCCAATCTTCAATCGATGAGTATCCTTGGTTTGCCGACTTCGCAAACTATTTGGCAAGCGGACTCCTTCTCAAAGGAATGACTTATCAGCAAAAGAAGAAATTCTTTACTGATATTAAACATTACTATTGGGAAGATCCATACCTATTCAGAATCGGTGCAGACCAACTCATTCGAAGATGCGTATACGGAAGTGAAGCGGAACAGATCCTAAGGCACTGTCATGAAGGACCCACGGGAGGCCACCATGGAGCAACTCTAACAGCCAAAAAGGTCTTCGATTCTGGATTCTATTGGCCAACGATCTTCAAGGATGCTCACAACATGGTACGCACCTGTGATGCATGTCAAAGAGCAACCAACATCTCGACACCGGATGAGATGCCTCAGAAACCCGTTCAAGTATGCGAGGTATTTGATGTATGGGGTATTGATTTCATGGGGCCATTCCCGGTATCATTTGGAAATCGTTACATCTTAGTAGCAGTTGACTATGTCTCAAAATGGGCCGAAGCTCAAGCCCTGCCCACCAACGATGCAAGAAATGTTGTCAGATTCCTTAAGAAATTATTCTCTCGTTTTGGTACCCCCAAGGCTTTGATTAGTGATCGATGAACCCATTTTTGTAACAACCAGCTCGAAAGAGCAATGGCCCGTTATGGAGTAAATCATCGCTTTACAACCGCTTATCATCCACAAGCGAATGGGCAAGCGGAGGTCACTAATCGAGGTATCAAACGAATCCTAGAAAAAACCGTAGGACAAAATCACAAGGACTGGTCTGCCAAGCTAGACGATGCATTACGGGCTTTTCGAACAGCCTTTAAGACTCCCATTGGCACAACACCGTTTAAACTCGTTTATGGGAAGTCGTGTCATCTACCTGTGGAATTAGAACATAAAGCCTATTGGGCACTCAAAGCAGCAAACTTAGACCAAAGCCTTGCAGGTTAGAATCGATTTCTACAAATCCATGAACTTGAGGAACTGAGAGAACAAGCATACGAAAACGCTAGGGTTTACAAGGAAAAGACAAGGAAATTCCACGACTCTCGTTTAAGGAGCACTAAACGATTTCGTGTGGGGGAACGTGTCTTACTGTATAACTCTCGCTTACGTCTGTTTCCCGGAAAGTTAAAATCACGTTGGTCTGGACCTTACACGATTAAAAATGTGTTTCCAAATGGTGCAATCGAAATTGACAACCACGATGGTTTAAGTTTCAAAGTGAATGGACATCGTTTAAAGCCATATAATGATGGGCCAACCGAGATTTTCTCGGAGGAATTACACCTCCGCCCCGACGAGGATTAAGTGTGGGGAAGGGTCGCGCCGAAGACCCGAAACGAAAACACGGCACCTGTACATAGATTTTATTTCAAATTTTAGCTTTTTGTAGGACTCCCAAGCACAAGCACGGGGTCGTGCCCCACCAAGCACGCCCCTGTGCCTCTGACAAATTTTTTCCACGATCTCCGCTGACGACTCTGGAACGTTGCAGGACGAATTTAAGGCGACTTCTGACAAACACGGGGTCGTGCCTACCCAAGCATGCCCCCGTGATCAACTTTGCAGACTTGTGTATAAATACCACACTTGTTTCAAGCTTTCATCACACCCAATTCTGCTCAAAATCTCACGAAGAAAAGATGAAAGAATCCAGTCAAGGAAGTTCTAATTGGAATCCTGCAACGAAGCCTCGAACTGAAACGAGAGAACCAACAACTCAAGAGTATTTCTTTAAGCTCCATGAGCTGATCAAGAAATTGATGGAGATGAATCTCACCGCAACTCAACGCTTGGCTGAACTCATCCAGAAAGTTCAGGACATGAGCGAGGAGCTTGTTTCCATCAACCGTCGGCTCGCGGAACTTAGCAACCGCACTTCGCACTACCCTATCCCGACCCTTCCACACGAAATATGTGGAGGCTTCTTCTAGAGGCATTCCGTAAAGGGTCATGTGCGCTAGTGCGCGTTAAGGAGTCTGGTTTTGCAGTTTCAGATTCCCGGTTATTAACGTATTATGTAATCGTAGAAGATAGGAAAATGTATTTGTCGCTTGGTTTGCTTATTTGAATTCTAGAACTAATTTCGTAACTTCTCTGATGAATTGAACGTGTCAAAACTTAGCCGGGTAAATTACGCAACGCGCGAAATTGAAAAACGGAACAACAAAATACTGAACCGAGACTGCACAAGGCAATCACGGCCCCGTGCCCCAACAAGCACGCCCCCGTGACGACAAATTTTCGACAAAATCTGACTTGTTTCAGCATTTTGTCTTGTTCTCCATCAACGTCTAGTGATAAAGCCCGATTTTTTGGACCTGCAACTTCATTTCTTCTTCATTTTGTTATCAATTTTTTTAATTCTTCCTTCTTGTTTTCAAGCATCATTTCAAGAAGATAATCAAGAGGTTAGTATGTCATTTTCCATGATTATGATAGCCATTTGCATGTATTTACGTGATTAGGTCTCTAAACAACCGAAATCCTAATGATTATATGTAAAAGCTTGTGCTTAAACGTTATGGAATTATGAATGCTTCATGCCTCTTTGTTTATGTTCTCTTGGAAGTTGATTAGTGTTAATTAGTTTGATTAGTTAGTAATTAGTGTTAAAATATCATTTTCCATAGAATTAGTGTTAGTGTTAGTATGTTTCCCGTTAGTGTTTAAAAGACTATCTTCATAATGTGTGGTGATTTCTTTGTTAATCATGTTCAAGATACAAGAATTGGTAAGTAGTGTTGAAACATTATATATTTTTGTCTTGAATTATTAACAATTGATAAAAATATTTAACGTATAATCTTTGGTTTTTCAAGCAAGAAAATGACAAATTTATGCTTAATCGAGAATTTACAAACAAAACCACATTGGCTCGAGTTGAAATTTCATAATTCAAAATGTTAACCGCACCCCCACGTTTCAAGAGGCACACCCCCATGTTTGACAAATTTTTCTTAAAAAGCAACCGTGTCAACTATTTTTCAACACAAATTGATAAAAAGGGGTAACGTGGCTTTTGAAAATCAATCTTTTCCCTAAAATAGATAGTTTATTCCAAAAAAATCTGTTTTGTATATATTAACTGATTTGTCCAAATTTCAGGATCATGAACCATCCATACTTGCAATTTGGAGGAAACCGTGAAAGATGGTGTCGTGATCGATTGCAAAGGCTCTTGCAAAGGGCCGAAAGGTCACATTTGCAAGCCGATGAAGAAACCTTGGCGGCTGTCGGACAGCTCGAAAGATATAACAATTTATTGAGTATCCAGTGGAAGCGGTTGTTTTCACAAAACAGGCCTTCCATTTATGAACTAACTCTTGAATTTTTAGCATCTTTCAGATTTAGCATGAAAGACTCCGACCCTTGGGATGAGGAAGCAGTTACATTCAGACTGGGTGGACATTGGAGAAAAACATCCATCGCTTTGTTTGGTGTCTATCTAGGAATATATACAGAACAGGAAATGGAGGAGGAAGCAATCTCCGGAATGCCAGCTTATCATACATTTCCAAATGAGGAAAGTAGGGACGCAGAAAGCGGCGCCATGAGAAAGGCATTTTGGGAGAAGATTAGAACAGGGGCATTCAACTCAAGTAAAACCAAGAGTAGTCAGATTCGGGACCCATTGCTACGATACATACATCGGTTGCTTAGCCATTCGATAACAGCTCGTGGACAAAGTGAGGGAGTTGTTAGTTTGAGAGACTTGTTTATCTTATACTGTATGACTAATCATTTGCCCTGCAACATTGGGTATTTGTTTTGTAACTTGTTTGCCAGGAATGCAACAGCTGGTGCCCCGACACTAATGTTTGGAGGAAGCTGGATCCTGAACTTGTACGAGAGTTATGGGTGTAACACGGAAGGAACCAAAGGAGTAATGCCAGGATTGTTGGACTTAAGCATTTGCACAAGCATGTACATGATCACAACCTTACCAAATGGACAATCGAGATTCATGGATAGAAAGGGACAAATCTGGGATCCGGCAGACCCCGAGGAGATTATCATGGATCTTGATATGCCAGCACATCATGAAGATGCCGGGGCCTCCAGCTCACACGCCGGAGAATTTCCAACCATGTTAGACCTCTATGAAGCAATCCAGACCACCAGTGACCATGCAAGGAGATCATTCGAATACGCGCAACAAGCTTTCAACTGCATCGAAAATCTGAACTCTCGAGTGGACGACCTGAGCAATGATATCACATACATCAGAAACAGAATGTATCATGAGTGGGGGGATATCCCACCACAAAGCCCTTGAAAATCCACATCACTTTCAGGGGCCGGGCACAGTCGTTTTGTGCCAATCTATCCTTTACTTTATGTCATTTTATTTTTATTTTGTGTGTTTAGGATTTTAATGCTTTCAATAAATGGATGATATTTCAGGTGATCCCGATGGTTCTCGCAAGCAAAGATACAAGTCAACTTCATAATATTTTGGGGAGTATCTCGTTTCCATTCCTTGTTTTTAATTTATCTATCACATTGGGGACAATGTGAATTTTAAGTGTGGGGATGGGATTAATCGAGACACATACTTAATACTTTGCTAAAAACAGGTCCAAATTGAAAATTTTGAACTAAACCACTTAACCATAAATTTTTGTGACACGAAGCCAAAAATTTAAACAATTTTTGATAAACCAAATTATAAATATACGTTTTCGGGAAATAAATAAGTAAATAAAAGAAATCCAAATAAAAATTGAAAATATTTTTTGTGATATCCTTAAAAGCAATAATCAAGTAAACATATGTAATCATGCAAAATGAAACACTTTTACCCAATTCCATCCATTTGTGAGTTTATTTTTTAGCCTTAAACAGCTTTTGCAAATATTTGCAATTTTACTTTCATTCTGGATTCAATTGAGAGTACCTCATGATACGTGTGATTAGAACTTGCTTTGGGTATACATTTCAAGACCTTAATTAGTATTTTCTGTATAAAAATGAGTTAGGCATTAAGAAACCCTTAACCATTCAAGCCCCAACCATTTTCTTTTAATCTTATCTACCCGAACGTCAACCCTAGTTAGCCCCGTTGAGCCTAAACATTTTATTCTTTATCACCCGAATCACCAAGTCACTCAACCAAAAAGCCTTCAACAAAACCTATTTTTCGTTAAAGACACGATTTTGGTTTATTTTTAAAAAAAGGAAAAGAAAAGAAATGAAAAAAAGAGAAAAGAAAGAAAAATTTGGTCTTTTACCGGCAGACCTAAAAGAACTGGATTGCATTCTTTTGATTTTAATTTGCTTTGTTGCCTTCATCACGCAAAACCGGGACTTCCCCCGGAAATCCGAGAACAAATTTACAACCTCACGTACGACGCAAGAAAGAAATGGCAAAAAAAGGAACAAGTTCCGCCATTTTGTGGAATTTCAAAAAGCGCCATAAAGAGACGGGCAAAAAGATACGAAAGATGCCCGAATTGTGAAAATTGGTCACACGATGGAAAATGCAAAAAGAACCAAACTGAATCCTAATACGAATACACAGAACTGATCCGATTGGGTGCTATTAGGCTTCAAGCCGAATGATCCTTACGAAAGGATAGTTTTGTGTATCTTCGGGTAAAGGATGAAGTAAGGTTCCTGAAAGCAAAATACGGTCTTGACAATCTGACCTTAAACGAGTCCTCAAGTTAGCATATCCCTTCTAGCTTGAAGTATTGTATAGGGAACTTTTTACTGCTTTCCTTGTAGTTTATGTTAGAAAAATAAACCAAGACCGTCGTCTTTAGCATTTAGCCACTTTTTCCAAACATTCCACACCCGAGCCCGAGCCAAGTTACAACCCATCAAAAGACCTAATGATTTATGCAAGTAAATATCTAAGTAGGTGGAGAATTGATCCCTTAGCAATCTTATGATTCCACACGTATTCATGCTAGGAAATGAGCGTATTAGTCATACTTCATCTTATGTATGATTCCATATATTCAGCCGAGCGTGAGAGTATTTTGTGAGGAGTATGCATTTTGCATGATTATAATCTTTACTAACAATCCCATTGCTTGCTAGGATATCATTCTATACATGCTTAAAATGTTTGCATTTGGATGAAATAATTTTTACTTGCATATTTCCCGAAAGACATATTTATCTTTTGTTTTATTTGGTTTTTGGTGGAGTTGTCATTTTAAGTGATTTGCTTGAGGACAAGCAAAGTTTAAGTGTGGGGATATTTGATGTGCTCCAAATTACACATATAAACACTATCAAAAGCACATCATTTATTTCTTGATTCCTCCCGAAATATGGTGATTACGTACTTAAAATCTTTTAATTGTGTTTTCAGGTGTTGTGAAGGGCAAGATGGACAAAAGGAGCATAATGGACAAGAAATTGAAGAAATCCAAGCTTAAAGCTCCAAGCAGGGGCCATGCCTCATTAAGCACGCCCCCATGCCTTGCCTGAAACACGCCCCCGTGCTAATTTGGCACACCCCCGTGATTGGACATCTGACAGGACAAAAGTACTGTCCCCCAAAAGTGATCACGGGGCCGTGCCCCATATGACCACGGGGCCGTGATACCCCCTTTCACGGGGCCGTGCCTATTTTGTCACGGGGTCGTGCCCCGACAGCTCCTGCACGTACGAACCGACCAACTTTCGTAAGCATTGTACTAACACGGGGCCGTGCCTTTTTGTCACGGGGCCGTGCTTAAACACTCCGAGAAGCCTATAAATAGAGGTCCGAGCTCTTCATTTTTCAAGCTTTTGGTGGAAGGGACACTCTGCAGAATTCTCTCGGGAATCAAGTTTTGAAGACTATTTGGAGGCTCGGGAGGTGCATACAACACTTGGAAGAAGCTCGGGATTATCTAAACACCATCCATTGTGGATCATTGGTTTGATTGTTCTATTTTATCAATGAATCCATATCTATCTTCTATGTTGTTTGTTACATTACAGCTCGTCATGAGCTAAACTCTTATTATCCTCCTACTTGGATGAAACTTATGTAATTTGTGATGAATTAATGGTGTGATAAATATTGTGTTAATGTTATGGTGGTCTTGGGAAAACTTTCGATGGGTAGCACCTACATTTGAACGGGGGGTTATAAGTTTATGGTTTGTAATAATGATTGTCATACACGGTTGAAAAACGTATGATCAACTTTTATTCATAACAACTATGGCTAATTAACTAGAGATGGTTATTAGAAATCATAAGACCTTAACTTTCTGATCATTTACGGGTTCCCTTTTATTAGTCTGAGAAATCTACAGTAATTGTTATGGTTTTCTAAAACTAATGGTATGTTAGAATAGAACTTGATCAACTCTTTTCTTACATTAAGTTATGTTTTCAGAAATCGTATGTCGAAAAGGGCATAAAAGATTTACCTACATCACTAGGGCCTTGACCTAAGCAGTAAATCTCAGCCTGTGTTGGTCTTGGTCACTACGGAGCGGGTAGACGAGAAATCGCGCCAGCTCATCTTTATAAACGTTAACACAATTACTTTATTCAATATCTTTAATCACACCATCACTTCATCACAATTACATAAGTGTAATCCAAGTTAGGATGATAGCCTTTATCCCTTGATTCTAAATCCAAAAGTTTCAACTTGTTTTACTTTATTTCTTATTTTTATCGTTAGTTTAAAACCCTAATTTATATTAATGCAATTCATCATTCTCTTAAACAAAAATTGATAGTCAATTACAAGGATTGTTGAGTAGTCTTAGTGTGTCCACGGATTGATACTCGGTTCTTGCCATCACTATATTACCTCACGATAGGTGCACTTGCCTTTTGTGTGTGTAGTTAGTAGTAGTAACAACCATTTAAAACTGAATCTATGCGAAAATTCTGTATAAAAAATATATATACTTTCACACCGCACCAGTCATTCAATTCATACAACTGAATTTGAAATTACAAGTACATAAATTAGAAGAAGTTCAATCTTTGAAGGCTAAGTATTGGTTAAATTTCATGGATGTATGCATGGAAAAAAACGAAGAAGTATAATTAAATATGTTATATTTTTATGTCTGTCCTACCTATTATATATTACAGTAGGCCACTAATCGATACAGTGGATAGTTTGACTTTCTAGTCAAAAGTAGGTAAAAGAAACAAATTATGTTAAGTAAGATATTACCAATGTATGGATATATATATATATATATATTAATAAGTTAGGAAATTTAAGGAGGGCCATCAATACATAAGTCTTTGTAGTTGTTCCAGTAAATTAATTGTTTTAGTAATCTACTGTTAGAATATTTTGACAATTTGTCAACAAATTTAAAATACATAAAAATACATTTTAATTTACTTCTTGATGCACAATTGAATGCTAATCAAAGGAGGAAAGCGTACAGTTAGAAACTTTAACACAAGAACCTTTCGAATATAAGCGTCTAGCAATTAAATAAGTAATCTATGAGTCTCGTCACCAGAAACCAATAAGCCAATAGACCAGAAAAGCTATGTACGTTTGGTAATATAACTCAAACAAACTGTAGGTTCGCATACTTGTTGAGGGTGATTTGATTTGTTTGCTTTGCCAGCTAAGCTAAGGTACGGATTCTGTTTCCTTGTTATCTTAGTATTCATTTTTGTTTCTGTTACTTTGTAGTACAGACTCCTGATTCTGTCTCATATTTGATTCCCGTTCATCTCTAGTCTTGATTCCTGTCGCACGTGACTAGTTTATTTTTTTATTTTGTTATAACTAGTTAGACTACTTTATATTTCTAAAATTTGTTACCCGAGCTCCCCCTATCTTGGGGGTGACCAAGACGTGTTATTACGGCATCAATAACGTGGCACCAACCGTGGCGGTGAGCTGAGATCACGGCGTCTCTAAAGAGGACTCTAAAATTATGTTGGCCGTCTTGTTATATTATTATTTCCTCAGAGGCGTATGGATCGATCCTAGGTTAGTCCTGTATTTCCTGATGGATGGTTGCACACCACTCCATTTAGGACTCTGGTGAATGGTTTGTATGCCTGCCCATACTCCATTTCACGTTGGTTCACGGGCTCGCTACCTGTGTTCCCTCTGTTCAGTTATTATATGATATGATTATTAGCTCAGGTTATGTTCTATCTGATATATATCTTATACCATTATATTCTATGATTATCATCATGTCTGTTTATTTTTGTTATCTGCTATTCCGTTCACTGAGCGTTATGCTCAGGCGTGCTTTTGTTTTCATGCACGTCAGGTCAGCAGGGTCATCCGGGAGGGGAGTGAAGAGTGGAAACCTGGATAAAGAAGACTGATATTTATTTATTTAGATTGATGTAATCGACTCTTCTGTTAGGTTTTAGACTAATGTTTTATTTTCTGGAATTTAGACTTTCAATCATTATCAATCATGGAATTATGTTCTGGATTTTGATTACCGTGATAGTGACACGTCAATCTTGTCGAGTTGGGGTGTTACAGTTATGGTATCAGAGCCCAGGCTCTTTCCTGTAGAAACTTAAAAAAAAATTTAAAACTAAATCTGTGAGGTAATGGGTAGACATGGGTTTAGGTTTTTATCTTCCGCTTAATTTATACCTTCCTGCTTACACGCATACCTATGTTTTCAGTTATCATGGCTCCAAATAGACGCACGAACAACCAAAATGTTGGGAATAACTCTTCGTCTGATACTCTTCTTGAAACTCTCGTTGCTAATGCCGTAAACGCTGCTATTTCTGGAATACTCCCTAATCTGATGACTCAGACTGCTCAAACAGTTGTTCAGCAGATACAACAGGCGAATTTGGGTGGAAATAACATGGGACCAGCATCCGGTGGAAATAACTCAGGGCCACCTCCTGGCGGGAACAACACGGGACCACCTCCTTGTGGAAATGCAACACTACCTGTGGCTGAGATTCATGTTTGGCTTGAGCGCTTTATGAAGCAAAGACCAAGATCTTTTAGTGATGCTGCTACACCGATGGATGCTCGGAACTGGATAGCCCACGTGGAAAAGATTTTCGAGGTGCTAGGAGTCGGTGATGTATTTAAAACTAGTTTGGCTTCTTACAAACTGGAGGATGACGCTCTAGTTTGGTGGGAAGGGGTCAAACTTGCACATGGTGGAGAGGGTTATGCTGCTACCCTTCCTTGGGCCGACTTCCGCACTATATTCTTCCGAAAGTATTTCTCTGAAGTGGAACGAAATGAGTATGCACGGGAATATGCATCTATTGAGCAACGAGATGATGAACCTTGGCAAGAATTCATGGCTAGATTTTGTAGGTTGGCTAGTTTTCTGGGGGAAGTTGCAGGTAGCCCAGTGGTCCAAGCAGAAAAGTTGAAATGGGTTGTTCATGAGAGAACTCGAAGATGGATAGTGACCCAGAAGTTTAACAACATCAATGAAGTAGCCGATGCTGTGAAAACACTTGACATGGAGAACAAGAAGAGGTTGGCCAAAGCTGAGGAAAGTCGTAAGAGAAATCGTGAAGGGAACCATACCACACCTTCTGGGCAATCTTCGAATGAGAAGCACAATACAGGTGATCGGAAAGCCAAATTCAACAAAAATAATAACTGCCAAGGTAATCAATGGAAACAAAAACAGCAGAATCCTAAACCTGCCAAAAACCAAGGTCAAGAGCAAGCCCCGGTGTGCACTACATGTGGAAAACGTCATTTTGGTGTTTGTCGTCGAGCTTCAGGAGCCTGTTTCAGATGTGGAAAGACCGGTCATTTACTGAAAGACTGTCCATATCCTGATAATAAAGAAAAGATTGGAAGTAACACTAAACAACCTACTAATGGAGGACGAGTGTTTGCCTTGAATGCAAAGGATGCAACAAACACACCAGGTATGACTCTTGATATTCCTCACATATGTGAATCTGTCGTATCTGAATAATCTAAGATTCTAATAATTCAAATTATGCTTGTTATCTATTTACTAAGTGTATCATGCTATCATAAATTCTTTAGGTACTATTTCTGGTACTCTCATGTTAGGCACTCGTGATGTTCAAGTCTTATTCGATACCAGAGCAACACACTCCATAATTTCTCAATCTTTTCTTAAACATCTAGCGATGAGCCCAACATTATTAGAAAATACTCTTAATATTATGACTCCTATAGGAAACTCTATAACAATCACTCACGTGTATGAGGATTGTCCGATCCGAGTTGAATCGCTTATTCTTACAGTTGATATGTTGCCCATGCAAATGGAAGATTTTGATATTATCTTGGGAATGGACTGGTTAACTCGGCATCATGTCACTATTGAGTGTCAAACTCGTCGCATTCTGTTTGGAAATCCCCATCATCCTGAACTCATTTATCAGGGGACTAAACCTCATAGAACTCTTCAGCTAATTTCAGCACTTTAGGCCCATAAATCCCTACTACAGGGTTGTGCAGGATTCCTTACTTCAGTTAAAATTTTATCTTCTGAGGAGCCTAGTATTTCTGATTATCCGGTTGTTTATGAATTTTCCAATGTTTTTCCTAAGGAGTTACCTGGACTTCCACCAAATCGCGAGGTGGAATTCACTATTGATCTTATTCCTGGTGCTGAGCCGATTTCCAAGGCACCATACCATATGGCACCACTTGAACTCAAGGAACTGAAGGAGCAATTACAGGAATTATTAGATCTTGGATTTATTAGACCAAGTGTCTCGCCTTGGGGCGTACCGGTTTTATTTGTAAAGAAAAAAGATGGAACTACGAGGCTTTGTATTGACTACCAGGAGTTAAATAAGATCACTATTCGAAATCGTTACCCTCTACCTCGTATCGATGACTTATTTGATCAGCTTCAGGGCGCGAAGTGTTTCTCTAAAATTGATTTGAGGTCTGGGTATCATCAGTTGAAGGTTAAAGATTCTGACGTTCCGAAATCAGCTTTCCGTACACGATATGGCCACTGTGAATTCTTGGTTATGCCGTTCGGGTTAACGAATGCCCCGGCTGTTTTCATGGACCTAATGAACCGAGTTTTCCGTGACTATTTGGATAAGTTCGTCATCGTTTTTATAGATGACATTCTTATCTATTCTAAGAGTAAGGAGGAACATGAAGACCATCTTCGTATCGTGCTTGAAACTTTGCGTAGAAAGAAGCTTTATGCTAAGTTTTCAAAATGTGAATTCTGGTTGAGTCAAGTAGCCTTTCTGGGTCATGTGGTCTCTGCAGATGGTATTATGATGGACCCAGCAAAGATAGAGGCAATCACTAAATGGCCAAGACCAACTTCAGCCACAGAAGTCCGGAGTTTTCTTGGTCTTGCTGGTTACTATCGCAGATTTGTCGAAGGGTTCTCTGTTATTTCTCTACCCCTTACGCAGCTTCTAAGGAAAGGGGTTAAGTACTCTTGGAATGACGAGCGGGAGAAAAGTTTCGAAGAGCTTAAAAAAAGATTGGTGTCCACCCCGTACGGGTGGATACCAGATTTACAGTGATGCCTCAAAGAAAGGGATTGGATGTGTGTTGATGCAACACGGAAAGGTCATTGCTTTTGCTTCACGAAAGTTGAAACCTTATGAGGTTAATTACCCTACGCATGACCTTGAGCTAGCTACTGTTATCTTTACGTTAAAGATCTGGCGCCACTATCTTTATGGAGAGACTTGTGATATCTTTAATGATCATAAGAGTTTGAAGTATATCTTCACTCAAAAGGAATTAAACATGAGACAAAGGAGATGGTTAGAGCTGTTGAAAGATTATGACGCCAACATTCAGTATCATCCAGGAAAGGCTAATGTAGTAGCTGATGCTCTTAGTCGAAAGAGTTCAGGGATGATAGCCTCGCTCCAGTTACAGCCTCAGATTATTACTGATCTTGATAAACTTGGTATTTATCTACAGATTGGTAAGAATGATGGATATCTCGCCAGACTTCAGATTGAGCCAGATCTAGTATCTCGAATTAAGGATGCACAGAAAGACGACGGTGAACTTTGGGCAATTGTACAGAATTTGGATAATGGCAGACAGTCAGAATTTAGAGTAGATGAGCATGGAGTAATCTGGTGTGGTAAACGTTTATGTGTGCCTAATGATTATTCTCTTCGAGAATCGTTATTAGCTGAGGCACATAGTTCTCCATTCTCTATCCATCCTGGATCTACTAAGATGTATCATGATCTCCGTTAAAATTTCTGGTGGAATGGTATGAAAGAGGATGTGGCTAGATTTGTCAGCAAATGTCTTACTTGTCAACAAGTTAAGATTGAGCATCAGAGAGCTAGTGGACTGCTGCAGCCACTACCTATTCCAGTATGGAAATGGGATGATATTTCCATGGATTTTGTAACCGGGTTACCAAAAACATTCAAGAAGAATGATGCGATATGGGTTGTGGTAGATAGATTGTCAAAGTCAGCTCATTTTCTACCTATTCAGCAGGGATTCTCAGTTAGCAAACTATCTGAAGTGTTTACGCGAGAGATTATCAGACTTCATGGCACTCCAGTCTCTATTGTTTCTGATCAAGACCCGAGATTCACTTCTTGTTTTTGGAAGGGCTTACAAGCTGCGTGGGGCACTAAGTTGAGGTTTAGCACAGGGTTTCACCCTCAAACAGACGGCCGGTCAGAACGTACTATTCAGACACTCGAGGACATGCTTTGAGCGTGTGCCTTAGAATGGACCAGGAACTGGGATGAATATTTATGTTTGGTCGAGTTTGCCTACAATAATAGTTGGCAAGCTAGCATCGGCATGGCACCTTTTGAATTACTATACGGTCGTAAATGTAGAGCACCAATTTGATATGAAGAAGTCGGTGAAAGAATCATTGAAGGACCCGAGTTAGTCCAGATTACTCATGAGAAAGTTTCTATTGCTAGAGAAAGATTAAAAGAAGCTCAAAGTAGACAGAAGAGTTATCATCATGTCTGTTTATTTTTGTTATCTGCTATTCCGTTATTATATGATATGATTATTAGCTCAGGTTATGTTCTATCTGATATATATCTTATACCATTATATTCTCTGATTATCATCATGTCTGTTTATTTTTGTTATCTGCTATTCCGTTCACTGAGCGTTATGCTCAGGCGTGCTTTTGTTTTCATGCACGTCAGGTCAGTAGGGTCATCCGGGAGGGGAGTGAAGAGTGGAAATCTGGATAAAGAAGACTGATATTTATTTATTTAGATTGATGTAATCGACTCTTCTGTTAGGTTTTAGACTAATGTTTTATTTTCTGGAATTTAGACTTTCAATCATTATCAATCATGGAATTATGTTCTGGATTTTGATTACCGTGATAGTGACACGTCAACCTTGTCAAGTTGGGGTGTTACAAACTAAGAAAGAGAACTTTTTATTAATTTTATTTCTATAGAGATAGTTTTTTATAAAAATATTTTTTCTAAAAAATAAACTATTTTTACGTAATATTTTAAATTTTATTTTTTTAAAGTAATTTTTTTATAAAACAAAAAAAATTAAAATAGGGAATTATAGTGTGGAAAATTTTAAAAATGAAAATTTTTTAAAACACTATTTTAAAACAAAATATTTAATTTATCTTTAGAAAAAAATAAAAAGTTCATATTATTATTTTATTACTTATAGTTATTACGTATACATAATTTCAATTATATCATGTCTTAGTATATCGTTTTATAATTAATAATTTTAATCTATATAATATTTAATTTATTCAATCCATAGAATACACAGGTTTACTAAAGTATATCAAATGACACTTCACATCATTCTAGTATATCAAAAAATTATTTTCTGTCTCTCTCTCATAATAAAAAATAAAAAATGTAACAACAATTAATTTGACTTTCCTTTCTACTAAAATATGTTAAAACAAACATATCTATATTTACATTTTTTGTATCTCTCATATTAAATGATAGTTACTTTAAATAAGTAAACTAAACTATCAAACATCTTAAATATAAATATTCTTATTTTAATAATATATTAATCCGTACTATATTATATGATTTAAGACATATTTTATCTTTATATATAGAGTAATAATTTCTAATTTTATTATTTGTTATAATTTTATATATTCATTATATTTTTATTTCACCAAAGGCTAATAACATTTAGAAAATAAAATATTAATAAAACTAATAATTTTAACATGTTTTATTTACTACACGGGTTGAATAATTAAAATATTTTGTATAATAAAATTATTAATTATAAAACGATATACTAAGACATGATATGATTGAAATTATGTATAAATAACAACTATAAGTAATAAAACAATAATATAAACTTTTTTAATTCTATTTATTTTTTTCAAAGATAAATCAAACATTTGTTTATAATAATATTTAAAAAAATTCATTTTTAAAAATTTCCTTACTATAACTCCCTTTTTTTTTGTTTTACAAAAAATTACTTTAAAAAATCAGTTTTAAAATATTACATAAAAATAGTTTATTTTTTAGAAAAAGTTCTTTTTATAAAAAATTGTCTGTATAGAAATAAAATTAATAAAAAGTTCTCTTTCCTAATATATTAAAAAACTAATTATAATGTAAAAATACATAAATTAATTAATATTATTAGTAATTAATATGATATGAGAGAGAAATGGGAAAATTTTGATAATAATGAATGTGATGCTGACATGTGTTACCCTTATTTATCATTTTATTAGAGTAGAAATAAGTAAACATGGGCAAAAAAAACTGTTCGGGAACCGGTTCGGCCAAAAAACCCGGAACCGGTTTCAAAGAAAAACCAGTTTGGCCCAAATTGGTCTCGAACCGACCCGACCGCCGGTTTGTATACAGTATACCGGTTTGCTAGCCCCGCACTCAAAATCGGTTTATAAACCGGTAAGAAAAATCGGTTTGTAAAAAAAACAGTTTCAAACCGGTCCAAATAGGTTTGACAGGTTCGAGTATTCGGTGAGCCAAAAAAAAATTTATAACCCGAACCGGTTTGAAGAAAAATCGACTTGACCCCATCACAAAAAAAAGGTTCGGTTTGGGTAAAAACCCGATTTGTACACCTCTAGGAAGAAGAGTCAAAAGGCTGATTACAATTTGATACCTCAACTATTACATAATAACAAAAGTAACATAGTAGTATAAATTGCAAGCCGAGTCTTGAGACTTTAGATCTTGATATCAGTCGCATATTGTGATGATATGTTGCTCCACATCAAAAAAATAAATTATATTTTTATTTATAAATTACATTTTCGTCTTGCCCTAAAAACTCGAGATCAATAATCGCCTCCTATTTGACAAGATGAAAGAAACAAATGCCAAAATACAATGATATAATCATGAATTGTTTATTTCATCACAACTATTATAAAGTTCCCTTTATTTCACTTATTCAACACAACATTTCACTAAAACAAACTAGCCGTTTGACCCAATGGGCCTGGTGCAACAACAAAGCCCAAATGAATCCCAAGTAATGGATTAAATTTATGGGTGTGCAAATGTCGGTTCGGTTCGGTTGTCACACATCACCGAAACCGATAACCGAAGTTCGGTTTTTAAAAAATCAACCACCGAAACCGAAAGCCAAAGATCGGTTCGGTTATTCCGGTTAATATGTCGGTTTTCGGTTCGGTTTCCAAACTTTGAGTAAATTAACAACTAGCATCATGACAACATGGTAGTTGAAGCTTTCATTTGGCTAGCAATGTGGGATAAAAGCAACATCATCACATGCAATGGGTATAAGCTTTTAAACATTTTAGGTATTAGATATGTATGAAAACTTTATGTATCATATGTCAATACCTTATTCTTCATTTATAATCTTTTTCATTATAATAGTTTATCATAAAATAACCTTAAAGATACAAAAAATAGAGGTATAAAAGCTAAAAATACATGAATATATGAATGGTTCGGTTCGGTTCGGTTTCGTTAGTTCGATTAACCAAGGGCACAAAACCGAAATCGAAACCGACTTTCAGTTATTTTGGTTTTCGGTTATTTCGGTTTTCGGTTTGGTCGGTTTTCGGTTAATTTCAGTTCGGTTTCGTCGATTAATGGTTCGGTTTCGTCGATTAATGGTTCGGTTTCGGTTAACGGTTCGGTTTTTGTTCACCCCTAATTAAATTAGAGGTGCACATACAAACCGGGTCCCCGACCCCACTTAGAAACCCTACCCGGAACCGAATCGGGTTTAACCCGGGACTAGGCCAAACCGGTTCCAACTCGGAAAAAACCAACGGTTTGGAACTGGTTTGTAATTGGCACAAACCGGTTTGGAACCGGTTTTACCCCCAACCCGTTAGCGGTTTGTAAATTCTAATGTCACTGTTTGCACCCAAAAACAAACGAACCAAACATCTGTTGATGGTTTTCCAAAAGACACGGAAGGAAATGCAAGAGGCGGCAGCAGGCCAGAAGCACGCCACAAACAAGCGGTGACAGCAGCAGCAGGCCAGAAGCACGCCACAAACGAGCAGTGACAGCAGCAGAGCGCCTTCCTGCCTAGGAATTGTAGTGGAAGCAGCTAGGGTCTTGTATTTGTATGTGGCGGTTAAAGATGGTTAAAGGCGGTAGAGAGCATAGAATGACTCTGATACCATATATTAATAAAAAAACTAAAACAATATTGATTGCTAAAGATTGTCTGTCAATACAGAGATTAAAAGGAACTCAAGAAATCTAAACTAAGCATGTAGACTTATACTGATTCATGAAATATTTATGCTTATAGTTTTTTTATGAAAAGAAAAGATGCATGAGAATGACTGATAACGTGTTAGTCACTTATACATGTAGTTTTGTACCTAGTTGAATTGATAACAATAATGATATTTTTTGGAGAATGTAAAGTGAATGAAGCTCAACAATGGCTTTTAATATGAGTTCAGTTATTCAATTAATTAATTTAACCCGAAGTCACTTCTTGACCCTTTCGATCAGTTTCCTTGCTTCATCTGCAATCTTCATAACATGTTCGTCCTTGCATCCTACAAATGAGAGACGATCAACCACAGACATTAGTTTACACATTATTATAAACCTATTTATATAAAATGAGTGAATTTGAGTTGCATGTTATCCTTGACGAGTCAAAAACGTAAAATTAAAATAGTTAGCTAAAACAAGGAGCATGTAACAGCGACTGTATGAAATCAATCAAAGGGTAGCCCCTTTCAACCGTCTAATGATCCATGTTTTGCACTATACTCAATCGGCGATAGATTGAACCAAACATGGATCTCAAAATATTTACCCATTTGTAGTAGTGTCTTTTCAAGGTTGAAAAGGTAGTCTCTGTTGGGTCCAGAGGGTCCTTCTGCATGAACAATTTGCCTGAAAGATGGAAAATAGTTGATCAACTGGTATAAGGCAACCAAAAGCCTAAAAGAATTTATGTATTATATGTTAGAGATGGAAGTTCATATACAAAACCAATACACACACAAACACACATTTAAAATCACATTAAAAGAAAAGAAGTGATAGTCATTACATATAAGTTCTAGAAGTACACTCACTAGAGTCATGCAACGTCATTTTAATTCCTTCGTACGTTATCCTCATCCTAGATTGTCATGTCATCCATAGCAGAATAGAAAGTAGTTCAAGTATCCTAGTAAATCCTGACCCTTAATTCAATATTCCAATTTTTATATAAATAACAATAAACCCTAAAGCTAAATGCTAAAAGCTAAACCCGCTCTACATCATTGCTGATGGTGAAAGTCATGGTCTTCTCCAAGGGAAACACAATCTTCAACAAGGGAATCATACACCCCTCCTGTTTAATTACAGTGGTAATAAAAGCATTTAACCTGATCTTAAAGAGATGAAAGACCTTAAAGAGATGAACAGAGGTGGGGGGATTTTAAGGTTACCTTCTTTTTGCTGATGACTTGATTCATTTTTGCCATGAAGATATTAATGCATCCACGTCACTGGAAACCCTTTAAATGAGTTCAAGAGCATTTTTTGACTTATCTTCCTTTAACCCTTTCGGTCAGGTGACAAGTCCCTAGTCTCTACTCATCTAGTTCACATAGATTGCAAGGTACTAGTAGAAAAGGCGAAGAAAAAGTGTTTTCCCTTTGCAAGATGATTGAAATTCATAATGTCTTATCTTCCATGCAAATGTAGTGGAACTTGGTGTTAATTCTCCTCACCTCTGTATTGAAGGAAATGGAAAAGATGGAGAGGTTTCCTTTGGTATTAAAACTAGCCAACTTAAGGAAATACCTAGTTGAGCATAAAAAGCTTAGCTTAATGGAACATCTCTTTGTTCGCTACTCATATATGGAGCACTCCTACAAGTGTAACTCTCTTTGAGTTAACTTGATAGATACATAGATAGCGCCTAAAGGGTAAAAACTTTTGGGAAGTCCCACCAAATGACCCCTGTTGCGGCCGGCGTTATATTGTATTATGATGTGGGAGGTAATTAGGGACATTCTAATGCATAAAGTTGGTAAATGAAAATCCTACATGGTTAATAATTGGCTTCAGGTTGGCCTTTTGGGTAATATTCTTACATAAAGATTGATTCATGGGTTTCACATTAGCACACAAAGTGATAGTTGTTATTGCTAATTTAAAATGAAAGTGGCCGCAAGCATGGGATGCATGTAATGCACTAGAGAATGGTGTGGTTCCCAACCTTGTAGGATACAAATTTCATTAAATTCATAAGAGGAATAAACAAGACCACTTTTTCATTTTTTGGTGTGAGACATATGGCATAGCACTCGAATGGAAGAATCTACAATGTCATGGTTTAGAGTGGTTTGGTTTAGCCGACGAATCCCAAATGCATTTATATTTTGGCTGGCTCTAATAGAAAGACCCAAGACAAGCTCCATAATGGAAGCAACAATGTACTTTGGTATGCCCCTGACTCTTTACAAGTGTTTTATGCTTTTCAGCCAAGATGATAAAGTTGGTGAATATGGGAAGCATCAAGAGACTAGCAAACATAATATGTTGAGTTCAATCAAGATCCAAAAGCAAACCCTTTGGAGTATTATGGGTTGTTTAGTTATTATACCCACTGTGTACATCATTGGAAAGAAAGAAACCTATGCTTTAAAGTCATTTACTAATAGTGTGGTGGGGTCTCGCTATCAAACTATGGTGTGAAGTCAAATTCCTAGGAATATCAATTGGGCCTTATTTAGTGGAGTCAGAAATGATGAACGTCCAACCCAGAAACAACAGGGTTTATTTATTCTGCAATTGGGCTTGTTTAAGAACTAAAAAAGAACTATTTCATTCAACGTTTGATTCCAAGAACCGTGCTTAGCCCTCCCCCACTCATGAAAGGGCTCTGCTGCAATGGATGGCAGAGGGTCCGTAGTACTCGAAACTTACCAAAGAAAGAACTTTTTTGCCCTTTTTTAACTAATGATTTAATCATATAGGCAAGGCGTTGATTCCAACAACCCGGTTCTTCATCCGTTAATTCGGTTAAATAGATAGATACCCCCGAGCGTATATCATTCTCGGATGCTGCTTAGCCCTGTAAAAGCAGGGTCGAAGCCATGCGTATAGCCCGATTGCTATTAGCCCAGATGGTCACCAATGACGATTGAAGATTAGCTACACTAAGCAAGAGAAATGAAGATGCACAAAAGCACTTGGAAGCTCAAGACTTCTAGAATTTGGAGATTAAGCCTTATATTAACTATGTTTTGGTTTAATTAGTGGTATAGAGGTCGTTCTAACCACTTCTTTTATTTATTTTGATTAGTGCACTCCCTATTAATATTGGGATTTGTCCTAGTAGACTAAAAGGCCATGTCGATAGGAGTATAACAACACGTTGTAACAAAAAAAACAATTTGTGAGCAGCGTTTATTTCCGAGACATCCTCCACCCGGTAAGTCAAGTCACTTTCAACCATTGACAGACGAGACTCGTTTAAGATAAACCACTAGCCAAACTGAACAACATATAAGTAAATGCGTAGAATTAGCACCTAGAGGTATGGCATATAGAGCAAGCTAAGATAATACATACTTGGCAATCTCTTCAACTGAAGCCGGCCCCAAGTAGTTAGTATTGGCTTTTTCTGGAGATGCTATATATCTGGATATGCAGAAAACAGACGAACCCTACCAGTTATGTTATGTCATGATCTGAACCGCTTAGTACAACTGAATCGTTAAGAATGCTTTTCAGGCACTTACACCATGACCCCAGTAACAGCTGGCGATGAAGCCGTCTCTTTCTGAAATGGAATGCAATTGCCTTTGTTCATCAATTTTGTATCATGAGAAACATATATCTATGAACAACAAGTATTAATTATCAAAAATAAAGTAAAAACCTTACAGTGAAAAAATCAACGTACGCCTTCTGGTCATATTGTTTCTCCCTCACTTCTAGATACTGAAACAAAACAACTCAGCTCTATATCCCGTACTAACACGACTTTACAAGGCTATAAATTGTATGTGTACATAATCAATTAAGAAAAGTTCAGGTTGAGATGAAGATTCAAGCGCAAATAAGAACTAAAGCACAAAAACTGGCATTGAACATTGCAAATCAATAAAGGCTTCAAACAGAAAATAAAGGAATTAATGAATGTTAGGCATGCAAATATATGAGTGGTAAAAAAATGCTCCTTCTAATTTTGTCAAGGAGAAAATATATTTCTTTGTGTTTGTCCATATCTAAAGAACGGTTTGGTGCAGAATTGTCGAACATCATTCATGTCAAGTGAAACATGCCAAATTATAAATTACAAATGGATAACCAAAGAGCATATTGTCTCTGGATGTCTTTGGTTATACTGTGATGATTTGTACTTGGTTAACTCAATGAGGCATGAGCACTCAAAAAGCTTGTTAAGTCCTATCGTGCCACCTCTATATTTGGCTAGATTTCAAATCATACCAATTTTGACACGAGTTCTGTGATACCAAACTTTTGGATATACATCTGCTATATCCCCATATTCATAAATATCTTTTTTGTAATTATGTTTTTACTTGGACTTGAATATCAGACTAACACCTATCTAATATCACACGTGTTATATTTCATAGTTACTAAGTACTAACTACCAATTACTACCTACAATATATCATATTTTGATGTTCAAAGAGTAATTCTATCATTAGTTAGACCTAAAGCTTTTATTCAGATTATGGATCGTCTTCAATACACTCCCTAATCCCTATCCAGGTTTATTCGATAGTCAGGATTTTGAGCAATATTATATTAGACAAGTAATTTTAGCAATTATTAAATTATTTCAGACTGTAGGATATTCCCGGGTGACATTATACTCTACATGTACCTTGTCATCGTAACCAATTATCCAGAATATATACAATACACAGAATCCAAGTTGTGAACTTTGTTATCACAACCAATCACTACAAAACCCACTACAATATGATTTTTGTATTTTAGAAGTAACGAAATTAACAACTTTCATGGATTTATATGCTCAAAAGTATATTGATATTAGCAACAGTAACAACATATAAATTTCAGAATTAGATAGCAATACCGTTAAAGCAACTTCTTGATCTTCCTTCTTCGACACCTTGTAGGCAACACCCCACTACAGTAAATTGGAAAGTCACTAATATTAGTTATAATGAAGCTATATATTTAAAGGAAAATGTATATAGTATGAAAATATAACATCATCTGGACCTCAAATTAGGATTGTATATTACAAATAAATATCTAAAGCTACTGTCTTACCTACCAAGTAATTTCCTCCAACTTTATTTTTCCTTGTCTATATATTAGTTGTAATAGTTGTTTTATATTTTCAGAATGAATTACATGAGTCTATTAAAGGGCTTGCCACTTTATGGCAGTAGGACAGTCGTCCGCTTGTTTTCATCACCCAATAAGTAAAACAACATTGGCTTTGTAACATACAACTTCAATAGTATACTATCAGTAAGTAAATTTGACAATTCTCGAATGATGAAATTATGCTAGTAAATTCAAACATGTTTGGACGTCCCATATCATTTTTACTCCAAGATACTTAGCATCAATATTGTACCTAGAAAAAAGTGATAAAATCATTTGTAATATAACATCTTCTACACAATTAGTATAATTATCCAGATCTGTGCTTGACCTTTAGGAGGTCATGGTTCATTTAAGTGAAACAATTTTTGTGCATATGCAACAAATCAACTTTGAAACTGAAGTCTAAAACATTGAGATTTGTTGATAAATTTTCTAAAAAATGAACAAAGAGATCCGTATTATGTGTAGAAACAAAAAAATTGCGCTTATTGTGACACGCGGTGGTATACTGGAGAGAGAGCAGAATTAAAAAGGTCTAAATATAACTTATGCTTAGCATTGTTTTTCTGCTGTAACTGTTGTTTGAAGTCCTTTTGTTGCAGTTTCTAAATCACTGTAGTGCCTTTTTGTTTCATCCAGATCATTAAACTAATTATTCGGTTTGAAGTTTTGAACGCTTGGTTACATGGCAGTGAATCTTATTTAACAATAAACTAATGTATAAATAACCACATTTCTAGTCTCCCGTACAAAGTCCAAACATATACAAAGAAAACAAAATTACGAGGACTGGACTTACACAAACCTCCCCTTCTGCGGGTTCCAAAGTAACAGTTCTTCCTGGATACTCTGGAGTGCCTCTGTGGTCGGTGCTTCCTACCATAAACACGATCTATATTTAATAACCAATGTATCAATGCCACAGGAACAGAAATTTCTTCGACCTTAAAATATCAAGTCAGCATAGAACCAACCTTACCTTGATAGAAAACACGACGATAATCTTTGATGAAACCGACAAGGCAATCATCATAGTGAAATCCTGCTTTCCAGATGAGAGAACCGTACCCGAATACCCACATCACCATTTACTTCTTTCTTAGATACCCTACCCCAATGGAAGATCAAGAAAAAGAAAGTTTGCAGGGGCATGACATAATTACAATGATAATAAAAGGTAAAATAAAAACTAAACTATATGCACACACGAATAGTTATTATGGGAAGCAAATTTGCAATGATTCACTTAGCTTTAGTTAACCATGATAGCTCCAATTATAACATTCAACTATAGTAAGTAACACTGTAATAAGTATTTAACCTTTTGCAGTTGACGATGTAGTATTGCTTAAAACTGACATCATTTAAACTCTTACCAAAGTTATTACATATGTAGAACAACAGTAAAATCAAGATTAAGATTAGCACTTTTCAGTATAAGATTAATTTGACCATGCTTTTACTTTGATTAAAATCATTCTAATGTAAAAGATTGGTTGTCAAACATAAAAGTTTAAAGCAAGGTAACTTCTTTTGTAAAAATCTTCAAACATGGAGCACGAAAGATGCCTCCTAGAGCAGGACAACTACCTCCGGGATGGTCAAGAAATTTGATGTCATCAAGCGATCACCACATAGCACAAAGGTAGTCTCGACAGACAATCTTGAGATATTACCAAGGTTTATCACCAATTCACCATGATCATGTCCCCAACAATATCATTGGCTGAGGCACCACGATCACCTTGCATCAACGTCATTGGTGAACGTACACATGTTACATGTCTCTAAATATATAATTGGTCAAAAGGTTGCTATAATCTACAGGGGATTACACACCTATAAATAGTTGAGTCACATCTTTTAGGTATGTTATACACTCTAGGCTTTACAACACCTGCAAATCTCTCAGCCTATTGCTGACTTCGGCATCAGAGCGGATTTTTTTAAACATACTCGAGTAAGATGAAGCATTTCATCTTCACCAGGTATTTGACATATCAAAACTTTATCACTTTACAAACAGATAACACATATACGTATATGTTTTTTTGTGTGTGTGTGATTTTCTGTGATCGCAACAGCATATACTGTGTGCTATACATTAACTTAAAATCCATAACATTTACCATCATTCTGCAATCATAATCACCAGAACACTTTACACCAATCTCTACATGCTAAAACAGCAACTTTTTCTCATTCTAATCTAAACCGTTAATGAGACAAAATTAATATTGGCACTTGGCAACACACTAAAAAATATAAGATTAATTTGGAATATGTGTACATCATTTTATTAGGGGAATGATAACTTGATGATCCGAAAATCAAAACGAAGATTGAATCAGGTAAAAATGGTAATAACCAGCATTGATCGATCTTAGATGATGTCGTCCTCAAAATATAGCTAACAGTTCATGGTACTTTAACTAAAATTAGGGTTTACCTGCACAGATTGGGGTCGAGAGGAATCGTCGAGGGTTTATCTGACTTGTCGCAAATCTTGATCATTAATAATTGTCGAAGTAACAAGTGTCCCTAACCAATGTTTTTAAAACCGGACCTTACTGGTTTACTGGTCGAACCGTATATAAGAACCGGATAAAATTATAATTATTTTTTATAAATATATATAAAAAAAAAAAAAAATAAAAAATTTTATAAAAAAGCCGGTTCAACCGTCGGTTCCCACTTGTTCACTATTAAACCGGTTTTAAGCACCGAACCGGATCGGATTGGAGTCTGGTTCCCAGTCGGACCGGCCGGTCCGGTCCGGTTTTCAAAACCATGGTCCTAAGCGGGTGTTTGGGAGGTTTTTTTTATTTTTTAAGTTATTAATTTTTAAAAAGTTAAAAAGATATTTTATAGTATTTGATAATGTGATAGTTATGAGGAAAATAAGTTAATAAGTCATTCCATACTAACTTATTAACTTATTAAAAAAAATTAATAAATGAATAAATTGTTTTGAGAAACAATCCTAAACACGCCCTTAGTTACGTATATTCCCAAATAAAAATAAAAGCCAATTAAGTATATACTATAGGATGGGATTATATTAGTTCATGACATGTAAATAAATGAGAGGTCATGGGTTCAAATCTTATTATGAGAAAAAAATGATCAGAGTTGAGTCAGTGGGTTTTTTCAGCGATTGGTTTTCTCCTGAGTAGGTTGGGGGTGCGGTCCCGGCAGGGAAACGGATAGGCGGGCCCGATAAATATAACACCTATCCTCCGAAGCAGGGTCGTACATTTGTCGTTAAAAAAAAATTTCTTTTTCTTAAACATATATATTGTAGGATAGGATTACCTAATATGAAAAAACCAAGTGTGAATAGTACTATTCATTGAATAGTACTATTCTTCTGCTCTTCTTCTGCTCCTCTTCTTCTTCTGCTCACATTGGTATTTACATTTTCCCCTCACAAGCCGTCGCCCACCGCCCCTCCTGCCCTCAATCTTTGATCTCTTCGGTCTCCACCTACAAACCAACGCCACCGTTCCTCCGCCGCGATGACCGCCTCCTCCGTCTCATCTCGCAAGGTCCCCTCTTTCCCCTCTATCTATACATACACGTCTCTATATCTATCTATCTAATCGCCGCTATAGCTCCGATGGAGACCGTCTGAGCACCGTCGTCCTCACCGATCTCTGCCGGTTGGATCACCGCCGCACGGTCAACGGTTTGGTCTTCGAACGATGAGTAGGATCTGGCCGGAGATAATATAACCGAATTCCGACGACCGGACGCTATCTCTGCTACACCGTTTCGGGTAGTAATCAAATATGTAGCGAAATCACTTACAGCGTGCTTCACTTTGGTTTCTGTGAAAGCATGTGGTTTTGAAGGTCTATTATGTGTGCATTAAATTATGTTTTTTTACCAGATGTGTTAGCAACCTGGCATGTGTGTTGTATATAAATTTATATTGTTGTGAAGACTGGTTTTGTGTGTGTGGTTGTGTGCTTGTCGGGCGTGTTGTCGTTTGTGTAATTTGTATCAACACTATATGTGCAAGTTGGACAACAAAAAAACCATCCCCGTCAACATTTCTCGCAACGCGCGATAAGGAATTCAACTAGTTATATTAGAAAATGATCTAATCTGAAATTTTTAAGAGAGATTGTAGGTTTTACACGTGTCATTTTTTTAAGATGATGACTTTTAGTCATCGTGTCAAAAATCAATTCATTGTATCACATATATTACATCATTTGTCATATGTATTTCTCAGTACATTTTATGTTTTAAATTATTTTATGTTAATTTTATATTGTTTCTATAAATTATATAAAGTTATTATCTATCATTATGTTTTACAATTAGAAGTACATAGAGACATACTCTCATCAATGTATTTCTCAAAACTCATAGTGTTAAATATAATATAATATGTTATTTTTGTTATTATTTTTATAAATTATATAAACTTGTTTTTATCAATTATTGTGTTTTACAATTAAAATTACACAATGATGTTATTTCACAAACGTATTTTTCAAAACTCATAGTGTTACAATTAACATAACGACGATTAAAAAACATAACAAGTCATTATGTTTTTTGTCACTATTTTTAATGTTTTAAATTAATTAGTTGTTAATTTATTATTGAGTTATACATATTAGATAAACACAATGATATTATTCCACAAATATATTTTTTTAAAATTTATCATTTTTAGGAAACACACAATAATACTAAAAAACACAGTAACTAACAAAAATACACAATAAACTGGGGTAAAGATACAATGACGATATATGAGCTTAAAAACGTAAAAACTTATTATCTTTTATATAATAGTAGTATGTCTATACTTGTTTTAAAGATAAAATACACTCGTTTTGTGATGCAGTTTTTATAACAAAATAATACCGCACATAAAAGTTATGAATGTTTAAAAATAATAGAGGGAATTGCAAAAAATCAACAAAAGCGGCTATTCAAAAAGTTTTTTTTATAATTTAATCTTAATCATTGACTAATAAGATTGATGCCTGAGATTACTTATTATATTTTTTAGTATTAAATGTCTTTTGTTTGAGCATTTTCCTATATTAAATACTAGGATATAAACCTTGTGTATTACACGGATGGATAAATTAAATATTTAATAGTTACCAAAGAAAATTAAGAATAATAATATATGATTGAAATTACGTATATGTAAACAGTTCATTTGATAAAACAATAATATCTTATATTAAATTTTTACATCTAAAAAAGTTATTTTTAAACATTTGTTTTAAAAAAAATGTTATTGAAATATATATATTTTAATAAAATTCTTATTAATTATATTCATTGTTTTTTGTTTTATTTTTGTTACAAAAATTTAAAAAGACCAATTTAAAATATTTTGTTTTAAAAAAGTTAATTTTTTTAGATTTTGTTATATTTTATAAAAGTTTTGTTTTGAATAAAAGATGTGGTTTTTAAGTTTGTTTGAAAAATATATTTTTTTAGAGGAAACTTCACTTTTGCTCCTTGTGGTTTGGTCCAAATAACGGTTTTCATCCAAACGTTTCAAAATCGCGATTTTGCTCCCTGTGGTTTGCAATTCGTTTCAATCAACTCCAACCCACTAACACCGTTAGGTTTTTTCTATTAACTTCAGGGGTATTTTAGTCAATTTATTGGCAGAACTAATTATGCCATATATTCATTTAAAAGATCAGTTATGTAATTTTATTAAAATGCTAACTCCGATACCCACTATCACAACCCTTCTTCCATCTCTATCCCACCCACCACCTCCTGCCACCAACACCCACTTGGCCATCTCCACCATCACACCACCACCCACCTCCACCATCGATCCACCTCTGCCGCCACCACGACACGAGCACCACCAAACCACCACGCTACAAGACCACCATTGCCACACCACCACCACCATCATAAGCACTACAACCCCAACACCGCTGATCCTAATACCACCATCACCACTACCACCATAACACCCCACGACCTCAATAACTTCTCAGCTCTAAACACCCACCAGACTTTCTCACCCTTTTCGCACTGAAACCGAACCCTAAAACCCAAATCGGGGGTGGTGGATTTGTTGGGGGAGGCGGAGGTCGACGGTGGTGGTTGTGTTGGTGGAGGCGGAGGTCGGGGAGGCGGAGGTTGACGGTGGTGGCTGTGTTGGTGGAGGCCGAGGTCGGTGGTGGTGGCTGCGTAGTGGAGGCCGAGGTCGGCGGTGGTGGTTGTGTTGCTGGAGGCGGAGGTCGGGTGTGGTGGCTATGTTACTGGAGGCGGTGGTGGTTGTGTTGCTGGAGGCGGAGGTCGGCGGAGGTCGGCGGTGGTGGCTGTGTTGGTGGAGGCGATGATGGTTGAGTTGGTGGAGGTGGAGATGGAGATGGACGTTGGTGGCTCTGTTGGTGGAGGTGGAGGTCGATGGTGGTAGTTGCGATGGTGCTGGTCGACTCTAATGGAGTCCAATGGTGGTGGTGGTGATTGTGGTGGTGATTATGGTGGTGGTGGTGGTGATTGGATCTGAAAGTGAAAGAAAGAGATATGAGATATTGAATAGTTTGAATATGTTACATAAATAGTCCCTTAGCTTATAAATTATGTTAATAAGTTGCCTAATTAGCCTTATAAGTAAAATGACCAAAATGCCCTTGTTTTTAACAGAATTAATTAACAGTGTTAATGGGTTGGAGTTAACCGAGAAAAATTGCAAACCACAAGGAGCAAAATCGCGATTTTGAAACGCTTGGATGAAAACCGTTATTTGAACCAAACCACAGGGAGTAAAAGTGAAGTTTACTCTATTTTTTAAATGGTCTTGATTTTAAAAAGTCTAAATGAGAGAAAGACAGATGAGAGAGAATAGAAATATATATATAGTAATTAATTATATTAAATTTTGATAAGAGAGGTAAAATCTGATTAAATGACTATATTATCTTTTTGGAGATAAAAATTATATGAGAATGCATAGAAATCTGATATGTGACGTCCCTTGGCATTATATTATAATATATATTAAAGACTTTGATCGGTGGCTACAGTGCCACCTTACCAACAAAACCCTAATCCCCGAGATGTATTCAGAATTGAATTGCAAAATTCGCTCTCTCATTCAATTCGATATCCGATAGACAAAAATGGAGTCATCATCTACCCGATGCAGGCAATCACTTCATACTTTTCTCAATCACAAACTCTTTCTAGTCACGCACTTACAGCCAGCAATTGAGCGCAAATCATGCTCAATTTGTTTGAGCCAAATCGAAGAAGCAGCTGTAATCACGGTGTGTTTACACGCCTACTGCACCGATTGCATTCGTAAATGGAGCAATCGCAAGAGGAACTGTCCACTTTGTAATGCTCAGTTCACTTCGCTGTTCGTCAGAATCGATCTCCGTTCTATGACTTTTCGTACACAACATTTATCAGACCTGAAGGAGTCGGATACGAAGGTTAATAGTAACATTAGAGATTCTTACGGCAGGAGAAGAGATTTCATGGCTCAACGAAGGTGATCATTCATTATACTTTGTGTAGTACTGCTTAAAAAGCACACAAATATTCTTAAATGATTTTCAGTTAGTTAACTTAAGTGAACCTTTGTTGGATTGTTGTCATAAGTTTTCATTGCTTTTTTCTAAAATGATGATAACCGAATAACACAATGCTGAACCATATGGGGGCGTAGTGCCTCATAGGTGATAGGGTTTCCATTCGAGAAAGGCTAAATCCACCCAATTAATAATGCACAGGATGATGAGTAGGGTTTGTATATTTATCTTCATGTTTCTTTTACTCTCAGGGTCATTGGAATATCAAGAGAAGAAAATGTTGTTAACAGAAGAACAAGGCCACTACCTAAGCAGAGGTCATTTGGGCAGTCCAATATGCTGCCTCCTGGTGTTAGCAAAGAGAGAATTCTGCAGTGGCGTGCGAGGTATAGTACGTACAGCAGTTGTTAATTTAGTGCAGGTTTATTTTCCTTTTTAGTAAGTTGATTTGGCATTTTTATGAGCAGCATTGATGTCTTCTCAGCAGCAAATCCCATTCTTCAGTTTTTGGAGGAATGGACCATGGAAGGTTTTGAGGTCTTTTTTGCTCTTTAAGTTTATGTTTTCAAACAAAAATGTATAATAAACAAGCTTATTGAAGAATATTTGATTCTTTTATAGGAAATATCACTTGCTGTTATACCTCAATCTACATAAATCTTTGTTAACGGTAGTTGGTTAGGCATCCACCGCAACCCCGAGCTCTTGGTGAGGACCTTGAGACATTTAAGGCGACATGTATGTGAGTTTCTTATAAATTGTTATCTTAGCACGACTATCTAGGGGTGCTAGCAATGTTAATCGAATTTGATGCTACAGGTTGATGTGAACACTGAAGCTGGGGTGATAAGAGACATTCGTTTAAAAGAACTGAGGCTTTATACAGACTATGGGCGCTGCAGTCGGCTATCGAGTATGTTGACACTGAGGAAGAGGAGACTACTATGATCTCCATGGCCATAAATGTACTATTTAACACAACTATTTTTTGTTGACAAAATTTGTATTGTTAAAGTAGCTAAATTTATGTTTCTTGATTATGTTCAGGATCTTATACAATCAAGAACAAACCCAGATGACGCTTATTCTGAAACTTACACCCATTGTGAAATCCATCCTTCACTAATATTGGGTGTTTGTGCTTCGATCATGTCCCCACTAATACACTGTTAACCAGTATGATCAGATAAAACACAACTCTGTGTAGGTATTTTATTTTGTTGTCTTTCTTTACGAGTTTATATATCTATCATATCATTTATCATATTTTAAACAATGCAGTCACCACGTAACACATATCAATCAGTAATGGGAAAACAGGAAATGGGTATGTATGTTACTAATTACCAGACAAGGATGGTAAGATATCCGTTAACATATTATTGCATGAACGATGAGCAACCTATTTTATTCATTGTGAAAATATGTTTATCTCTCATTGTGATTTTCAGGACACACCAGCTTATGTTCTATACTATCCTCAGAAGTCGTTAGTAACTACTCGAGCTATAGAGCATTTGTATTTCAGGCAGCTTCCAGCAGGCATTGTAATTATTGACTACAACAGTCAATTCTCCTTTTGTATTCTACTTGTAAATATATCTAAATTTTACTATGAACAGAATGCCATTGTCGCAATTACGTGCTACTCTGGATATAACCAAGAGGATTCTATTATCATTAATCAATCTTCAATAGACCATGGATTCTTTCGATCACTATTCTTTCGTTCATACAGGTAATGTATACAAAACCAAATAAATCTACATCTAACTTATGCTGAATTTCTTATATAATAAATATTTACAGGGATGAGGAGAAAAGATGGGAACTCTGGTCAAAGAGGATTTTTGTTGTCCTAATAGAGATACCACAACGGTTAGCGCAAATACTTGTAATATCTTGTGTTTATAGCAGATCTGGTTGATTATGATGCTTATTACACTGTAGGGAATGAGACATGGATGTTATGACAAGCTGGATGATGATGGTTTTGCACCTCCAGTGAGTACTCAAATTTTTATTGTAATGTTTTAAATATCAAGTAAATTTTAGCCGATGATGAGTATTTTTAATGGCTGTAAGGGCACGCGAGTCTCTGGTGATGATGTCATCATTGGAAAAACGAATCCAGTCCCTCAAGATGATAGTCCATGCCAAGCTTCAAGGTATACACAAAGCGATCATAGCACTAGCTTGAGACACAGTGAAAGTGGAGTTGTGGATCAGGTTTATTTCACGACCCAAACGACCTGTTTATATGATTATTCGCTTTGTGTTTATGAACCATAAGATCCAGATTTTGGTAGGTTTGCTTGACAACAAATGCAGATGGATTAAGGTTCATTAAAATCAGAATGAGATCAGTTAGAATCCCTCAAATAGGAGATAAGTTTAGCAGTAGACATGGATAAAAAGGAACAGTTGGGATGACTTACACACAAGAAGATATGCCATGGACCATTGAAGGTATAGCTCCTGACATCATTGTGAACCCACATGCTATTCCTTCTCGTATGACCATCGGTTAACTCATCGAGTGCATCATGGGCGAAGTTGCTGCTTACATGGGAAAAGAAGGCGATGCCACTCCTTTCACCGATGTCACTATAAGTATGTTCAAAACTCAAAAGCCAAAATGCAAAATGACAAGTAGAAGTGATAATAGTTGTGCATATTGTAGGTGGACAGTATCAGCAAAGCATTCCACAAATGTGGTTACCAAATGAGGGGTTTTGAAACAATGTACAATGAGCACACGGGTCGTAGAATGACAAACATGATATTCTTTGGTCCGACATACTACCAAAGGTTAAAACACATGGTGGATGACAAGATCCACTCTCGGGGACGAGGCCCCGTTCAGATCCTGACAAGGCAGCCAGCTGAGGGCCGGTCGCGTTATGAAGGTCTGCGGTTTGGTGAGATGGAACGCGACTGCATGATCGTGCATGGTGCTGCTTATTTCATAAAAGAAAGGTTATTTGACCAGAGTGATGCGTATAGGATCCATGTTTGTGAGTGTTGTGGTCTGATATCTCTTACAAACTTAAAGAAAGTTTGGTTTGAGTGCAAAAGTTGCAAGAACAAAACTGAAATTGTTCAGATACATTATCCTTACATAGTTTCTCAATTTCAAAATAATTTTCAAGCTTCCATATGACATTTTCTTTGGGTCTGATTAGGGAGATCTATTATAGTAATCGGCTTCATGAGTGTGGTCTCAAATCCTACTTCTTGCAAAAATTTAAAAGCAAGTAGTCAGCTTGAGGGAGGTACTCTGTTTGTAACTGTTTTATTATATAATTTCTTTAATTAATTAAAGTTTAAATCCCATTACCCAATTGTCATGCATTAACTGATATATGTTAACATGATAATCTTTATTGTTGCAGAGATTAAGTCTCTGCAGTCAAACCTAACACTTGATTAAGTCTCCGGAGGGTTGAACATTTCCCTTTGTTGACAATCCGAACTCATATGTGGTCCCCCACACATATCACAAACTACTTGGGCCCTGTTTACCTGCATTTGATTCATTCGATTTGTAAGTGCTTCAACTTGTGCAGATAAAGAATGATATGTATCAACTTGATGAACACCCTGTCTAGGTTGCCTTGTTCTTGGAGCTTGCCATGAACAACTGTTGTTAGCCAAATCTTCAATCAATTCATGTGCCTCCTCGGGTGTTTTATCCCAAAATGCACCTCGTGAAGATGCATCAATAATCTGACGACTTTCCGGACATAACCCGTTGTAAAATGTTTGGATTTGAAACCAAGGTTCCAATCCATGGTGTGGACACTTCCTCATTGAATCTTTGTACCTTTCCCATGCTTCATATAGTGATTTTCCTTCATCTTGCATAAATGATGTGATCAAGTTCCTTAATCTAGCAGTTTTCGATGGTGGAAAATACTTCAGAAGAAATTTTTCGGCCATTTGATTCCAAGTGGTGATGGAACCAACAGGAAGTGTGTTCAACCATTGCTTTGCTCTATCACGTAATGAGAAAGAGAATAATCGGAGTCTAATTGCATCATCACTAACTCCATTAATCTTGAAGGTATCACATATCTCAAGAAAGTTTGCAAGGTGAAAGTTTGGGTCATCATCCGGACGCCCATCAAATTGACAATTGTTTTGGATCATTTGAATTGTGCTTGACTTGATCTCAAAGTTGTTTGCTTGCACATTCGGTCGTACAATGCTAGGTTTTGCACCTTCTAAAGATGGTTTGGCAAAATCATAGATTGTTCTTCTATCTTCTTGCCCTGCCATTGTGTCTTCGGTGTGCTCTTCTTCACTTTCTGTTCCGTTTGTATCCTCCTTTTCACTTTCGGTCTCGTTTGAGTACTCTAGCCTCGTCGCTTCACCTTCGATTTCTTGTGCTACTTTGTGGGATCTTGCCCTCAAGTTTCTCCTGATTACTTTTTCGGGTTCACAATAAGGCTCTACAAGATCATCAACCGGTGAAGATGCGGACATAAGCTTCCTGAAACACAAACACTACCAAACGCGTAAAGAAAGATAAAGGTAACAAAATAATTATACTAAATTAAAATAGTAAATACAAAGGATTGGCTAAAGTAATGACTCGAATCTTTCTCAGAATTGCCGTGTCCCCGGCAACGGCGCCAAAAACTTGATGTGTGTTTTGATATATAAACTTTAGCAACAAATTTTACACAATTAAGCTTTAAAATTATAAAATGATTTTCACCTTATGACTAACTACACACACAATAGGCAAGTGTACCTATCGAATAGTAGTATAGCTTTTGGTAAGAAATAAGTATCGATCCATGGACACGAGAGCTCCTGATACTAAGTCTTTATCATTATCTAGCCGATGAAAGAGGATTTGTGAATATTATCATTAACTAATTTTAACTAACAATTAAACTAATTGAAGAAAGTAGATAAAGATGAAGATAACCAATCAGAGGAAGGTATCACTTAGACTTTGAATCCGCTTAGCAAAACAATGACGACATGTATGAACCTATGGTGAGATCATTTTCTACACACGAAACATGGATATAAACTAGACTCTTGTCAAAGTTATCTAATTATATAACTCTTTGGAAAGCTAAGACGATAAACACACAATAGCCACCTAAAGTTATGCCATGAAGAACTAATGATAATATTATGCCAATGTTAAATATGATTTGGACTCCCGTCAAGGATACCAAACCCACAAATCTTTGGAAAGTTAACACGATGAACACGTGGCAACCACCTCAATTCACGTAATGTAACAATACCTATATATATCCTTCAACTTATGAATATCCTAACATGAATTTATGAACCATAAATTTGCGCATTATCTATGGTTTTACATAACAAAGTTAGGAGGTATTCATAACAAACACAATGGTTTTCACAAACACATGTATAAGGATGCATACTTGTTCAACTTTACTAGATATTCAACCATTCATTCACTATTTCTAGTCAAATGCCATAAACTACATACTAGGTTATGCAATTCATGAATAAATGTTCCAACACACATGGTTTTCCAACATAATATGGTTGCAACACCCACAAGATTCAATATTTCATCAAGTTAAACGAGAACACACCACCATTAAAGGACATTCATAGCTTTGTAATGAGCATTGACATAAACATCACCAAGAGTTTCATACAACATGTCAAAGTATGCTAAGCTTCATCTAATCTAAGTGATTAAGAGTATTTAGCCCATGAGGCTTACAAAAGCCACAACCAAACTCATAGAAATGGAAGAAAACATGTTAGGTCTAGAGATTTTCAAACCAAAGATGAGTGAGGATGGGTTGTGTGAAGTTGAATCTTTCTTTGAAATGCTTGATCTTTAACCTCTCTTGAACTCTTGAGAAACTTCCTTCAAATCTCCTTCAAAGATGAAGAAAAACTAGGGTTTGATCTTCAAAAATCGTCTCCCCTAAATGAAGAAGAAGAAGGGGTTAAAAAGGGGGCCTGATGCGTGTCATGGCCATGACCCAGTTTGTCATGGCCATATTGCGCTCAAAAAGGGGGTCTGCAGCTTGTTATGGTCTTGACAGCTCCTGTCATGGCCATGACAGCTTCTAAACTCCCAAACTCTTCATGAATCCCTTGGATTTTTCTTTTGAAATCATCAAACCACCATTCGAAGCTACAAAAATCAAATTAATCACAATTAAGTATCGCTAAAGATTAATTTGAAACAAAATCACTTAAAATAGGAAAAGATATGTATTCTTAACATGTGTAATTTTTCACATATCAAATATCCCCACACTTAAGGTTTGCTTGCCCTCAAGCAAAATGACAAAAGATTTGACAAGATTCCCATTGGCATTAATAATATTTATAGGTAGTTCACAAATAAGCTAAAGATTTAAATGCATAAGATTTTTAAGAAATGCACATTTAAAAAGGAAACCAACGAGTCAATCAATTTCCAACGTGTGAGAATATCTAAATAGATTTGACAGTTTATGAAAAGAAATTTATGCCTTAACTTGCACTTCTCACAATGATTCGCTCAACACTCGGATGTATATATGGAAGTAGGTATGTAAATCACTCAAAGCACATAATGAAGCAACATTATCATAAGCTTGATTAGGGATCAAATTCTCCACCACATAACATAAGAAAGTTGCACAAATCAAGAGGTCTTTAAAGGTTGTAACGGGGCTACGGTTGAAGGCGTGGATTTTGGTGATAAAGTGGTTAAAATGTTAAAAATCCGGAATCGCTAGATGCTTTCTACGAACAAATACAAAACATAAGAAGAATACACAAACTAAAATAAACTAATATGAACATACGTATAATGAGTTATCATAATGGTTTCTCATTATAACATACAAAATTTGTTCATTTTTAGTTGATTTCTCCTAAAACAAACAAAGAAAATAATTCACTAATCTTCTTTTTTTTCTGTTTTTTTTTTCATATTTTTTTTTCTTTTTTTTTTTTTTTTTTTTTTTTTTTTTTTTTTGAATACAACATATACTACGCTAATAGAACAATAACACAACTGTTCTAAACATAATTACAACTATATAATATAAGTTAGACAGCTAACAAAATCCGGATTTTAACACAAAGATTAAAAGGAAGGAGGCTATTTGGCTAATTAGGTTATTCACGGTGGTAAAACAAAAAACATAAGGTTTAGGCTCAACAAGGGCGACTAAGGGTGATGATCGGGCATGAGAAGAGAAACGAAAATGGAGTAAACAAGGTGAGTTTTCCTAACGCCTCAATCATTTTCATGCAACAACTTAGTTCATGATTTTGAAATGAATCACCTAAGCAAGTTCTAAAATGTTACAACATTCGAGCCACTCCATAATTAACAAAAACGTGAGCATGTGATATATAGTGAATAACCAATGCTCGAAAGGCACAAGAGTTTTTACTCACGGAAACGGGGTGGTAGGAATCGATGCAAACTTTGGCATAAAAATCTTTCAATCAACATGACAATTATTACGATATTTTCAACATTGTTTTTGCATTTTCGTTGGATTCTCTTAGAAATGCGATTTCAAAATTAAGCTTATGCTTAAAAATCTAATGTTTAAGCAAAATGACCACCATAAAAAAAATTAAGCCAAAAAGAGGAATTTGTTGGAAGCAAAAATATATAAGATCGGTGGTTTTGATGAAATCAAACAAAGATCCTTAGCATCCCCACACTTGAACGATACATTGTCCTTAATGTGTCAAAATCAGTAAAAACAATGCAAGTAGATGCAATTAACATGCAAGAGAGAATGAAAGAGAACAAAAGAACTCCCCTTATCAAAAGATTTCTGGTCGCGCGCGATCAGATTCCAAAAATAAAACAAAGCAGTCGCGCAATTCATGTAACCAAGAGTTCAATAAAATTAGTCCTCCATGAGATCATCTCCAGAAGGCTGGGGCGGGAAAGGATGTGGCTCCCGTCCGGCTGCACGAGCAGCCTGCTGCAACTCCTTAACTATCCACTGAATGGAATCTGACATCTGAGAAACGGATTTGACAAGTATCGCTTGAGTTTGAGCAATTTGATCAATGCGTGTCGCCAAGTCAACATGTGGAGGAGGGGCTGGTGCTTCTTCTCTAATGGTAATCGCGGATGGTTCTTCGCGACGTAGATGAGCAGGCTGCCATGGATTTCCATCTTCATCAATAAACTTCCATCCTTCATCACCAAAGTGTGCAGCCAAACTCATGTTTTCCAGCATTGATGTGCTAACAACCGTTGTAGGAAATAAAGGTGTTAATCCTGAAATAACATCATTAGTCATGAAATCAAAAGACAAAGCCAACTGTGTAATGAAAGAACCACCACAGATGTAACTAGCGGGCTTTGTTCCGATGCACGATGAGAAGAATTGTGCCATAGCGTAAGCCAGATTACAAGGCACTTGCTTGATTAAAGAATACAGGAAGAACAAATCCTTACGAGTCACCACACCCGTGCTGTTTTTCCTACCACAGATCGAATGTGAAATCACACGGTGAAAATAACGATGAAGCGGATCTTTCAGCTGTGTACTCATCGATAGCTTTGGGGAATGATTGTCCGTGCCAATTTCACGCCAGAAAGCAGATAAAGTTCCCTAATCAACCTTCTTTAAACTTTGAAGAAATGGCGATCTTTTCAGCTCAGATTTAGTATAAATACCAAGCGCGCTCCCAAGCTGAGCAACAGAAAGCTTGCGTTCCTCACCACCCAATCGGAAAGAAATGGCATTCTTATCATGTAAGTCAGTAACCGGGTGAGCAAACCGATAAGTAGCACAGAATTCCAACACCAGCTCTTTGTACTGAGGCTGACGAATCGAGAAGAAACGTTGCCATGGTTTCGTGAGCATCGCGTCAACACGAGTCTTCTCTCCAAGAGCTTCCAAGGTGGACATGCAAATCGTACGTGATGGCTCAAAGTTCCTTAAGCGAATGGCTTCATATCGCTTAGCCCTCTCGCTGCCTTGCTCAAATTGAAGAAACCGATGAAGATCGTCATTCGCCATCACCTGCAAAAATGAAAATGTGAGATAATGATTTAAACAATATATGTGTGTATATGTAGACGCATATATATATATACACACACACACACACACACACATACATCAACAGTCACACATCAAAATATTATAAACCTAAAATTGATGAACCGATATCATACAAAATTCAAACAATAACTACCAAACTTATGAGACACATTATACTAACTTCCAATCTTCAAGACACAAAAATGAAGTTGGAAACATGCTTTAAACACTACCCAATGACTTTGTCCAAAATGTAAATGAAATAACAAGTCCAACTAGTAATCCAACAAATAGAAATGAACTTGTTATAACCATTGAAACGACACACTAAGACTGGAACAACATGAAATTGCAATTGTCATGTGAGCTAATTTGATGCATTCAAACAAGAATCATTCAACATACAAGCACCAAATTAAATCAAAACAACGCAAGCCTCATCTCAGCAACTGCAACAAAAAGATATATATCCATATAACCTAGTCAACCCAAAATATATGTGGAATATCATGCTATGGTTCGATTTCACCAAGGTAAACCAAGATAACACAATTGTCAACACAACCTATCAAGAAAATGCTTTGAATCTAACACAAATCAGCATCATTCTTTCAATCTAACAAAAATAAGAACTAACAAAAGTAAAAGAAACTAAAAGAAACAAAAATGACTAGTTATATACCTATGTAGAAGAAAGATTAAAGAGAAAAAGAAACGTGATTAAATTCCAAGAAGAGTCGATTGTGCTGAGGTGGTTGCTGGCGAAGGTGGCTGCGGTGGGTGTGATTGGAAGGCTTGGTGGTCGTGGGATGGTGGGGGCGACGGTAGGTGAGTAGTGGCGATGGATGGTAGTGGCGAATGGGTGGAGGTGCGAATGGAGGTGGCTGTCGCGATGTTGTTGGTGGATGCGGTGGGAGGGATGGCAGGTGGGTGGCTGCGGGATGATGGTCGCGCGGGGGTGGTGGTGGCCGGGTGGTGGATGCGGGTGGTAGCGGTCGGGTGGTTGTGGTTGCGATTGTTGCAGGTGGTTTGAAGGCGAGGGTTGGCTGTCGCAGGGAGGGGTGGCGATTAGCGACGGCAGGGGGTGAGGGTGGCGGCAGGGGTTGTGGTTCGCAGGTAGGGTGAAATGAAAGAAGATGGTTGTGCTGTGAAATGAAAGAAGATGGGGAAGATGATGATTTAGGGTTATTTTGTTTTTTCAAATTTTTTTTTATTACCTGAAAGTTTGACCGGGATATGGCCATGACAAAAATGGTCATGGTCATGACAGTAGCTTTTGAGCTCTTGACAATGCAAAAGTCATGGGCATTACTTTTGTGTCATGGTCATGACAAATACATTTTCAATTTTTTTTTAATTAATAAGAAAATTTATCTTATCATCTAATTTTTTTTTCATTAATTCTATTACAATTACCTAATAAAATAAATATTTGAAATTTTTTTTTGATTTTTTTTTGCTTTTAAATATAAATATTTAACGGGTTATACCAAAAGATAATGATTTCAAAATTTAGTTATTGGTTTTTCGAATGATTAGCATAATCACTTAAGAAATACTTACCGAGTGACGCCGGTAATTAAATCTCGAGTTTCATCATGCTATAAGAAAAACAACGATTTCCTAAAAATCAAAATACTTTAGAACCCATAAAAAGAGAAAATACAATACCCTAACGCATTCAAACCCTCGGGTTGCCACCCGGAAGCGCTTAGTTTATTAACGAGTCTTTAGCTTGACTCGACCCCGCATTAATTGTTCTTGGGGTGAAGATTCACAATCTCCAATTCCTCATCCACCGGGCCTTCGATGTAATGTTTCAATCGATGACCATTCACTTTGAAAACTCTTCCGTCCGGATGTTCTATTTCAACAGTGCCATATGGAAATACTTGTTTCACAAGGTAAGGACCTGTCCATCGTGATTTTAACTTTCCTGGAAACAACCAAAGTCTTGAATTGTAAAGCAAGACACGCTCTCCTACTTGAAATTGTTTGTTATCCTTCAAGTGATTGTCGTGTGATTGCTTTGATCGTTCCTTGTAGATTCGAGAGTTCTCGTAAGCTTGATTTCTCAATTCTTCAAGCTCATGAACCTGCAACCATCTGATTTCACCTGCACATCTTAAGTCAAGGTTAACTGATTTTAAAGCCCAATATGCTTTGTGCTCAATTTCAAATGGTAGATGACAAGCTTTTCCGTAAACCAACTTAAATGGTGTTGTGCCTATTGGTGTTTTGTAAGCGGTTCGAAAAGCCCATAAAGCATCATCTAGCTTATCTGACCAAATCTTTCGGTTTTGCCCCACTGTTCGCTCCAGAATGCGTTTAAGGCCTCGATTAGTGACTTCCACTTGTCCACTCGTTTGTGGATGATACGCCGTTAAAAATCTATGGTGAACACCATAGTGTGATAAAGCCTTTTCAAGTAAAGAATTACAAAAATGAGTGCCTCGGTCACTAATTAAGCCCTTGGGGGTTCCAAACCGTGTGAACAACTTTCTTATAAACTTTACAACAACCCTAGCATCGTTTGTGGGTAATGCCTGTGCTTCTGCCAATTTTGAGACATAATCAACAGCAACTAGGATGTATTTGTGTCCTCGTGAAGATGGAAATGGTCCCATGAAGTCGATGCCCCAAATATCAAATACCTCACATACCTGAATCCCGTTTTGGGGCATCTCATCACGGGATGAGATGTTACCTGCTCGTTGGCAAGCATCACAAGCTTTTACCAATGCATGTGCATCCTTAAAAATGGTGGGCCAATAGAATCCAGAGTCGTAAACCTTCTTGGCGGTGTAATTAGCCCCATGATGTCCACCAGTGGGTCCTTCATGACAATGGCAAATAATGCTCATCGCCTCACTACCATGCACACATCTTCTCACCACTTGATCTGCACATACCTTAAACAGATACGGGTCTTCCCAAAAGTAGTGCTTTAAATCAGTAAAGAATTTCTTTTTCTGTTCGTAGGTCATTCCTTTAACGAGAACCCCACCCGCAAGGTAATTTGCAAAATCTGCGAACCAAGGATGATCATCAATCTCTTGAACCTGCAAAAGGAATTCATGTGGAAAATTGTCATTTATGTTGGATTCCCGGAGTTCTTCTAAAGACGGGTTCTCGAGACGAGAAAGATGGTCAGCTGCGACGTTCTCAGCCCCCTTTTTGTCTTGTATCTCTATGTCAAACTCTTGTAAAAGCAAGATCCATCGAATCAATCTCGGTTTTGCATCTTGTTTTCCAAAAAGGTATCTGAGAGCTGCATGATCAGTATAAACAACAGTTTTCGATAAAACTAGGTAAGAACAAAATTTATCAAAAGCAAAAACCACAGTAAGCAATTCTTTTTCAGTTGTTGTGTAGTTCTCTTGAGCATCATTAAGGGTTTTGCTTGCGTAGTAGATTGGATGAAAATGTCTTTCCTTTCGTTGCCCTAAAACTGCTCCAACTGCATAGTCACTAGCATCACACATTAGTTCAAATGGGAGATTCCAATCCGGGGCTACCATTATGGGTGCATTTATTAATTTCTCTTTTAACAGATTAATTGCAACCAAGCATTCATCATTAAAAACAAAAGGCATATCTTTTTCAAGAAGTTGGGTCATAGGTCTTGCTATTTTTGAGAAGTCTTTGATAAAACGTCTATAAAAGCCGGCATGACCTAAGAAACTTCTTATTGCTTTGACAGAATTTGGTGGTGGTAATTTTGAAATGGTTTCCACTTTTGCCCTATCTACCTCTAGCCCCGCATTGGAAATCTTATGACCTAAGACAATGCCTTCCTTCACCATGAAGTGGCATTTCTCCCAATTCAAAACAAGATTTGATTCCTCGCATCTTGCAAGCATCCTTTCCAAGTTACTTAAACAATGATCAAATGAATTTCCAAAGACCGAGAAATCATCCATGAACACCTCCATTGAGTCTTCGATCATGTCATGAAATATGGCAACCATACATCTTTGAAACGTGGCCGGTGCATTACATAACCCAAATGGCATTCTTCTGTATGCGAAAGTGCCATAAGGACATGTAAATGTCGTCTTTTCTTGGTCCTCGGGTGCAATAGGAATTTGAAAATATCCTGAAAAACCATCAAGAAAACAATAAAACATGTTCCCAGATAAACGTTCTAACATTTGATCAATGAAAGGTAAAGGAAAATGATCTTTTCTTGTTGCATCGTTGAGCTTGCGGTAATCGATGCAAACTCTCCAACCCGTGACGGTTCTTGTGGGTATAAGCTCATTCTTTTCATTCGTCACCACCGTCATACCTCCTTTCTTTGGTACCACTTGAACCGGGCTAACCCATGGGGAATCGAAAATCGGATAGATTAAGCCCGCATCAAGTAGCTTGATTACTTCCTTCTTTACAACCTCTTGTATGTTAGGGTTAAGGCGACGTTGATGTTGCACCACCGGCTTGTACTCATCTTCCATTAAGATCTTATGGGTACAAAAGGAAGGATGTATTCCTTTTATATCCATGATCTTCCAAGCCATAGCTTTCTTGTGCGTCTTTAACACCTCTAAGAGCTTCACCTTTTCATCATTTGTCAAATCGGTAGCGATAATGACGGGTAATTTGGAATCCTCATCCAAGTAGGCATACTCCAAATGAGATGGTAGCTCCTTAAGTTCCAATGATGGTGGTTCCTCAACAGATGGTTTGGCCTTATTTGCTTCATCTCTTTCCGATACTTCAAATACTTTTGGACTTAAGGATGGTTCATTGGTTAACGAGCAAGCTAACTCATCAACAACTTGCACGTGACAAATGTCAAAGTTCTCCCCATCAAGCAATTGTGTGTCCAAAGCATTTTGTTCACAGCTTTCCTGCAGATAATGATCCACATATGAGTCAATAGTATCAATAAAATATAATGAATCATCATGATTTTGTGAATGTTGCATGGAATTTTTAATATCAAAGACTACCTCTTCTTCATCTACCCTTAGAGTTAATTTACCATTACATACATCAATTAAGGCTCTAGAGGTAGCTAAGAATGGGCGACCTAAGATAAGTGGTACATTTTTATCTTCATCCATGTCAAGAATTACAAAATCAACCGGAAACACAAATTTATCAATTTTAACCAACATGTTCTCAACTATGCCTCTAGGGTACTTTACAGATCGATCGGCAAGTTGGATGCTCATTCGGGTCGGTCTAGGCTCACCTAGGTCTAATTTTGCAAATACCGAGTAGGGCATCAAATTGATGCTAGCACCTAAGTCGGCCAATGCATTGCTAACAGATAAACTACCAATTAAACAAGGAATAGTAAAACTCCCTGGATCGGTCATTTTCTTCGGTAGCTTGTTTTGCAAAACCGCCGAGCATTCTTCATTCAACGTCACATGCGAAAGCTCCTCGAGTTTCTTCTTGTTTGTTAGAATGTCTTTAAGAAACTTGGCATACTTTGGCATCTGTGATAAAGCTTCAACAAATGGTAAGTTAATATGCAATTGCTTAAAAAGTTCAAGAAATTTACCATATTGTTCTTCCATCTTTTCCTTTTTCAATCTACCGGGATAAGGAATAGTGGGCTTGTAAACTCTCAATGGTTCTTTGACTTGTGCGGTACTTAATGGGCTTTGCCTAGTATGTTGCACCTCGTCTTGAACCTCAACTTCCTCTTCATCAATTGGCTCGGATGTAGAAGCTAAGTTATCCGAATGAGTGGTCTTGCCACTTCTAGTCGTGACTGCCTTCACATGAGCTTTAGGATTAGGCTCGGTGTTACTCGGAAGACCACCATGTTGCCTTTCGGATAATTGCCTTGAAATTTCTCCCACTTGAGCTTCTATACTTTGCATTGTGGCTCGATGGTTTCTCAATTCCATCTCGTGTTATTGGTGACGAGCTTCCGAACTTTGATGACGACTTTCAGCTGTAGATAGAAATTGTGCCATCATCTCTTCCAAATTGGGTTTCTTTTCTGGTTGTGAACCACTACTTGATCCTTGATGTTGGAATTGTTGATATTGATTTTGATTTTGGGAGCGGAATTGATTGTGAGTTTGTTGTTGATACGGTTGATAGCCTTGTTGTTGATGGTTTTGATATGTTGGTCTTGGTTGAAATCCCGGGGGTTGGTTGCTACCACTTGCCTTCCAACTAAAATTTGGATGATTTTTCCAACCCGCATTATATGTGTTACTATATGGGTTATTTTGAGGACAAACTTGACTTCCCATATAATCAACTTGCTCCGGAGGGTTGAACATTTCCCTTTGTTGACAATCCGAACTCATATGTGGTCCCCCACACATATCACAAACTACTTGGGCCCTGTTTACCTGCATTTGATTCATTCGATTTGTAAGTGCTTCAACTTGTGCAGATAAAGAATGATATGTATCAACTTGATGAACACCCTGTCTAGGTTGCCTTGTTCTTGGAGCTTGCCATGAACAACTGTTGTTAGCCAAATCTTCAATCAATTCATGTGCCTCCTCGGGTGTTTTATCCCAAAATGCACCTCGTGAAGATGCATCAATAATCTGACGACTTTCCGGACATAACCCGTTGTAAAATGTTTGGATTTGAAACCAAGGTTCCAATCCATGGTGTGGACACTTCCTCATTGAATCTTTGTACCTTTCCCATGCTTCATATAGTGATTTTCCTTCATCTTGCATAAATGATGTGATCAAGTTCCTTAATCTAGCAGTTTTCGATGGTGGAAAATACTTCAGAAGAAATTTTTCGGCCATTTGATTCCAAGTGGTGATGGAACCAACAGGAAGTGTGTTCAACCATTGCTTTGCTCTATCACGTAATGAGAAAGAGAATAATCGGAGTCTAATTGCATCATCACTAACTCCATTAATCTTGAAGGTATCACATATCTCAAGAAAGTTTGCAAGGTGAAAGTTTGGGTCATCATCCGGACGCCCATCAAATTGACAATTGTTTTGGATCATTTGAATTGTGCTTGACTTGATCTCAAAGTTGTTTGCTTGCACATTCGGTCGTACAATGCTAGGTTTTGCACCTTCTAAAGATGGTTTGGCAAAATCATAGATTGTTCTTCTATCTTCTTGCCCTGCCATTGTGTCTTCGGTGTGCTCTTCTTCACTTTCTGTTCCGTTTGTATCCTCCTTTTCACTTTCGGTCTCGTTTGAGTACTCTAGCCTCGTCGCTTCACCTTCGATTTCTTGTGCTACTTTGTGGGATCTTGCCCTCAAGTTTCTCCTGATTACTTTTTCGGGTTCACAATAAGGCTCTACAAGATCATCAACCGGTGAAGATGCGGACATAAGCTTCCTGAAACACAAACACTACCAAACGCGTAAAGAAAGATAAAGGTAACAAAATAATTATACTAAATTAAAATAGTAAATACAAAGGATTGGCTAAAGTAATGACTCGAATCTTTCTCAGAATTGCCGTGTCCCCGGCAACGGCGCCAAAAACTTGATGTGTGTTTTGATATATAAACTTTAGCAACAAATTTTACACAATTAAGCTTTAAAATTATAAAATGATTTTCACCTTATGACTAACTACACACACAATAGGCAAGTGTACCTATCGAATAGTAGTATAGCTTTTGGTAAGAAATAAGTATCGATCCATGGACACGAGAGCTCCTGATACTAAGTCTTTATCATTATCTAGCCGATGAAAGAGGATTTGTGAATATTATCATTAACTAATTTTAACTAACAATTAAACTAATTGAAGAAAGTAGATAAAGATGAAGATAACCAATCAGAGGAAGGTATCACTTAGACTTTGAATCCGCTTAGCAAAACAATGACGACATGTATGAACCTATGGTGAGATCATTTTCTACACACGAAACATGGATATAAACTAGACTCTTGTCAAAGTTATCTAATTATATAACTCTTTGGAAAGCTAAGACGATAAACACACAATAGCCACCTAAAGTTATGCCATGAAGAACTAATGATAATATTATGCCAATGTTAAATATGATTTGGACTCCCGTCAAGGATACCAAACCCACAAATCTTTGGAAAGTTAACACGATGAACACGTGGCAACCACCTCAATTCACGTAATGTAACAATACCTATATATATCCTTCAACTTATGAATATCCTAACATGAATTTATGAACCATAAATTTGCGCATTATCTATGGTTTTACATAACAAAGTTAGGAGGTATTCATAACAAACACAATGGTTTTCACAAACACATGTATAAGGATGCATACTTGTTCAACTTTACTAGATATTCAACCATTCATTCACTATTTCTAGTCAAATGCCATAAACTACATACTAGGTTATGCAATTCATGAATAAATGTTCCAACACACATGGTTTTCCAACATAATGTGGTTGCAACACCCACAAGATTCAATATTTCATCAAGTTAAACGAGAACACACCACCATTAAAGGACATTCATAGCTTTGTAATGAGCATTGACATAAACATCACCAAGAGTTTCATACAACATGTCAAAGTATGCTAAGCTTCATCTAATCTAAGTGATTAAGAGTATTTAGCCCATGAGGCTTACAAAAGCCACAACCAAACTCATAGAAATGGAAGAAAACATGTTAGGTCTAGAGATTTTCAAACCAAAGATGAGTGAGGATGGGTTGTGTGAAGTTGAATCTTTCTTTGAAATGCTTGATCTTTAACCTCTCTTGAACTCTTGAGAAACTTCCTTCAAATCTCCTTCAAAGATGAAGAAAAACAAGGGTTTGATCTTCAAAAATCGTCTCCCCTAAATGAAGAAGAAGAAGGGGTTAAAAAGGGGGCCTGATGCGTGTCATGGCCATGACCCAGTTTGTCATGGCCATATTGCGCTCAAAAAGGGGGTCTGCAGCTTGTTATGGTCTTGACAGCTCCTGTCATGGCCATGACAGCTTCTAAACTCCCAAACTCTTCATGAATTCCTTGGCTTTTTCTTTTGAAATCATCAAACCACCATTCGAAGCTACAAAAATCAAATTAATCACAATTAAGTATCGCTAAAGATTAATTTGAAACAAAAATCACTTAAAATAGGAAAAGATATGTATTCTTAACATGTGTAATTTTTCACATATCATTGATAATCAAGATGACTATGTTGGTGGCGTAATGGTAAGCGTCTAATTCTCTTCTATAAAAGGTCTTAGATTTGAATAAAGTTGAATTTGGGAAAAGTGAAAGTGTAATGCAGTTGTTGAAATTGGGATGTGTATATATGGAACAAACCTATATGAAGCAAGATTATGTATCTTATTGGCCAAAAATTAGAGCCACCTAAAAGCAATAATCCTCGCAGTTTGAAATTTTTTGCCTAATTGTTATCTCCTAACTGATATATTGATTGTGAGATTCTGGAATCTGTTGAAGAATGTTGTTGGATATATGGTTGTTGAATGCAGCTTTTGTTTTATCGATTTTCTGTTTTGATATTGTATTGATTAGAGATTTTACAGCTTAAGACTAAGACAAGCTTACTATTCTGATAGTTTTCTAGATCCTATATTCTTTTAGTCAAATAACTGTTTTCTATTTCTGTTCATATTTAATGAATCTATTTTTATCTAAAATTATCATACTGATTGGCTGACTGCATCTCGACAATTAAAGAGGCATTGATTATGCTGTTTCTTACTACGAAATCCCTGCCGGAGCTCCAAATTTACCTTTTTGTTAAAGCATGTTACTTCTTTATTCCTATATTGATAGTAAAAGTTTAGTTTAAGAAGTTTTGATGTTGTTTTTCTTCCACAACAAAGAAATACCATTCGGGTAATATTTCCAAAGGAGTTGCAAACGGATCTGCCGGTTCATGGATGGAACCAAGGATTATGCTCCATGGGCCAAAAAGGCTAACTTGAATCTCTTTTGCTGATTTTAAAAATAGTAATGAAAAACTATATGCATGATCCAGATAATTCTTATATTTTGATATGTTGTACATTTGTGTCAAGAAAGGCTTAATGTGAATATCTTATGCTCAGGTATATCAGAGGAAAAATTATCTTACATCACAAGCAGATGTTATGGTACTCATGATCTCTGTAAAGGTACCCGAACGCTTTCTAAAATAAGTGGATGTTGATAAGTGAAGAAATCTTGATTTTTTCACTTGATTAACCCACCCCCCTCTTTATTTTCTCCCCAGGTCAACTATGTTTAATCTTCCCCGTCTGTTTGCTTTCTAAGTTATCTTATTATTTGTTTCTTATAAACTGTGTGTAGTAAGGGGTGGTTCAATGAGAAGGAAAAGGAAGAACTCTTTGTTCTTTCAAAAGAGATACATGAATGATTTGACACCCGATCCTTTTCCTAATTTTTACCTTATCCTTCTTAGAAAAGCATCTAAGAACGAGAGTAACTTACATCCAACATCTCCACAGTAATGTCAAGTTGAATAATTGTTTATCATGTTTCTTTTCGTGTACCGTCTTTGTTGTCATAAATCCCCAGCAAGTCAAGTATGCACTTAATCTTATCAACTAAGTGTTTTTCTTTCAATGAAGTATATACATATGTTGGATTTGGACTAACCTGTTTTTAATTTGTCTTGAATTTATAGTTTTTTATTAAATGTCAAGTTGAACGAGAGTAACTTACATCCAACATCTCCACAGTAATGTCAAGTTGAATAATTGTTTATCATGTTTCTTTTCGTGTACCGTCTTTGTTGTCATAAATCCCCAGCAAGTCAAGTATGCACTTAATCTTATCAACTAAGTGTTTTTCTTTCAATGAAGTATATACATATGTTGGATTTGGACTAACCTGTTTTTAATTTGTCTTGAATTTATAGTTTTTTATTAAATGGCGTAGGAGTCGATAGTAGAAATTGTGTTCACAGGGTATGTAGAGACTGCTCCATGGCTTGTACTATAATGTCGTCATGGTGAACACTAACATGTTTCTGGTTCGTAAATTTCCTCATCAGGGTCCAGGACCTCAGATGCCGACACCTGTCACTCATATTCTTAAATATGGAAGCAATCTTCTTCAATTAGTGGGTCTATTTGATGGTAATATCACTATCTTTACATAGTTTCTCAATTTCAAAATAATTTTCAAGCTTGACTCCCACCACATGACATTTTCTTTGGATGCACATACCTCTACCACTACCATTGGATACAAAAACAGTGGAAGCAACAGTAGAATACTTTTACAGTTTTACAGATATGGATATTGATCATTGTTAGCCAACGATTGTTGTTTCATTCATGAGAAAATTGTTAGATCTTTTGGTACTGATGAATACATATGAATCATTGTTGTTGCATTCAACAAATTAGGTATTCAAGTTGATTTTCAATTGAAGATGAAAAACAATGAAAAAGACATTTCCAAACATTTATCTTCATTGTTATATCATGTATTTTCCGTTTGTTCGCCTTCGGAACGCTTTCTGACAAATGTTCATCTCCATTTGGAGTTTTGATCTGATTTGTGGCTTCTATGCTTCTTTGCATTCATTGTCAAATTGCACAAAAAGAATATTTTTAGTGAGTTATTTTAAACAAATAGATGATTAACATTGGTTTATTGCAATTTCTTCACAGGTCAATAGTAGTGTGATTGAGGAAGTTTATGAAAGTGGTTCAGGTGTTGACTGCTATTAATATGTTGGTTAAAGAAGCTATATTTCTTCTCATGGAGATTGTTCATGGATGATATATATGATAACTAAATCTATTTAATTTGTATTTTTTCCCAATGATTTCATTGCTAAACTTTTGGTTGTTGTAATTACAATTCTTAATCATATCCAGATTTCATTTGGATCAATGGTATATAAACTAATACTTGTATTAGGATTCGGTTTCAGCGTGGTTACTAAACAAGCTTTCGTCTCTCGAATTGCATTCGGAACTTGCAGTAGTCAAACCTCTCCACAGGTTTCTTTTCTTAATTAGCGTAACTCTTTCATATCTTATTAATGTTCATATTGAAAGTCATAATGTATGTATTTCTAATTGCAGCTTATATGGGATGTTATAGTAAATTTCAAACCATAGGTTTTTATTTTGCTTGAGGATAGCCTTATTTGCAGGTCAATCTCTCTATTCTATGCATTCTACTTTCTTTGTTTTTGAGCATTTCTTTACTATTGCTACCTTTTATTGTTTTGCTATTAGTTTTATACATTAGTCTAATAGAATGTTTGACTATTTATTAAATATAAATTGGAATTTTTGGCAAGTTAAGCCCATAGTGTTTACAAATTCAACTTTCGCACTATTTGATATAAGTTTTGAGCAACTTTTTTAATATGTTTTAAGAGAATTATGCATGATGGTCTTCCATGAATTCTATGTACATTGAATATTATCTGCGGCTAATTAATCTCATGCAACTTTTGAAATTCTTCTGGTCTAACCACAATTTTAGACAAGTATTTGATAGTCTTCGGTATTTCTAAAATTTTATGTCTATATTTCCATCTTTTAAATCCTTAAATTCCAAGTTTATTGTATGTTTGTTTTGATTCAACAGGTCTACTATTTTTGTCAAGCGAGGACTCTAAATTGGATACCTTGAGTATAGAAAGAGAGCAAGCAAAGTCAAGGAGTTTTATTTATGGCATATGCTACATGTTTAGCATTAATTCTTCAGGTACGTAACATTTGTAAACTGATTAGCAGTCCGCATTTAAACTCTGCAAAGGATTGGTTTGCCAATATGCTTATGCTAACAGGCATTTATCACTATCAATATTGCAAAATGCACCTTTGAATATTACAATCACAGTGAACTACTATATACCTTTAAATTTTTTGTTAGCCTGGCGATGCTACAAATTCATTACACACTGTTAAACAACAAATTCTAATACCAAACAACATATTTCACAGGTGAAGATACCCCTTTAAAGCAGAAGGCCCGATAGGTATGAACCCGAGTTAGTAGGGCCTCTTTCGATACCAGTGTGCACTACAATCCGAATTACCATAATCCCTATATTGTAAAGCTTAATCAAACTAGCTTCTTTTTTGTACAACCATTAGCATGTGTATTCCAGCACTTATACAAAGGAACCCGCGGTAACGCGCGGGTTCAAAATCTAGTTCTTTTATTATATACGGTATATGCTTATGTACATTAACATTAATTTATCGAATGACTGTTTATTTTTATTTTTTATTGAGATAAATTTACGTATTTTACTTTAAAAGACAATCAATTACATATTTTGAGTCTTTTAGATAAATAAAAATAATAAAATTACATATTCGAATTCAAAAGTTTAAAGCTCAATTTCAAAATAACAATCATTCGATAATCAAAGTTATCTATAAATAATAAAACTATTGTCAAACCTTTTTAGGTTACAATATTAAAAAGTTAGTATATGAAAATTTTATGGTAAAATAAGAGTAAAGTAGTTATTTACTATATTTATTTTAATAAAATAGATATGTATGTAATTTACATGTTTTAGGAAAGAAAAGTATGCAATTCAGTAATTGATTTTGTGTGTTCAGAGGAATATGTAATTAATGGTGTTAGAAATAAAAAATACGTAGAAATCCTAATTAATAATTGTTGGGTGACAATGACACCCAAATTAGTTGGAGGGGGTATTCATGTCATGAACACCACCCCCGAAACCAGTAAGAGTGAAGGGGCACTCATTTCAATCATGCCATGAATGCCCACTACACCAATGAGTGCCCCATCCCCATAAATCAACCTAGGGCTGATCAAATAGTTCGACGTTCGAAACTCGCTTGAACTCGTTCAAAAAATGCTCGGAATTTTGCTCGTTCGAATTTCCGCTCGATTGTAAATGAACCGAGCGGTTCGGTTCGGTTTCAAAACGAACCGAGCATGAGCGAAGGGTCGCTCGCTCGGTTTCGCTCGAATTATTTTTTAGTTTAGTTTTTATATACTATATATAATTATATATGTTAATTTATTATTTTATTTAGTTATTTATTAATTGCAAATATTTTAATTTTTTAGTCAAAAACTTAAAACGCTAATTCATCAATACATTCAAACCTCATTCACCCTACACAGTCCACTCATCTCCTAGTCTCCTACTCTCTTCTAGCAGTCCAGCCGCCAGCCTCCACTCTCCCTCACCAGACCCCTCTCCCCTTTTCACTCTCCGCCCTCAACAGCCTCCATCCTTCAGGCCTCCCCCTGCGACCGCCGACCAGCGGCTCTGCCCGAATCTGAACCTGCGACCGGTCTCCGACCCCTGCTGCCCGAATCTACGAACCTGCGACCCTGCTGCGAGCCGCGAACCTACGACTGCGACCCATCTCCGACCGTGACCCATCTCTGACCTTCGAACCTACCTTTGAAAGATAGTTTACAGGGTAAAAACACTTTAAACTATACATTAACAAAAGTATTTCTATGAAATTTGTTTGATACAAATTGATAATGTTGTTTCTGTGAAATTTCCTAGTTGATTACAGGGTAAAAACATTGTTGTGAAACTATACCGAGCAAAACCGAGCGAAAACCGAGTGCTCGGTTTAAAACCGAACCTAGTTCGAGCGGAGCTACGTTCGGTTCGGTTCAGTTCGGTTCGTGAACAACCCTAAACCAATCAATCAAAATATTTCACCTCAACATATACCACACCACAGCACATCATAAATTTTGTCCCCACAGTACATCATAAATTTTAAATGGGACACTCCTGTCATTCCATGCTAGCATTTAAAAAAAATCACTTCATAAAATTTTAAAAAAGATACAACCTAAAAATACAAACTATTAAAAAATAAAACAACATAAAAATAAGAACATTAAAACTTAAAAAAAGACACTTAAACTAAAAATCTATAAAACAAATAAGTTGTATGAGGTGGGTTAAACGGTTAGGTAGAACGAGTCAGTTCATTAGAACTCACACGTACATTTGGTTTATATTTTTTTAGTAGTTTGGGCTCAAAATTTGATGAATTTTTGTTACTTTCCATAGTATATAAAATTAGAAAGTAATACAAAAGGTATTAGAGATTTGTATAAAAATTTTGTGTTAATTAGTTTGTATTTATAGTATTTGATTATTTTTTTTTCTAGAAGAACCATTTTGAAATTGGGAGGACTAGTCCTTTATGGTTTTGCACGACGAGTACACACCGGTGAGTCGAGGTACATGCGGGGTGAGGAAGAGGTGGTGGCGCCCATGGCGGTGTTGCAGCGCGACGCCACGCCCCGCCACGCCCACTGACGTGAGCGCCCCCTCCCCTAAAAATAAATAAAAAGTATGTCATGATATGCTCATTCTTGATAGCCGTATCACCCAAGTCATTCAAATTTCCTACCCTCTTAACACCTGTCTTTCTTTCTATTTTAATATAACCAAATTCCTTACTTCATCGGGAACAAAACCCTTGTTTTTTCCTCCAATTTTCAGCTTTCTACAACACCAATTACAATTCGATCAACAGAAAAACGATTCGTAATCTCCATGAAGTCGAACCCTAACGACGATGATCATTATCATCATCAAAGTTCATCTGCTAGTGTCACTTGTGTTTCCCCACCGGAACTCGATTCTGAAGTTGAGATAACCACTGCAGACGAACCACAACAACACAACGCTGTATCATCAGGTTTCCCCCTTTTTCCAATTTCATATGCTGCTCATGACATCTGATTGATTCTACGTGTACTGTGATTATAATTGTACGCAAAATAATGTGATCGATCCACTTTGCCTTCAGAGTAGTATCGATAGTATGCATATCCAACTGTTCTACATTGCTTGCAGTTTGCAAACTGGTAGTTAAATCTGTTGGCGGTAATTTCTAACCGATTCACAAAAGTTTCACAAAAGTTGACCGACTATAGTCGGTCAAGTTTCGGTTGAATCATATTATTTAGTAATTAGTACTTTAGTCGAGTGGAATTCTAATTAGTTGGTTAGATCCTAAAGTTTAACGATCCTAATTGTATTCAGATAGGTTTAGTTTGTGGCCTACAATTGGAAGAGTGGTCTAGCAAGTTTGGTGAGTCTCATAAACACCAAAGTCGTGGTTTTGGTTGTAACCAAGTTTTTGAGTTATTTTTCTTGATTATAATGAAGAGTTTGGGTGTTACCCAAGTAATGTGTGCTTATATTATCGATTCGGGACTTGGAAATCCACCATGAGGAATGTTGATGTCTTCATTTGTGAAATAGTGTTTGTTAACTTACCGATTGACGGTTGTTAAATGTTCTCCACTTAGAGTATGTTGGTGAGAGATCTCCTCAAGGGAGTTCATCTACAGAGATGACTAGTAGCCAGCATGTGAAGCCTGGGAGAAACAAAATTCATGGCTTACTCGGAGCTAAGTTTTTCGACAGTAAAATTCCAGCTAGAAAGAAGGTTTTGACTTCTCTTCAGTCACATCTTATTTTTCTATCTGCTCTAGTGTGTTCCTATTCTGTTTCTTAGTTGTTTACATTATTTGTCTTGAATAGGAAAATCTTGCTTTCGAGTTTCATATAACAAGTCATAGTTGTGCTCTCATGAACTGATGAGGGTTATACTAAATTTGTAGCAAAACTATCTTAAATATATTTGAAGCGAGAGTTTAGATATTTTGTCTGGTTTTGGTTTGGGATGGGATTGCTTTTAACTCTCATGCATGGGGACATGGTTGTTTTTTTGATTTAATTAAGGTTGATACTATTTGAAAATTGAATTATGATTGTATATAAGTTTCTTTTGCTACTTTCTTCCTAAGAAGTGCCATAGTATGCATTGTCTACAGTAACTACTAATTAGGGCGGGAATCTTGATTCCTTACTTATGAATAGATCAATAAGAGTTTTGCATTATCTCAAACAGGGTTAAACTATATAATTTAGCTAAAAGGAAGACCAGTCAAATGTTTTTAGTTGGTCAAATGGTTTAAAATTCTTCAAAATTCTATTTCTTTACCATGCCATTGAGTAAGTAATTTAATTCAAGCTATTGTAAAAGTACTGTTTTCATTATCTTAATCAGCACATTGGTATTATTTAGATAATAAGAAATGAAAAAAAAAAAGTATTTGCGGGTCTACTCAACCCTGAAATGTTCTATTTTGACTGTACTAAAAGTGACCCGTCCCTACTCGCACCTGTTTTGATGTGTTACCTGACCCACTCATCTTGTGATTTTTGCCTACTCCAATTCTATTGATAACATATTTTTATGACTTTTCTAAGATTATGTTGGTGATGCTAGAGGCCTGACAATGACACTTGTACTTTCTGCAGCTTAAGTGGTTGAATCGGCTAGCTAGGGTTCAAGCTGATGGTACAGTGCAATTTGAAGTTCCTGATGAAATTAAACCACAAAACTTGGATTTTGGTACCGAAGTTGTTACTAGTGGAACTAGCGAAGACCATGATTTTGATACAACTATTCCTGAATTTCCACCATTGCAAATTGTTATGCTCATTGTTGGAACACGGGGAGATGTACAACCATTTGTTGCTATTGGAAAGTGTTTACAGGTTATAACTTATAAAAATATTTCCTTAAACTGAATCCACATGCTTATTAATTATTTGAGAAATGTTTTCTTAATTTTGTATTATCCTTTTCAGGAATATGGTCATAGGGTGAGATTAGCAACCCACTCGAATTTCAAAGAATTTGTCAAGGCTTCTGGGCTGGAATTTTTCCCTCTAGGCGGTGATCCTAAAGTCCTTGCTGGCTGTAAGGACCCATATACCTGCATTGATATTCTATATTATACCTTCTTCAATTTATAGGGGCTGTTTGGATACATGTTAAATTGATTATCTGATTATTGCTATATGAAGTAGCAGTACACGGTTATTTGCGTTTGGATACACAGATTCTGCCTTGTGATTATCTGAACATTTAGGGAATTAGGGGTCATATAAGCAGCTTTTCACCCTCGTAACAAAATTGATTATCTAAGAGTAAGATAAAGTTAGATATTTACCCCTTCATCTAACCAATTTTGATGGAGTTTTTTCCTCCCATTCACAAAAAATCTCTCCTTTTTGTTCATGAAATGTCATTTTTGGTATTTTTAGCTGGACTTCTCTAAACAATCTGTTAGAAATTTTATATATATATATTATATATATAAAAGTTATAAGTGAATGAAGAACTCAATGGTTATATAAAATTTAGAGTTATAAGAATTATCCCACATTGGTGATGGGATAAAACATAAGTTCCATTGTCCCACATTGGTGGTGGGATGGAACATGAGATGCATTGTCTTACTTAAGTGAAGTAATAAACCATGAGTTGGATTGTCCCACATTGGTGGAATGGTAAACTATGAGGTGCCTTATAAGCAAATATTTTCTACACTTGGGTATCCTCCTAGTACATCTATCTGGGCTCGGATGGCCCTCGCCGTCCGAGCTCGGGCCCGTGGGCGAATGGGCGAATGGGCGAATGGGCGAATGGGCGTATATGGGCGTATATGGGCGTATATGGGCGAATGGGCGTATGGGCGTATGGGCGTATGGGCGAATGGGCGAATGGGCGAATGGGCGAATGGGCGAATCGGCGTATGGGCGTATGGGCGTATGGGCGTATGGGCGTATGGGCGGCGCACTTTGCACTAACAGCTGGTTAAAGAAGTGTGGCTTCCAGAAACTGGTTGAGTGCTGCGTGAGTCATGTAGGGACTCATAGTGCAGCAGGTTGGGTGCTGGCTGACTCATGCATGGGCCTGCATGAATATACAATTCTAGGGTGGTGGCCAGAGTTGTGCTATAAATAGCTGCACATTTGCAGCCTCATGAGACACCAAGAAAAAATCACAGCAGCACATTTGCTTCAAAGCTTGCTCTTGCTCCTGCTTCGGTTTTGATCTTTGCATCTTGTTGATAAAATTCTACGCTTATATCTCTTCGTTACGATTGTATACAGGTATCATTTTCAGGTTGTGGTTAATTTCGGCAGTGCAATCTACTACGGCTATTGTACCCTGGGAGACAGACGGGATTCCTGTGTGTGTGACCCGAAATCTGTTTTAAGGGAAGCGTATAAAATACGTGCCTTAGCCAAACTCTTATCAGTTTAGTTGTATCACTTATGTAACTCGAATCACATGTAATAAATATTACTGTTCTTATATGTATAAAGGAAAACAAATTTAACAACAAAATCAGGGTTGTCAACATTCTCAAACATCTAATCAACCACTCACATTAACTCAACAGCTAAATCACATCCAGAGAATATATTCTATCACTGTCCTATTATAGTTGATTATCAGATTCTAACTATCAAATATCACATATTTGTTTTCAAAACACTCATCCAAACACTGCCTGTATAGCTTGTATGATGAGGTAACTTGTAACTATATGTATTTATTGTGTAGATATGGTGAAGAACAAAGGGTTTTTGCCATCAGACCCTTCAGAAATACAAATTCAGCGAAGCCAAATAAAGGATATTGTATTTTCTTTGCTTCCTGCTTGTATTGATCATGATCCGGATACAGATGTTCCATTCAATGTAGATGCTATAATTGCTAACCCACCTGCATACGGTAGGACCCTATTATTTATTTCTTGTTTGTTATAATTTTCAACTTATTTAATTACCAGCTCTAAATTTAAAGTTGCTGATCTAATGATCTCTTGTTTGTCCAAAACAATATGTCCTCAAGATTACAAGTTGATAGATTATATCGTATCTGTGTATTTTGTTTTGCTCATTATATGAGACATGGTGCTGGAGCTAATTATTCTGGTAAAATGTAGAAAGGAACCTTGATGTATATTCTATACACTGATGTGCGATAGAAGCTCTCAAATTTCTTAAAAATATCATGTTTTATTGAGTAAATGGTTTAATTTATTAATTAACAGTGACACAGACTTATGCTTGGCTGCTTGCTCAGGTCATACCCATGTTGCAGAGGCACTTAAAGTTCCACTGCACATCTTTTTCACTATGCCATGGACGTATGTATTTTCTAAATCTCTATTGCTTCCTTTTGATTTAAGAGTGCACCAGTTTGGGATAGGGTGGAGTCCATTAATAAAGAAGAAATTGATTCTACATACCAAACGCCAGTAAATATAAGGCAGCAAACTAAATCAGCAAAATATGTGTTTTATCATCATTATTTATAAATATTTTGTTTCCTTATTTTATGTATTTAAGGCTGCCTATTAGCTTGTTTATCTATTGAAGATTCTTCTTATAGAGAAGACATCATTTTCCCAAGAATGTATACCTATCACCTGGTAAGTTGGGCATGCAAATTTATGCTTCATTTTGGACATATATTTCAATAGATGTGGGGTATCTTGTCTTTAGTGGTTTGAACTTAAAAGCTAAGAAAGTGGATTTAAGAAAATTTATAAGCTCGAAGCCCTAGGCTTCTTAAGACACATAAAGGCTCAAACACAAAAATATCTTAATTGATTATTGAAACATCAGTGAAGCTAAGTGCATCTGGCCCATTAGAATGCTAATTTTTTTATGGTATACATACTTTTCAGTGATATATAAGGACTTTCTGAGTCCCATTCTTTTACTATTGTTTATCTTTTACATTTTTTTCTGGCTTGCTTTTTTGCTTCTTCAGGCCTACAAGTGAGTTTCCACATCCTCTTTCACGGGTTAGGCAACCTGTTGCAAATAGAGTAAGTACCTTATCTGTTCCAGAGTTTCAACTATATGCTTTATTATCATCACTATTTGAACCTTTTATTGTTAACACGATCCTTGATGCTTATTGCAGCTGTCATATCAGATTGTTGATGCATTAATTTGGATGGGGATGCGAGATATAATTAACGAGTTCAGAAAGAAAAGGCTGAAGCTAAGACCAGTGACATATTTAAGTGGTTCAAATAATTCTCTCCAAGATCTGCCTTATGGATATATTTGGAGTCCACATCTTGTCCCCAAACCAAAAGGTATTTTTATGTTTATACATTAATCTGCTGGTTATAGGTGGACTAGTATGCTCCATATAGTTGCTTTAACTTCTTGGAGTTTGAATATTATGTGATGCCCCCTGTTGGTGATAGATGCATAGATATTAGTATATTACTACAATGCTACCAACAAAATTTTTCTATCCTCGTACAAGTTCTTGAAGTAAAGGATATGGGTCTGTTTTGTTTATGCCAGTTTTTTCTACTCATTTTGTCCATTTTTTCACCCCTACACTTCGTATTTTAATCCTTAATCACCGATTCCCATTAGCAAGATGGGCCGAGAAATTTTTTAATAGTAAAGTTAGCAGACCACATAGTTCCTAAAAAATCCTTAAATTGAATAAAGAAAAACCTGAAACTGATGTGTAGATAGAGCCCTATGCATGCTTACAGAGTTACAGCATACTAATTTTTTGTATTCTTGGTTTATTATAGATTGGGGTCCTCATATTGATGTGGTAGGCTTCTGTTTCTTAGACCTTGCATCAAGTTATGTACCTCCAGATTCACTAGTGGAATGGCTTAAAAATGGTAAAAAGCCCATCTACATTGGATTTGGTAGTCTTGTGAGTTATTTTTCATGGATCTACTTTATTCCAGTATTTTAATTAGTTATTTATCCTCTTTGGTATGTCATGCCGTAAATAATGCAACCACGGAGAAGTAATTTTCTCTGAGTCCTGACTCATTGCAACGCTAGGGGACTTGGCAACTGTGAAATTTGATTCTTTAAAACTGTAAATCTTAATGTGAACCCCTTGATGTAAATTGAATTGATGCATTTGTAAGTGGCTTTCCATGTGTGCAAGAGAATTGCATATGAAGGAGCTTCTTAATCTGGATATTCTTGTGGGGCCTTTATCTAGTAGTTCAGTTGTTGTTTTTTTCTATTATTTTATCAGGATATGCATCTTTTTATATCCCTAAAACCAATGGACATTCAAGTATTTTGTTTCAACTTCAGTTATGAATTTTTTGTATATTCTACAATTCAATCTAATAGTTAACAGAATTCTATCTAACAATTTCACCAAAAGCACCAAACTTTTTTAGTATTAATGCAAAGAACAAAGGCTGTGCAGATATTATCTTATTATCATGATTGAATTTGAATTTATTAGGACATCTTATGACCATCTGTTGAGATGGAGCCATTAATGATGTATAAATGCTATATTAGGTTGATGCATCCCAACTGTCCTTATTGTTTGATGTTTAAATTTCCTTCTATAAGCGTTCTTTCACTCCGAATAAGATTTTAAGTATATTATTTTTTCTCAGACCATATGTTTCACCACAAGTCCAACTTTCATGCATGCTACCTTTAAATGTTCTTATCTGAGGATTTGAATTACTACAGTAATAATATGGTTTTATAATCATAATTACTAACGTGAAACGTTTGTTAATCAAGAAGAAGAGTTTAGAAGTCAAACCAACTCAACCCAGACCAATTAAGCATATACCAAAGGGACTCACCCGTACTAACTTTTTTTGATTGATGACTCAGCCTGTTCAAGACCCAGACGGAATGACAAAGATAATAGTTAAAGCCTTGGAAATTACCGAACAGCGGGGTATCATCAACAAAGGCTGGGGTGGCTTGGGAAACCGTAAGATGATAATTCACTTAATTTTCTAGCCTTTGGAAACACCTGATCGGGTGAAATGACTAATTCTGTATGCTTTTCAATCTCCAAGTATACTGACATTTTAATGTTCCAGTTGCAAAGTCAAAAGATTTTGTCTACTTGCTGGATAATGTTCCACATGATTGGCTATTCCAACATTGTGCTGCTGTGGTAATACTTTTGTACTCGACACATAAGTTTGAAGAATGCAATAATGTATACACTTGGTTTATAATATCTATATACTTGGAGTGGCAAATTGCAAGTTGGGTCAAGGTTCAGGTCATGTTTAGTGCAGGTCAAAACATCAAAATACATTTTGTATAAGGTATTAGAAAAAGTTATTAGTAGTTGATGTTAATTATGATTACAAATACATTCATTCTTTAGATCTCTTAATAGAAATGATTTAAAAGGTTGTATGCGTTAAAAGTAGCCTTAAGTGGCTGTCAAACCAATTTGATCCATTCCCTTTTAGCTAATTTTTTATTTGACCCGTTTGAGATAACACAGAACCTAAATTAACCCAGTCATAAATATATTGATTAATCTGCCACCTCTAACCTAAACAAGCGTTTTCTTGAACAGCAATGATAACTTTCAAAACAACAGCAAATAAGATCTTTATGTTTAAAATTAAAGACACTATTTCTTGACAGTTGTGTAAAACTAATGTAATATGTAATTTGAATTAAAGAACAACAGACTACTTACTTTCAATTTGAGACCTATTTTAGTACCAAATAAAACACCTTATTTCTAACTTTTGCAGGTTCATCATGGTGGTGCTGGAACAACTGCTGCTGGTCTTAAAGCTGCAGTAAGCTTTTCTGTATTGTGACTTATAACACTCCCTTAAGTTTTAGGTTTATGTTGGAAATCAGCCCAAGAAATTGAATTATAACACCAGAATATTTAAGCAATTGCTCGACTCTTTATTAATAATCAACCAAGAACTTGCTGAAAACATAAACGTTAACCCTATATTTATACTAGACTAACTCTCAAACCAAGACTCCTTAAACTAAGAAACCAAATCAACATTAATATTCTTGCCATGCTAAATAAACATACTAATTCAAACAATAATCTAAACCAAACAGACTCCTAAAAGTCTTCCACTAGTGCTGTTGCCATATTTTTCAGATTTTCTCACAAAGCTCTAACCATTTAATTTGACTTTCCCACTTTTCTAATTTTACTCTACAACTTTCAAACTTTTCACGTTCAAAACTAATAGGATTAACTTTCAATAGTATACCATCATATTACTTTTGTATCATATTCTTAATATTTGGAATTCAGTTTTTTTTATCTTGAATAAATTGCAGTGTCCGACGACTGTTGTTCCTTTCTTCGGCGACCAACCATTTTGGGGCAGACAGGTGCATGCTAGGGGAGTGGGCCCCCCTCCAATTCCAGTTGAGGAGTTCTCTTTGAAGAAATTAGTGTCTGCGATACACTTCATGTTAAAACCAGCAGTAAGTTCGTATAATTTTAATGTGTGTTGGATACATTTGTTTTGAAGTGGTTAAAATAGAATTCCATTTCTTTTTCAATTACCATTATTTACTAGTGCCACTAAACGGGCTTTATACAAGGTGATTTGGAAAAACAAGTAGCAACTACCTAAATCATACCCCACGCTTGAATTTTGATGTTTTCACTCCATTAACTCACTGGACATGTCTGCACACATATTTTTAATTACATATTTTTAAAGTTTCACAAATAACTAACATGCTAGATATGACTACACAACTATAGTATTACAATATTTAATCGACTTTCTTTATAAAGAGATTTAGAAAGTTTTATGCATTCGAATTACATATAAGCTGATTTTTCACAAGTCTGATCCCTTGGCTTTTTAGATAAATCTTAAAGCTTAACCTATTTGACCCACTAGAAATAAACCATAACTCAATTCATTCCATCGAATATCAAGGGGTCAAATGAGTCATGGCATTTAAACCGTTATAATTGTATAAATGAAAAAATTGATGTAACTGTGTTGATACAGGTTAAAATAAGTGCTACTGAATTGGCAAAGGCCATGGCTGATGAAGATGGCGTTAAAGGCGCAGTGGATGCCTTCCATAAGCATTTTGGTCGCCGAAAAGCGAAGCCCGAGCCTTTTAAGCTGGCTCGACCACACCACTACTTTTCAATGAGACGGTGTTTGGGCTGCACTTGATTTGTGCCTTGTGTTGATATGACTTATGAGGGTTGGCTTTACTAACATGTAAATTTCCATCCGCGTGATGTGAACTGTTTCTTGTTTTTAGACACATACATTTTGTTCATTTCAAGTGGTAACAACTAACGAGTGTCGTTTTATTAGCTGCTTATAAATAACAATTAAACGACTGAAAACACCTTTTTGTACAACTCAAACCGAATCAAAGATTTATGGAAAACAAATAAAGGGGACATTTTAGTGGTTAAGTAGTGTGTCTTGCAACCAAAAGGTTGGGGTCAAAAGCATTAAACTATATTATCATTACGTGAGAATGTCCGTTGCTGCTGTCTGCTGTTGAGTCTCTCTTCATGTTGGGACAATTTTTGTGGCATTCTCAAATTGCAAGTTGTTTCTTTATCAAATAAGACATGTTATTTCATTTGTTGTTATTTTGGTTTTAGTGTTAATTGAATACATGTGGGGAAGTCGTTCGGTCTTGCAGCTATAAATTTACAGGTATGATAATTAAGAATGCCTTTAGAATTGCAACAAAAACATTTGCGGTTATAATTTTCATCAATAAACGTGTACTAAAAACATTTGATAAAGAAGTTGAGAGATATGGACAAAAAAGATACTGGCTTTTAAGAATTACCAATATATTTTTAAAAATGTATAAATCATAAAAACTTTTTTTTCTGAATATTTAGGATATGTTTGGACATTAAAACATGATATTGATATGAATTTTGTAAGTAATAATTTATATTAGTCTAAATAAGAATTTACATACATAATACTTATTTAATAATTTGTAAATCCTTATTGACAATATTAATAAAAACGATGCATTTGATGTAACTCATCAATGAAGGGTTAGTATGTCTAGATTACTTGTATATCATGCTTCGATGAAAATTTTTGTATTATACAAATGATTTAAACTAGTACTAAGCCCCCCGTGTTGCGGGTGGAGGCGTAAAACCGTGTCAAATAACATCAATTTTACACCACCATCGGCGACCACCAACACCGAAAAAACTTGTATTAAAAAAGAAATAAAAATGGGAAAATTAAAACCGAACAGAAAGTAGAAGTAAAACATTAAACCCCGCGAATGAAACGTAAACATTAAAAACAATAGATAAGTCGATCTAAAACCCGCGCGTTGTGCTGGGTAAAAAGGTTGAACCACACGCAGACATTGCGGCGTGTTGAGATTAAGAGTGAGAAAATAAAAAAATAAAAAAATAAAAATAGGTACAACATACTAAAGCTTAGATGCAACAAATAATGTACAAATAAGTTGATAATCTCTATATATAATAAATGAAAGAGGTTCAGCCACGTGACTTAATTTTAAGTAATGTGTTGTCACATGCACATTCTTAGCAAACAATTACCACGTGTCGTTTTATTAGCAACACGATTTCAGCAAACAACTGCCACGTGGCTTGATTTTAATACAGATTCTATAGTAACTGCAATTAGTCATTAATTTCGTCAATCAAATATGAAATTCATTATTACTTTCCATTTACAACTATAATTAGCCATCAATTTCGTCAATCCCATTCAAAAATATTATTATCTCAAAATTGATAATTATGACTATTAATTGTCAAATAACCTAAAATATACATTCTCTCAAAATATCATATTTTAGCAAATTTAAATTTAAATTTAAAATTTGAATTTTAAGTTGTTGCTAAAAATAACTAAAAAATACTATATCCATTTCATAATTCCCCTAAATAATCGCCGCACATTATTGCTAAATTTTATACAACTTTGTTATATATATAAAGATTTATATTCTTACTAAAATACAACTACAATTGATTTATTTGTTCCACAAAATCGCTTTTGTTTTGATAATACTTTATTTTGGCGTACAGCTTGGTAAAAGGTTCAAGTTATTCTTTATATTTTATCATGTTCTTTTTCTCTATTATACAATGATATGATGTAGGTCAGATTTTTAAAAATCTTATTGAATATTGTTTCTTATCATATCTTATCATTTCTTACCATGCTGTTAGTGTGACTTAATTTTTAAGTAATAATTTATCACATGACACATTCTCAGTAAACAATTGTCATATGTCGTCTTCTTAGCATTATGGTTTAAAAAAAATAAGAAAGAATTTATTAGAATCAAGAATCTAAGTCAATTATTTAAAACCGATAATTGATGTATACTTTAATTGAAAATCTATTTTCAAAAAGTGTAGTAGTTTAAAATACTATAACCTGTCATTAATATATTTAGAAAACATTAATATATTCAGAAAACATTAATTTATACCATAAATAATGAGCTTTCACCTTTTAATATTTCTATATATTTATTTTAATAATTTATAAAATTAATATGCATGTACATATTTTTAATCAATTTATAGTTTTTTATATTGAGTTTTAACGAATGTGCATGTTATTAAAGTAAACAAATGACTTAATTATCACGTTTGTATTTACAATTTATTGACGTCGGTTCAATATTCGTTAAACATTTTAAGTCAAGCGGTGAAATTATTAAGTGATATCATTTTTTTGGTTTTGCTTTCATTAGGAAACGTTTTAAAATGGTGGTTTCCTAGGTTTCATAAGCTACTAACTGAAACATATATCTTTTATTTTTATAAATTATGTACGTGTATATCTTAGAAGTAGAGATTATATCTCAGTAATATTGACGAACGTACTTTTATCCGTAGAATTTCTTGATACTTACTAACAAAAGGATATCATTTAACTTTCAAATAATGTAATTCCCCCTAGCATGTGTTTTGCGATTAGTATAAACATGAGTCAGAGTCAATCATTATCAAGAGTTGTTTAGTTTTTAAAACAACCCTTTTTTACACAGGAACAACTATATGTCAAATTGTCAAAAGTTACAAGATTAGATGGATTAAAGCTGATTATATTGGATGGTAATGACGAACTTTTAAGTACAACTCAAATATCGTATACAAAGAGGTTTTTAAAGATTTATAAGATTTTGTGTTTTTTTTGTATTTAAAATTGCAATGTAATTTTATTTTGAGTAAATTACGCTTTTCGTCCCTGTGGTTTGGTGGTTATAACAATTTTCATCCAATAGTTTAAAAACGCCCGATTTAACCACTAAGGTTTGAGATTTGTCACAATCAAGTCCAAACCGTTAACAACCATTCATTTTTTCAGTTAAGAAGATGTAAAAAGACAAATATACCCCTAGGCTTCTATTGTTACTTTAATGTACAAATATATAAAAAATATCTATAAATCACACTCCCTTTCTACTATCTCTTTCTACTACCCTTAACCCCACCACCACCCACCACCACTTGCACTTCAAGCCACCACCACCATCCACTCATCTCCATCTTTAAGCACCAGCCACCCCAGCTACGGTGTTGCCGCCACCACCATTACCCCTGCTGCGGCGCTGCCGCCACCACCATAACCCCTACTGTTGCGGCGCTGCCACCGGTCACCACCACCATAACCCCTGCTCCTGTGGCGCTACCGCCACCACCAACACTCCCTCTGCTGCGGCGGGGCCGCTACCACCATCACGCCCGCTGGTGCGACGCTGCCGCCACCACCATCACCCCCGCTAATACGGCGGTGCTGCCACCACCATCACGCCCGTTGTTGCGACGCTGCCACCACCACCATCACCCCCGCTGTTGCGGCGGTGCCGCCACCACCATCATGCCCGCTGCAGCGACGTTGCCGCCACCACCATCACCCCGCTGCTATGGCGCTACCGCACATCTCCACAACGACAAAAATCAGAAAGTATAGCCTCTATCTTGCACCACCATCACACCCATTTGAACACCTAACAATACACCTGAATCATGTGTACAACCGTGTCTAATTAGGGACTCGATATAAACGGCCCTTGTGGAGATTTGGATGTTTAATCGGATTGTGGGGGTTGATGGAGCATATCTAAATGTGGAGCTGGTGGTAGCAGACCCGCCAGTGGGTGTCGGGTGAAATTAGGGACAAAGGGAAACGAGTGGGTGCGAAGGATTCTGGTGTGGGGGTCCGATCTAGGTTGAGAAAGTATGGGGGTTACGGTGGTGGTGTGGTGGTGGTGGTGGTGGTGGTGATGGGTGATGGTTAGTTTCAGAGATAGAGTATAGAGATAGAAAAATGGGTGGTAGAATATATATACACACACACACACACACACGTGTGTGTGTATTTTATATATTTGTTTAAGAGTAACAATTTTAATCCAAGGGCATTATCGTCTTTATTAAAATATTTAACGGTAACATTGGATGGAGTTAACGGTTTGAACTTGATTGTGACAAATCTCAAACCATAGTGGTTAAATCGGGTGTTTTTAAACTATTGGATTAAAATGGTTATAACCATCAAACCACAGGGACGAAAAGCATAATTTACTCTTTTATTTTGTACATATTTATTAATTCTTATATTTTTATACAGACTTATATTCTCATGACTATTACATTTTAAATGTATTTAATGAAAATTTTAATTTTTCAACCTGTGTAAACACGGGTCGTTAGGCTAGTTAATAATATATATAATTAATATGTTAACTCTATACGGATTATTGAGTGTACAACCATTAATGTTTAAAATACAACCAGAATACACCAATCAAGTTAGTAATTAGTGTTATATTAATGTTAAGACGCCTTAAAATATACTAAAGTGACAATTTTATTCATGTAAAATGCTTATAGTTAGGGCTCTTAGAAAAAATATGAAGTATAATATTGTTTAGTTTTCTTACAACTCATGGGTGAACGGAGGTTTTCTCTCTGTTTGTATGTTGTTTTTGTCTGGTTAAAAATTATATATTATTAGTTATAGAAACTAATGATATATAAAGTAAAATTTATAAAGGTTAAAAGTTGAGAGGAGAAACTGTAATTGAATCGATATTAAATTATTAATATAAAGTCGGTGAAAGTGTGAAATCTTTGAATTGTTGCCTTATATTCCCTTTAAGGGTATATACGTAGCTTCGACGAACGTTCCTTTGACCTTGAAGCCTTGATCATGGTTTGGTTATCTTACCATAATAACTAATAACTAATAGGCAACTGATCATGTTATTTGTTGACATTGACGTGGTTACACAGGTAAAAAGAAACGTAAAAGTCAAGACGACACTGTTTTGAATTTGTAAACATGGAGAGAAAACACATTGTGACGCTTTGCGGTGTTTAAATTGATGAGATAAAGCATGCAAAGATAAGCGTATGAAATTACAGCAACACGACATTTAAATGGGAACGTAGACTGAAGCAGGTTTGGAACGATACATTTGAAAATTATGAAAAATGTCGGTTGTCATATAAACACATATACACGAATCTTAAAAAATGTATAACGATAATGTATAACGATAATATATAAGGCAACACAAATTATGATCTATCCAAATTTTGAATTTACAATCAAATATTTGTAAATTTAATCATACATATACATAACAATAGAATAATTAAAATAAAAAAGGGGAACATGGCATGTTTCAAGCCTATGTACTACCGCAATATTAGTTTTATAGGATTGGATTGGGTTAGGTCTATTGGTAAGATCATTTAAAGGTAGAATAGTAAAGTTTTAGTAATGTTAAAGGTTTGAGTCATGTTTATAACTGGTTCTGAAAATTAAAATTATTGTATAGAATTAAAAACATGTTATATGTGTGTGAGTTGTCATCCTCAAAAAAGTATTACGAAACTCGTATGTTAATGTTGTGACAGACTGAAGTCTATTTAGCATTTAAATAACTTCTTAAAACGAATTACGTACATTAGATTGGGATCTCTAGAAATACATTGGATTGTATTAAAATACAATGCTTTTTAATGAGATTATATTTATTTAGTTACAAGCGACCCTTCAACTGCTTGCAAAGGTACACGTTTTTTTAATTAATTAGGTATGTTCAGAATTTGATCTATTTGAATATAATCGGTATTTATTTAATTACAACCAAAGTTTAAATTAATATGATTAAATATCCATGGGATAATATAATTATAAAACAACAACAATCATAAGTCATAACGTATATTATCTCATATGTTTCATAGTTTATACTGTGTATTTATTAATTATATTCCGTATGTTTTATGGTAATGATATTAGATGAATAATAAAAATATTTAAAAAACCCTCAATGCCCTGAGCATTACAATTTCTGTCATATGGTCAAAAGAAGGAAGCTTCCTCAAGGTGCCAACCATACAGTGATGTTGATAGGTTCCTCGCATAGGAATACCCTCTTTGATAAATGATAAATCTATAACAGTATGGATCCATACATGACGTATATGTATCCCCCAGTTAATATCTGACATTTCGCGCATAGTCTTTTCAGTCAACAAAACTGTACTATGTTTAATAATCATTCAGCAAAGCTATACGCGTCGTATGGCACCTAATGTTGCGTATGGGACTTGAGAGTAGGGTCGGCTTGATCGACCTGAGAATCTTATGGATTGACATGCTCAGCTCGAGATTGCGCGAACACGTGCTGCAGGTATCAATGCTCTGGAGTTGTCACCGCCTCGACATTATCTAGACTTGCCGTATTTTTATATTATTATTACAATTGTAACTTTTTATTTTGTTCTGTATGCAAATTTTGTATATATATATATATATGTAATTTTGCATTAATGTTTGTATTATTTGTCTCGATTATTCACTTAAAATTTTGCTTTATCTCTTAGTAAAATTTACAAAGTAAATAATGTCATAAAACTAGTCTACGTAAAATTATTTGTATATTTATAACAAAAAAAATGTAAAAAATAACAAAAAAATATGATGTTAACTGCGCATGGCATGTCGATGTGACAACCTCGTATGACATAATGAGTGGCAGGGAATGTTATGGCCTTATACGCGTGCCGGGGTGTTGATATAAAAACATAAGGTGTCTAAATATTCATTTCATTCTGATAACAAATAATCACCATGGTATTTTTGAAGCAAGCCATTCACATTTTATTTCTTATTTTACTTTTATAATTATATTAACAATTAATATTTTTTCTTTTATTATTTTCAATTGAATAATACCTTTTTATATATCTTTCATTATTTTTTCTTTATTTTTTTCACTCACAACCACTTTTAAAAATATTAATTAAACAATGTTTATTAAATATATAGATGAACAATAATGTTTTCTCTCTTTTACTCACAACCACTAATAACCATCTCATATAGTATAAAATTTTCACTCATAAAAATATACGAAACGATATGTGAATGCTCTTAATATGTTAATACATGAATGAGAAGTTAAATAAAAGTGAATATCTTCTTCTTACAACATTCACGTAGGTTTGCTAATTTATGAATATCTATCCTATATTAAGGGAGATTATTGTGAGTAGTTGTGAGCAAATTATAGAAAAAATAGTACTGTTCATATTTATATATGGGGAAACAATGTTCAATCTATATAAATTTTTTAATGTTTTTCAAAGTACTTATGAGTGAGAAGATATAAAAAGTAATGATAAAAATATCAAAATATCACTTAATCGTATATGATAGAGAAAAAACAATGTTTAGTGTATTTATAAAAATGTACGGGGAAGCTGATGTGAATGATCTTATATTCTAATAAAAAAATTAATTAATAGGAACACGTGACAACAACACATTAATTCTCATTAATATTTTCCCATTTCCTTGTCCTTTTAAATAATCACATTAATTATTAATGATAATATTTGTTTTTGAGAAAAATAGAAAAGTTTAGAAACAAAAGTTTAAAAAGTTGATATCATTATTTTATTACTTATAGTCCTTAATCATGGGTAATTTTAAACATATCTTATGTTAATATATTATTTTATAATTAATAAATTTCATTCTATTTAATATTTAATTTATTCAACACGTGTACTTAAAGCTAGTATAAGCATTCTAATGATCATGTTTTTATACTATTAATTGTATCTTATTTTTATTATATGACCAACCTGACTCGACCCAACCCGTCCTGACATGTCACACCCCAACCTTGACGGCGGAATCGTCGAGGTGTGAGGGATAAGATTGTTCACAGCCACATAACGCTATGTTTAAATGTAAATATTCAATTTAATAGTTTCAACAGGAATTACAAACATAAGTCTCAACCATAAAATACATTCAAGCAAATATCAAATATAACATAACATTTCATTTATTTAACTAGGTTCACGTCCTAGTTTTATTGTAAGCTTCAAAGACCACTTTAAACTTGGGGTTACCTGAAACATGATAAAAATAAAATGTCAACTAAAATAGTTGGTGAGTTTCCAATGTTTTCATACATAATATGAAAAGATTATAAGTTGCAATTCGTGTCATAGGTTATAAGCTAGTAAGGTTATAGAACACATATCTTTACAATCAAACCTCGACTTGATTACAAGTATATAAGATTGGCTAAGTGTATTTGGTTCCCTAGTGCACAAGCATACGGCTCCTAGGAGTTGGCAGTTCATCGACTTTAGCACCAATAGGCTTGTCAGGCCCAAAGATCTAAGACGTCACCAGGCTAGCAATAGTTAATGATTGTAACAACTATGTATCTCATATAATCACTTACACACACAAATAACCATGACAAAATATAAAGATGAATTGCAAGTGCTTTATAAGCCTCAAACGTTTATAAATATATAATGTATAAGTACCACGTTTCACCCCAAAATGGTGTGAAATAAAGTAAAAAGGGGCAAGGAAAACTCACTTGGCGATTAAGTATATATTGGATGATTAATAAGAAATAATAACGCGCGTCGTTTCAACGAATTCCTTTACAAGGTACCTAAAACTTATTCATTTCAAGATTAAGTTCGATAATAAATTTAACAATTAAACGTGAACTAAGGTTTTACGATTTTGAAGTTTTGTATATTATATTTATTCGAAAAAAAATATATCTTTTAAGTGTTTTAATCTAGAAATGAAATTAGGTTTAATATCGGATAATGTTTGAATATATTTCGTATATATTCTTTGTAATAAATAACGTATTATTCGATAATTTATTAATCTAAATTAATTGTGAAAATATATTTTATAATAATTACGTTTGTAAATAATTGTGAAATTTTAAGATGTATAATTTCTATAATTTACAGGACTATTTCATAATTAAAAATGATATAGTGTCCATTTTTATAAAAAAATATTATTTATAATATTTATAAATAATATTTTATAAATATTATTAAGGTTTTTTAAACCAAATAAATTTATAGAAAATATTTATGTAACATTTTAAATAAGGAATATTTTTAAAACTTATTTTTATAATTTTTAAGAATTTTTATATATTTTATTAAAGCTTGAAAAGCATTAAAAAAAATAGGTGTAGGTGCCCGGGGTCGAACCCGGGACCTTCTGTTTGACATGGGAGCACGGGACCAGTGAACCAAAGGCCTAAGCCGCGGTTAAACTGGTTCCCATTTGATTTTATGCTTGTTTAACCCGCTTCCCCTAACCCATTCGAGCCCTAGTTCGATCGAAGCTCGAATTGACCCTCGATTCAGTGATGTTTACCGAATTAAACATAGGGCTTTTAATCCCCATGTCAATACGATCATATAGGTATGTTTAATTACCTGATTGGATGTTAATTCGATAAGAACAGATGAAAAACAAGTCGCGAAAATTGAGATATTGATTCGAGATGATTGTGTTGATAATAATCAAATTCTTTGCACAGACAGTTTCGAGTGATGATGATAAACAAAAGCCCTTTATCAATTTGGGTTTAGAAAGCTCGAAGGTCAGTGTTCGATAGAGTTGCAGGTCCGACAGAGAATAAGGATCGATGGGTGTTTTGTGTTGATTTTTGGTGAAATTGAAAGCTGAGATCGATTGGGTATTTATATAGGACCGTTTAGGTAACTTTAATTTGTTTATTATCATCGTTTGAGTGTATTAATGAGCTGGATTAGAATCCGAGATTAAAGTGGAATTATATCCGTTAATTTGTCGGATTTAATGTCTGTTTTCGTTGGATTCCACTTCGAATTGGATCCAAGAAACAATTCGGTCAAATTGTGGGGTTCGAAATCAAGTGTTTTGGTTGATTTGGTCGGGAATTTTGGTGGTTTCGATGTGAGAGCTTTGGATCCGATTATTTCGATGGTTAAACGTGTTTAACGGGTGCATTGGGTTCGAAACTAGTCCACGAACGCATTAGAACCGGTTTTGTGAGTGAAAATCGTGTATATTAATCGATTTGGACATCGCCGGAGCTCGCCGGAGTCGCCGGAGTCCGGCGCCGGAAAATCGGGTAGGGGGAATGGTTTTTAAAAAAATTTACACAATGGTCCCTGCGGTTCGTATTTTGTTATTTTATGTTCTGAAACTTCTTTGAAGTTTCAGAATTTGCACAAACACCCCCTGTGCTTTATTATTTTTATTATTGTTATTATTATTATTATTATTATTATTATTATTATTATTATTACTATTATCATTATTATTATTTTTATTTATTATTATTATTATTATTATTGTTATCATTATTATTATTATTATTTTATTATATTATTATTATTATTTTATTATTATTATTATTATTAGTAGTAGTAGTATTATTATTATTTGCTAAATACGAGATGTTACATGACAATTTTTATATTCACTTATATACAATTGAACCATTTAGAAATAGTAACTTTTATATAACTAAGTTTCTTGATTCGTCACCGCTCAAGTTACCTTCTGCACTCACAATCGAGGTCGCTCCCGAAAGACAACTCGGTTCTGAGTTTCTTGTCAAAACACAACCGAAACCAACACAACAGGGCGTACCTGGTGCTGCAAAGAGCTACCGTGTTCGCAGGGTCCAGGGAGGGTCCGTCCCATTTAAGGGAAGATGTACGCAGTATTTCCCGTACATTTTATGGGGAGGCCGTTTCCACGGATCGAAACCCACACAACAAAAAACACAAAAAGAAACCTAATGTGTACGATTTTGAGTGACACTCTATACACACACCCACGTCAGTCATTAGAGTCACCAACATCTTATCTGGATGGAACATTTTGAGAATAAATTTTTCGAAAGGACGGTATGAAAGAAAAATAAACATTTTAATAATTTTCTTTAAATTTAAACCTACATTTTTGGCAAGCATATTTGTAAAAAGAGTTAAGATTGATTTTACTAACTGTGGTTTGACAATAATAATCATTTTTCTTTAAAACATTATATACATCAGTTTATCTTCAAAAATTTTATAACTTGCTTCAATTTCAATCTAAAATTTCATTAGTTATTTCAACTTAAATCCAAAATAATAGAGTTTTTATACTAAAATCAAAATAACTTATAAACTTTTAGAACTAAATAGATGTTTCTAATCATTTTAAAGAAAATAATTACTTTTTATCAAAAACTTAGTTAGTAAAATTGAAACTAACTCTTATATAAAAATTAAAAACACTTAATATTAAAAAAACAAAAACAATTTACCTCTGCATTGTCCATTGACCCACCACACCAATACCACACCACAGGGTGCTATATATACTTATATATACCAAGGTATGTCTAGAACAGAGATATAGGTACACCCAGTAGTCGGTAGATTCATAAATCATCGACGAAAATAACGACTTTCTAAACGGCCTCCATATCTCCACCGAATCCGACGCTCTCGACGACACTCGATAAAATATATAATGGCGTTGAATCGACAACCTTCTGCAGAAGCAAGCGGTATAAACACAAATTCAACCGATGACCTTTCTGCCCTCTGCGACTTAACAAGGTAAACTTGATTAAACACACTCCTCTTCCTTCTAATCGCCAATCCTAGACCCTAGAGCTATATATTATATAAAATTAAAATATATCATGGTGGATATATTATGAAATTTAGCCCGTAAGGCGATCATTTCACGTAAATAAGTGGAGAAATGTTTAGAGTTAAATCAATAGGTTTTCTTAAAACCATAAGTTTCATCCCAAGGGGTTGGGATGCGGTTCATCGTTAGATATGTAATGAGCGTGTGTTGATGGTGATTGTACTGTAGGGGAGCAGGGGAGATGATGGTGATCCGAGCTTTACAGCGTTTCATCGGGCCTATTTTTGTACCCATTTTCAGGCCGTTGGTTCGTAAACTCGTAAGTTCACGCGATCTTCATCTCTGATAGGTAAGATTTGAATGATTCAATCACCATTGATAGGGTTCTTTTGTGCTGAATTGCAGGTTAAAGATGAGATTGAACTGGCAAGACAGGAGGTTTTGATCAGCATGAAAGAGTAAACATAAACTGATTATCCAAATAAACTGCCATCTATAGTCATTTAACGAATAGGACCGACATACCCCTGGTGCTCGACTTAGCTCCCGCTTTGCATAGGGTCCCGGAGGGGTCTGATCGGATCGCTTCGCGATTTGATGTATGGTTACATTACACTTTGTGCGGCAGTAGTTCCCCACGGTTCGAACTTCGAACCCATGACCTTATAAAGCAACAACCATACCAGTTGCTCTGAGGCGTGCCTTTAATAACTTAACTGATAGTTATCTTGTATCTCACGCGCTTACACGTCGATTTTCTTATCAGGAACATTGTAAACAAGGCAAGTTCTTCAGTTCTGAAAAGGTTAAAGCTGCAGTTTAGGAACAAGATTGGCCTGCCAGTGTTCACTGGAATGCCTCTGTTAGGAGAGAACCGATCGCCCATTGAAATAGCCATGGTTGATGCTCTTAGTGGCCGGGTAGTGAATACCGGGCTGAATCTGCTGCAAAACTGGAAATACTGGGCTTTCGAGTTGGTGATGATGGTGATGATGATGACAATGATGGTGGTAGTTTGACGTATGAAGACCTCCAAGAACGGATTCTGAGTGAACGGAAAGGGAGGCGAATCCTTCAAGGAGATACTCGTTTGCAGCTTAAAGAAGGTGTTGGGTTTGTTGGTAAGATCTCTTTTACTCATAATTCAGAACATACCAGAAATGGGTTGTATAGGCTGGCTGCAATAGTTGTGGATGCTGATATGATGAATGTAGTTAAAGTAGCATGGACGGAAACATTCGTCATGAAGGACCAACGTTGTACCTGTAAGTATACTGATGTCACACACGCGAAAGTTTGACTTTTCCTTCTTATGGTCAATGTAAAGCCATTTGTTTTGATACTGTGCAGATCATGAAAAACGCTTGTGCCCGGCTTTATCTGATAAGGTGTATCGTTTACAGCAGATCAGCTATAATGGTGCTCGCTATAAACGCCTGAGAAAAGCAAAAGTGTATACTGTGAATGATTTGTTGAAACTACTATACACAGATCCAAAACACCTTGAAGCTGTAGCTACTCTTGCCTGTCTATTGTTACTTGCTCTCTTTAAGCTAATTATAATGCATCTTCTTTGTGACATTTGCAGATTCTTGAACTAAAAGCTTCTTCTAAGTTTTGGGATGATATTGTAAAAAACGCTCAGGCGTCCAAAGGAATGTTTTTGTACCTCGATCCCAGAAACAAACATAAAACTGGTGTTGTTCTTGATGTCAAACTACAGTTCAAGGCGTTAATAGTAGAGCCTCGTCTGTATATAGCGGTTAACCAGCTATCTGAACAGCAAAAGGTGAGTCTGCCCATTTCGCTCTCAAACATACACACACACACACACACTTTCTTTAGGCTCATTCTAAATTTCTAATTGATTCCATTAACAGGTAGAAACTCAAGACCTGGTGAAGTTTGCATCTGAACACTTTGATATGCTACGCCCTTTTGACCATGAGACCTCTCTTGAAGAGCATCTGCAGTCGGGCACATCGTTGCCATCTATCAGGATAACAGATCGACCACCAAGACCCTCTTCACAGGTCACTAAAGCTTCACACGGTTTGCATAACTCGAACCAGAAACCATTTGCAACCACTCAATCCGAAAAGGGGAAAGAGAAGGTACCTTTGGATGATGAGATGATTCTTTCCACAACTGATTGTCAGGAATATGTCTCATTTCATCCGCCGAATTCTAAAAATCCAAACGGGCTTAACTTTGGGGCTGCTACAGAGCCAGGTACCTCTTCTCAAGCTGCTGGGCCTCTTCTTGACACATGTGAGCTTATAAATATGTTTGACATCAATGAGCTGATGTTGAATGAGGCGCAGTTGGTTTCCCTTGTAAACGAAATTTCTGACATTTTAAATGAGAACCCCAACGAGCGCCAATCTGATCCAGCAATTGTTTCCTTCTGTGCTATTGCCCGGGCAAGATGGGCAAGAGTGTCAAAATTGCTAAGGCGAAACTCTGTGAGAGAAAGGATTAGTCTTTCAGAAGGGATTCAACCCCTTAAAAAGCAGAGGTGTTGTTAGTACAGCACTACAACATGGAATTACAGACAGTTCACATACCTTTAATCCTTTATCGCTGCCTCACAAGTAGAAATATTCAGTCTCTTCTTTTTTTCCCAGGCGCTAACATGTATGCTGTTTGGGTTATTGATGCTCTTGCCTTTGTAAATATGGTTTTAGAATCTCAATTTTTTATCAAAAATTTGAACTCAATTTATAAGTACATAGCCATTTATGTGTGCATATGTTCAGTTATTTATGAATCAAGTTTGTATTCAACTCTGTATTCTTGATATAAAACAAGTGAGTTTCTGTACAGCATCTAATTTATTGACATAAAACATAAACTATTGACATATGAAGGAAGAGATTTGAGTATTACATCCTGCAACTCTTGCTGTCATTGCATATTTCATCCTGCCATTTTGAACAACAAGGTTAGAGAATCAATCTTGATACTTTATAATTACAACACGACATGTTAAACACGCATAAAGATTTAATCAGACCTTTTTCCTTCTAGCTTCTAAAACTTCTTCTAAAGGCGGTCGACCTAAAAAGAATAATGTTAATCACTGTTACCACTGCATAGAAAAACAAATGATATGCATATGGGTCAAGTTGACAAACCTGTGACTTGGAGACGGTATTTAGCCCATACACCATAGACAGCATCGGCTATCGTTGCAACCTGTCAATAACAGCATAGTATAAGGATCAATGCTAGAGTTGATAACTGTTACTCGTATACTTTTGAATTGGTCAATCTAGTCCATGTGTTATCTCCAACGGGTCAATAGAGTGATGTTGAAAATTAGCTAAAAAGGAAACAAGTCAAACAGGTTGAAAGTCACCCGAATTGTATTTCAAGCAATAAAGCCTCATTCTATCAAAAAATTTACGTATTGTTTAAATATTAGAACTTTGTGACATATTTGGCACACTAACTCTTTCAAATTGGACAAAAATTGTTTTGTACAAAAATTACCCATTTTAACCGGTTACTCAACCTCATTTTGTCACCTCTGATCAACACCCATTACGCAATAATATATGCACGGGTGAGACTACTTACAGGCTCATATTTTGTAATTGCATATACCCATCCCAGACCAACCGCCTCATATAACTTCCGAACGCCTGCATCACAATTTCAAAAGCTCAAAATGTCACTTCTTGACAGAAAAATGTTAGCAAAAAACATATGAAGCCTTGTCAAAACATACATAAACAGCATAATGGTATAACAGAAAGAGCATACCTCAACATTAGTGACTATAGTTCCATCAGACATGATTGCATGAATTTTCCCATAGCCTAGGAATGTTGAAAGATGTTCAAGTTAAATCCAAATTGTCTAACCAAAAGAGACAAAGTACCATAACAATAAATTGAGTTTTCTTATAACATACAGTTTCATAGTCAATGCCTTGATTATCCTCTGGCGAATAATCATCTGAACCTATATCAACAAAGTTGATTGTATTGTAGCTCTTGTTCCTTTCCTTTAGCATATTAACCTAACAAAGAAACCAAAATTTGATATCAGGATTCCGGCTTCCACAAAAACTAGTCATCATGCAAGAATGAACATACGAGAGTTTTCTATATACCTCACGCATGCAAAGCGGACAATCACCATCATAAAGCATTTTAACCTTCCAATTCCGTGAAGACTGTGATTGCTCTATACCATCCCCTTTCATGGGAGTTACAGGGCCTGTTGTTGTCTCTTGTATCGCTCGAATTGAAAACCGGAATCCTGTTACCACTAACAATTGTAAGCAATTTGTGTATAACATAAAAAAGCTCCCCAAATATTGAAAAGCTATGTTCATCTAATCATGCCTCTCATTAGTTGATTTTTTGACATTTAGAACTCTTGATGTGCTAGAATTCATTGGATATTCACAAGAAACCGAATGAAATTGGCTAAATAGAGGCATAAACCAGTTTCATGATTGAATCATTAAATCACTGTTTAACACTTTAACATGAATAGCATTTGATTAGTCATAACCTAGTACAAGCATCTTCATTTGAAGCTTTATCTCCAGGTAGAGGCAAATAGGAAGTTTCAGTTGATATGAATTAGGGTTTCAGTATTAGCATTATCATAACTACGTTGAATTTCATAACAAACACGGTTTACATCTTAAACTTCTAAATTCGATCAACAAGGCCAATAAATCAGTCATCTACAACTGTTTGATCATAAACAACACATAAACATCACCGGACAATAGATGCAAAATACATAACATAATAAAGATCGGTTACTGGTTTGATTAACCTGTTGAAGAAAGAGGATAAGCTATTGATCGATGACGATGAGTCGAAGCAGAAATCGCAAATGGCTGTAAGCACAAATTTGCAGGTGTCAGTTGTCGTCTTGCCATAGAACCTGCAACTGCTCTTAACGCCATCGAATCGCTCGAATTTCTCCTCGAAATCAGTTATTTTAAACTCAATTTTATGAGAGGGGAAGCAGAAGGTGGTTGTGGTGGTTGTGGTGGTTCTTGCTCGTTACATGGCGCCACCGTGTTCATCCAGTTCTTTCGATCGTGCCATTTGGGGAAGGGGCCTGCTAAAGAGACGCACTCCAGGATATCTGGACGCCCTCTTTACGGCCCGTAAGGCCCTTCACGGGCCGTATGGTCTGTCGCAAGTTAAATCGGTCATTCAGAAACGTAATTCAAAAACGTAACGGCCCGTGAATATGATCACGGTCGTGTTTATTTAAGGCCCGTGAATTTCTTCACGGCCCGTATGGAATTCGTCTTACGGGCCGTGAACTTACTTACGGGTCCTAGTTTCACTTTTAATAATTTGACGAGATATATTATTCCTCGTTTTTTCGTGTAATTTTGTATTTATTACGTTATTTGATATGACGTAATATTCCTCGATAGTCGTGTAAATTTGTATTTATTACATTATTTGATATGACGTAATATTCCTCGATATTCGTGTTAATTATGTGACGAGATGCAATATTCCATTTCAACTACTATATAAACGTTAGTTTATAAATTCATTTCATAATTCAACGATATAAATTCATTTCATTTCAACTACTACATAAACGCAATATTCCATTTCAATTACTATATAACGTTAATATCTAACGTTACGATTTCTTTCTGGGATAGCAACTATTTATTTGGTTCGGAATCTAACTATTACCCTCAGGAGGGTTACGGTTATTACGAAGAGGCTGCTTCAAACTATCCAGGACAGTTCGCGTCCAATTACGGCGGGAATGACGGCGGCGATGACGGGGGTGATAACGGTGGCGATAGCAGCGGGGATAATGACGGTTCTGGTTCCGGTAAAAAGGGTTTATACGACACGAATCAGGTTATAAGATATATCATATTTAATTTTACTTTCATTTTACTATCATTTAGTAATAACTAACTAAAAATATTAAATTGATTAGGTTTTTCTCATCTCGTGAAGAATTAGTTGATTGGGCAACTAAAGTGGGGCGAGATAATGGGTTCGTTATTGTCACCAAACGTTCAAAAGAAATTCGAATGGTTTGGTGGTTAAAATTTGGTTGAAATGCGATCGGGGTGGTGTATATAAGGGAGCATCCACTCTAAGAAAAAGTGGCACGAAAAAAACAAACTGTCAATTTGAATTGCAGGGTAAGTACCAGATGCAGAGAGATGGGTGGATTATAGTTGTGTGGATGATACTCATAACCATGAACCTGCTGAACACCTGGAAGGACATGCATACGCAATGAGGCTCACCGAAAATGAGCTTTCTACTGTAAGAATCTGACCGAGCAAAATATTGACCCTCGAAACATTCTAGGCACGTTGAGGGAACAAAATCCCAATAACGTGTCTGGGTTACGAACCGTATATAATGCTCGGGCAAAAATAAAAAAGTCCACCAGAATTGGTGAAACCCCAATGCAGGTTTTTTTTCTATACTACAACAACATCAATATATTACACCCCTCACATGAGGAACCGACAAATACCGTCGACGGGGTTTTTTTATACATCCCACATCTCACACATTATGGCGTGCTTACCCACACGTGCTGATGATTGACACAACATACAAAACTAACTTGTATAAAATGCCTTTGTTCAAATGGTTGGTGTGACATCCACCCTGAAATCTTTTTCTGTTGCTCACGCATTCATTGATTATGAGCGTGAAGCCAACTTCAGATGAGTGTTAGAGCAACTAAAAGCAACGCTGGAAGATAAGTGTATGGAGCCCGTGTTATACTAACCGACCGAGACCTCGCTCTGATGAATGCGTCAGAAGAAGTTTTTCCGAGTGCTGTTCGATTACTTTGTAGATGGCATATTTCGGAAAATATTGCTAAACATTGTAAGGCGAGTTTTTCAAATGAAGAGTGGGGTGCTTTTCAGCATGTGTGGTCGGTACTTATTAACTCTGAAACGGAGGACATATACGCTTATAATTACGACCGGCTTTATCGCAGATTGGTGTCCAACCATTCAAGTAAGTTTTCTAGTGTTATTCTTAAAAATATATGTATATTTATATAAAAATAAGTGCATTTTTTTTAATAGGAGTGCTGATGTACCTAAAAATAACTGGTTGGACCCCTACAAAGAGAGATTTGTGTCGGCGTGGATAAATAGAAGTTATAACTTCGGTCAGCACACAACGAACCGAGTTGAGAGCCAACATTCGTTGTTGAAAAGTTACCTGAAAGCAACCAATAGCACCCTGGATAGATTTATTCCTTTCATTAATAATATCTTAGCTACCCAGGAAATTGCTATAAAAGAAAGTTTTACCAAAAGCAAAATCATGCTTATGGTGCAGCATAATCATGAAGTGCTTAAATTGCTGCGAGGTAACGTTTCTATTGCGGCTTTGGATATGTTAGTCGGTGAGATTAACAGGATACATCATCTAATTATATCCAAAGAATCATGTGGCTGCCATCTTTTTACCAGCTTTGGTCTTCCGTGTGCTTGTAAATTAAACAATTACTTTCAACAGGTGAATGTTCTTTTACGTTTTTTATTTTTTCATGAAAACTTTTATTATATTTTATTTAATATATTATTTTATAGGTCAATGTATCTCGCTCGATGCCATTGATGTTTTTTGGAGGAAGCTAGATTTTTCACCCGCGTATATTGTACGGAGGTTCAAGTAGATGTACATAAAGAGATGGAGATGGTGACAAAACATTTACTTGTCCAACCCGAAAGCGTGAAAAGATCTTTGATTAATATTTTCAAATCTTTCGTTACTCCTTCAAAAACGGATAAAAAACCTCCTAAAGTCCAAACAAATACACGGGGTCGTCCAAAAAAGATAAGCAAAAAGAAACAATATTAGACGCCCCCAGACATAGTTCATATGTTCAACCGAGAGAAAATTTTGAAGGTCCGCCAACATATTCAAGTTCGGTGGTGAAGTCAAAACAAGGGCCTTTGCAGCGCAGTCAATCCATGTCTTCAAAATCAAGAGCCAAAGATGGATTATCTCAACAGAGTTCCAAGTTTTCATATATCCCGGGCGACGAAGATAAAAACAATTTTTTCCGGTTTAACCGCTGGATTCCATCATTCTTTTTCCCGTATATTTCAGGTGCGATGATGTTTTAGCGGACGGCAATTGTGGTTTTCGTGCTATAGCACTCGCACTGGGATATGGTGAAAATCACTGGCGTTTTATACGTACGGAACTTATATCTGAGTTGGATGAAAACAGACATAGGTACGCTGCGATGTTTCCTGATATAAACGAAATAAGGGAATCATTAAACTGGAACGGGTTAGGTGCAGCTCCACACAAAAATTGGATGACAGTGCCACCTGCTACAATCCTTATTGCTAACAGGTTTCGAGTGGTTATAATTTTATATCGATCGGCAACTCCGCTACTTTTTTCCCGTTCTGGTTATCTCCTCGTGATATCAGTGAACATCATATAATTTCAATTGCTTATGTTCAAGATTGCCATTTCATTAGAATTCGATTAGTGGTGACTATCCAATGCCTGTTCCGAGCAAATATTGGCATTTGTACAAAACAGAAAACGCCAATGATTGGGAGGCTATATACGGAAGTCAAATTCAAAAATATCTTGAACTAAGGCCCGTAGACCCGGTTGAACATGTAGATTTAGTATAGTTTACACATTTATCAATTTTTTCAATTGTTTATTTATTCAATTCTTTATTGTTGTTGAATTGTAAACATGTAATCTATTCTTTCGTTTTCCAAAGAAAAATGCAATAAGAAGATTATCGAATTTTCTTCAACCTTTGAATTTTGTTTATATGAGCTGGGCATTTGGTTAGCATAAAAGGTGTGTAGGAATGTTAATGATATGAGATGCATAATATATGTTGAGATTCAAGTATGTTTTTCAGTGCGTCTGCCATAAATCTTCGGAATCTAAAGCAAGCATCCTGTAAGCTAACCTCTTGCCACTCTAAAGATCTATTTTGAACCAACCTACGCAATAACATACAAATTACAACTCCCGAATCTCGACCAATATGACCGGCGTTAGGGGGCCAAACGGTTTCACCCGATACCACCAGTTCTTCGATTTCTTCTTGTCCGGAGTGCTGCCAATATTGTATACGTGACAGAAAATGTAAAAAGTACGATTCGAATTGTACGAAATCGTTCGCGCATTACGATGAATGCACCATGAATCATCACAAGTATTTGGTCGTCATTCGTATGGAGAATATATACGAACTTGTAGTGAGTCCATAGAAATCTTAAAAAGATACCAATTTTTCTTCGTCATCAGTCATTGGTATGTAAACCTACAAAACAATTTAATTCACGGTTATAAATTTATGATTTTTATTGTAAAACATGAAAACAGTATTACCGTATCAACTTCCCATAACGCGGGATATAGACAGTCACTCCCGTCTCCAAATTCGTTACCATTAACGGACCCCGAGTATATTAAGTTAAACCACTCAATGGGAGAATCGTCCAACGATCACTACCCGGCAACTCTTCGGTTCTACGTATTTCTTCGTATCTCCATATTGTGAGTCTATTTGTCCACGCCCGAACATGCTATAAAACAACAACTTTTTAATTGTTAGAATTTTAAAATAAAATAAAATATATAAAAAAACTTTAAATCATACCTCTGTACCTAAAGACACGTTTCCGAGTAATTCACGCCAAAATTGTAACGGAATATCGGAATGACCCATGTAATACACTCTACATGTTTGGGAGTCACCGTTACGTATAAAGTGAATAATATTCTGAGACCAGTTCCTCCCGTTCTGCCAATTATGGTTATCTATTGGATCGGGAATACTTTCCACAATATCTCGTGAGTTTGAAGATGACTCATTTTGACGTCTTCTCCTACCTCCACGAGAAGACATTTTTACTGTTCGTTTCTCACTAACCATATAACAAGTCATATATAACGGTTTATATAGAATCTTAATCGAATCAAGGAATAATACGTCGCGTCACATAATTATAAAATTTAAAAGTGCACGCAAAACGAGGAAAGTAAATTCTGAGAAGGACAACTACGGCCCGTGAAGGATCTCACGGGCCGTTATTGAGGTAGTTAACGGGCTGTGTGTGCGGACGTTTACGGGCCGTTTGTTCCTTCACGGGCCGTGGTTAAATGCAGTTGTGAGAATTAAATTTCGAAGCCCTCACGGCCCGTAAGGCCCTTCACGGGCCGTGAAGAAAGTCAAAGGGCGTTTCTTTAACACCTGACAGGGTGTTCAATTATCAATGGCCTTTGGGGAAAAAACTTCCAAAGCTTTTATTAAACTAGTTTTATACCCGTCCGGTGACCGGGAGCTTTCATGTAATAGTTATGTCTTCTTAAATTATAAACAATAACACTATTAACGGGTTAGTATAAAGACAATTTAAAACACACTAAAAAGTCTTTTATATTTGAGTATATGTCATATGATTTTAAGATTAATATTAGTTTGAAAACACGCATCCAAATAAATATGTCATATAAAGACAAAATGATTCATCAAGATCCCAAAACAAACATTCTCAACAACGCCAACAAAGTTATGGTCTAGAAAAGATAACGCCAACAAAGTTATGGTGTAAAAAGATAACACCAACATTGTGATATTCAATCCAAAAAAATCTATAACAATTCTACTTAGATAAACACCAAAGAACGTGCTTCCACCAAATCTGCATCCTATAACAAAGAAAAAAAAAAGTATTAATGATCATGAACATAATTGAATAAATTAAATAAACATATAACATATAGTATATTTTTGGAGTCATCAAACATACATGCAATAACTTTAGTACTCCAAGCGCTTAGGCCTATTTTGATCATTCACAAACTTAAATATTGCAACTTTTCATGATATTTAGCAGGACAATCAACCTCAGCCAGAGTAGAAGGTTTGGTTGTATCAACAATAAATGTATCTGAAACATCCTTTGTAAATCTACTTAAGGATCATAAGAAAAAATGAAACAGAAACATCCATAAATTTATGGACAAGAAAAGATAACATTAAGTTTGTGACATACAAATTAAAAAGTTCATGACAAATCAAACATTAAAAAAAACACGCAAACCACATGCTTCCGCCAAACCTGCATCCTATAAAGAAGAAAAAAAAAGACAATATGCAAGATCATTAATATGTTTGAAGAAATTAAAAAAATATATAACATAAAGAATAATTTTTTTAGAGCTATCAAAACATACATGCAATAAGTTTAGTACTCTAAGCGCCTAGCCTTCTTTATGTTCCTCCTCGGTCTCGAATATTACGACTTTTCATACTGTTTAGTAGGGCGATCAACCATAGCCAATGGAGAAGATTTGCACGTATCAATAATAGATCTATCCGAAACAGCCTTCGCGAATACTCCCTTATCATCATTATCATGAACCGCCTAAATACATAATGAAAGAATAAAAATGAAATGAAGTTCAGCAACTTAGTAGCACAAGAAACTCTTATAACAAAGGATACCGATAAGGTTGATGATATAGATGTGAATGATGAAATGCGTGGTCCCCATAATGCCTCATCAACCATATCTCATTCATCGCTTGTAATCCTAGAAAAGAATTCAACGCCTTCATCCACCTCATTAGTATGAAGAATGCTGGGTGTTGGAGCACTATTGATCGTCCCAACAATTGACTCCCGGGTTTCATTATTAAGTAAGTTAACATCTTCACCGAGATATTTAGAAACAGTGAAGCGTCGAACATAATCAGGTGCCAAGTTAAATTTATCAATTTTCACTCGAAGAATGACCCTTCGAGCAAATAAATTATCAATGAAAAAATCAGGCATCCAGTGCGGGTTATCAACACCCTAGACAAAAATGAGTTAATGTAAGAATGCAAATATACACAAATATAGATAAAGACACACATATTTATACTAACAAAGACATAAATTGAGACACGTAAAAGATTTGGTGTATATATATATATACACTTATGTCTGTGTGGATGATTATGTCTAAGTCGTGTATGAAGTACACATTGCATGCTTATAAGTACGTCTGTACCTCAGTAAAACTCTTCATAAGCAAATCCAGGTTGCGATGCCAAGAAGAGGGTACGCAGCATCGTCAAATAAGACACACGTCATTTCCTCTCCGTTGTCAATTACATGAATTACCAATTTGTACCTATATTAAGGAATTATTAATGAAGAAAACATAAAGTGGTGGAGAAAAATTACTGTCACTTACGCTTGACATGGATTGACAACATTTTTTTTACAGGATGAACAAAATTAGTGATTTCCAATCAATGTCGTCTTCTTACGACAAGTGTTGCACTTTATATATTTTCAATCATCTGATAAATCAACACCAATTATTAGTGAATTGATGTTGAACATTGCTCCTACAAAAAACAAAAAATATTTACAATGACAAAAGATATGAACTTTAATTATTATATAAAAATACTACGTACCGGAGCAATCCCATCTTGCAATTTATTGTATAACTCAGAGATTCGTGTAATGAAAAAATTCTCATTACAATGTTCAGGTGATTTGAATGTAACAGGCCGGTATTCTCTAAAAAAATATATTATGTTAGTAGCATAAATAAGTAGGATCATTATTACAGGATAAACAAATCGACTAAATATATAATGACGTACACATTCTTGAAAGTATCAACCAAGGGCAACAAGAGATTTAGATACAGATAGGATCCCACAGTTGACACCAAACACGGGGCACCTGATTTTGAAAAAAAAACTTAAACTCTACATGTCATTAAGACAACGAAAACAAACGAATCTATGGAGAAAGATGAGACCATTAAACAATCGAACTTTACACGATGTCACTAGGACAATTATGTTATGGCTTCCATTAGTTCGAATGTCATCGTCATCAACATGTCGTGCCAACATTTCCCATAATGACAAACTAAGCTCTGAGCCACTGCATGTGGTTGTCATAAGTAACAAAATAAATTTAATAAATGTTGAAATTCAACGGTTTGCTATAATTGTAAAAAGGTATACCGTTCATCGACGATAACAATGACTCGAACATCACAATCAACTGATTGAATCACTCGAGATTGATTGGAAACACAACCCCACACATGAAGAATACCAATAACATCTGCATTTACCTTGATGTTAGATAATTGAAAAAAGCAAAACAATGGTAAAAAGCAAACATAACCTGTTAGGTACTTGTCATTATTCAGACGATGACGAACCCCATTAAATGGGGTAGGTTAAAAAACGTAGCGTGTGAACAAAGAAGGCTTCATTTGGGATTCATGAACTATTGTTGCTCGTGTAAAGCGAACATAGATATCCTGATGAATTGGTCGATAAAGTGTCTCGTATGGAAGAACCACAAACTTAAAAATACTATATACACAACCCTCCGCAAATACATTTTTAAAAAGGTGAATAAGATAAGGCGGAATGCTTGCATGTATTGAGCATTCTAGAAAAGAAAGAATAATGTTACGTTAGAAAGGTACAATCGTGAGTAAATACACATGTATAAAGTTTCAATTTCCTCTTACATGTTGATCAAATACAATGATGTCATATGACAAAACACGATTAGTGTTTGGGTTGTATGATGTCCATGCACGGGAAACCATGACAGTCATCCGCCACTTGCCTGTGGTATTAGCACGTAGGTCGGATATACGAGTGCATGCCATCGTGGTAGTCAAACCTGCTATATTGAAAAGAACCAAACACATTATATGTAATAATGAAAAAACGTACAAGTACACATGTACAACAAAAGTATTATATATAATAAGATGGAATTAATGATACATTTGACTATGTGTAAATAAAGACCTTTTGAAGTATACACAAATATTATTAAAAGTTTGCCCTTGACTTTTGTTAGTAGTCATAGCATAGAAAAATTTCACATGAAGTCGACTAATTTTTCATTAGAAGGGCAAACCTTCACATGAAGCCGACTTATTTTAAACTTTAAGGGCCAACGATAAGAACAACAACAACAACAATAACAATAGCAAGGTACACCAACGTTTAACAAAACTTATAATATTTCAAAGAACATAAATTACATGAAAGAATTGTTTTGATAGCTTGCAATAATTCATAAACACGTCCATGTAAATATAAAATTTATTTAATTCTTCATACGATGTTTAAAAAAGACATTGTGCAATTATGTTCATGGCCATAAGAACAACATCTACTAAGAAGTAACATCAATTAAACATAAAATTCTAGTGGAAATAGAGACTATGTAGCCTTGAAACATAAACAGATAAGGAAAGTAAGACGATAAAAACCTAAGTGCAAAGTCTAGTGGAACTAAGTATCTGCTGACATTATAGTCTCGGTGTAAATTGCGTGTTGTAAGGCACAAAAGAATCTGCTTGGGAAGAAACAACCGAGCTCGTTGTTTCTCACATCAAAGTCATAAACATCCCCAAAATCAGTCATCATCATCCATTTCTTACTTGGGACTATGTAAGAGATATGACGCCATAATGAAATTGGAACGCGAGCGGTATGCGAAATTGACAAGATTTTCGTCCATTCTTTATAGGAATCCATCTTCCACACATCTACAGAATACGTAAATGACCCGTGGGTAACGAATAGATGAAGTTCATCATGTGAATTTACTAAAGAACCCTCGCATCCTCCTTTCGATATAACACTTGGAAAAGGTACTTCAGTGAACTCCTCCGAATTAAAATCTAAACGTATCATTGATTGAACACAAGGACCAAAGAACATGTCTGTGAAATAGAGACCATCTCCGAAAAGAGTACCTTGCGACCAATGGTGTTTCGGGGTACAATAATGGTAGCCTCGGATGATTTGATTTTTCGCTTTGAGGGACAACAATGGTAGCCTTGGATGAATTTGATTTTTCACCAACAATTAGAGAATGTAGAATACACATAAGGTTGAATCACCCCAGCCTTGCGCTTTATGTGCAGCACCTTATACTCATTAGACGAATCAACGTAGAACCCGAGGGCATCGGCATCCGTATCATATAGACCATAATATTGGAGCTAGGCAACCTCCTATAGGCACGTGTAAGTGGATTCCAAATAAGCAATTCTTTGGTATTCTTTATATTTAAACACAACATTCCATCCAAGGTACCTAAAACCAGCAAATCAGACAATTGGGTGTCGAACGACAAAGAAACGGTTTTTTCCACCCAACATTGAGGTGAATCGTAGCAAAACATATGAAGGGAATTAGCTTGTTTGTCAAACGCAAGAATCTTCTTCTCTGAAAATGTTTTCATACGGCTACAATGAATCATTGCAAAGTCTTTTGTTGATATAAAGGACCTCCATTCCTTCAAACAACCTTGCATTGCATAACAATCTTCCCTGGAAGTCTTGAAATTATCTCCGACATTATTAAAAAAGTGGAAGGTCTGCCATACCCACGTGCTTATCTAGATCGTTGATGTAAGAATGCAAAACTTACTTTAGTAATGCATACATGGAGTGTAAAAAATAAGAAAAGTATGTACTACTACCAAGAAGGTATCTCCATCACACGCAACTATTAATAATAAATTGTAAAATAACATGCTACTAATAGTAATTATACGTGTAACAATAATACTAAGAGAAATAGTATGATAACGATAATAATAATAATAATATAATATTAATATTAATAGTACCAATATTAGTAAGACAAATAATAATTTGAGTACTCTTGCATAGTAGTTTAAAAAATAATATGATCCAAAAGAGTGAGAAAAGCATATGTAAAATAGCACACGTATATGGCTTATTTTTAATAGAATGCGTACCATTATTATCTATAGTTATGTTATAAATATATAAATAAGTGTAACAACAACAAAAAAGATAATAACAATACTAACAATAGAGTAGAGGAACGGGTTTTGTAAGCGTACAAACATGACCAAGGTGGTTTTTTTTGTAATTTTTAATAGGTTGTAAAATTTATTGTTAGTTTTTAAAGGTGGTTATTAATTTTATAGTAAATGTAAAATGATAAAAGTTTTAAGGGGGTGACAGTAAATAAAAGAAAAGATTAAGGTTACGTGTTTAAACAATACACATGGAATCTTTGAAAAGAAGGTGGCAAGGATTTGGTCCAGGAATAGACTGCAATGACGTGGCCGGTGATTGGCTGCCCACTCACTTAAGGTTTCTGACGTATTTTTACTAATTTTTCGACTCTGTGAAGGTCGGTCATAAGTAAGACTTAAATGTAATTCACAGGCACGAATCAAATCATAGTCCATGCAACCCGAGATGGCACACACCAAAGATATGAATCATTATTTATGTTGTTGATGTCAATCGCCATCTAAATTAACAGGCTACTACAAAAATCTAAGAAACATTCATGAACACGTAACCATAATGAAGTTGTAACATCAAAGGTAATTTCACTTAACAAAAGGCAACATACCTGAGGACCGAGATTTAGAAGGGAACACCCAAGATTACCCGTTAAACACGCCAACAAAACCAAGATGACAGCACTGATGAAAGAAGAAGTAGGTTAGAATCCGTCCTATAATTGATTTATTTAATCAATTAGAATAAAGTAAAACTACAACAGACATTCACAAAATAAAAAGTAGCAACAAATATAAAAAAATATAAATAACACATACCTTGAATAAAGAATAAGATTATAAAGTAGATGCAATACAATAGGTATTCATCAAAACCTACAAAGAAAGCTACAAAAAAAACATTAATTTTGCTGGCAATAATTACCGCTAATTCATGTCTTGGCGCCGAAAGTACCGATGCCGGTGAACATTCAAGAACGTATTACTAAACTGTTCGTCTCTAATCTTCCAGAGGGATGTAGTGGGAATGATCTAGCGACTCATGTAAGACCTTTCGTCAGATCTTCGATCTGTATATTGCACGTAAACGTGATAAAAGTGGCAACCGGTTTGGTTTATTTCAATGCTAGATGTGAAAGATCGAAAAGAATTACTGAATAACCTACGTGGGATTCGGATGGGCAACGACAAGCTTTGGTTTAACATTGCTCGTTTGTATTGGAAGAGGGTGAGATTGATAACCGTAGAGAGAGTTTGCTTATCATAATGAAAATAATATATTTACCAAAAGGATGAGACGAAATTTACGAATATTAATATGATAATTGTACTACTTTTAAAAGAGCGACAGTAATCAGGGGATCAATGGGGGGACGTTTGTTTCTGGATCCAAAACTTTTAGAGATCTACTGGTGGGTAAATTGATTACTATTGATAGTAATATTAAGGCTTTTTCATCTTTGCATGGGAAAGCACTCGTTGCTAAGATGGTGAATGTTGATGCGTGAGGAAGGTGTATGTCATTCTGAATTCCCTTGTTGATACGGTGAGGAAGGTGTATGTCATTCTAAATTCCCTTTGTCCGGGTTCAGTTTATGTCCAGTATTTAGGTGGCTTACACGTGCTATTATCCTTTGAAGACAAAGATAGGGCGATGGTGTATGAGGCGGCCATACTTTTTGAAAGAACATTTCATTTCCATCTCCTTTTGGGAAGGGCAATCTCTTGGGTATGAAAGGGTAGCATGGTTAAAAATCCATGGAGTTCCTTGCATCTCTGTACCAATGTAGTAATGGATACGATTGGAGGCATGTTTGGTGTGATAGTTCATAAAGCCAACATGTCTGAAAGGGATAAGGATTTGTCTTTTGAATACATTGGAGTCCTTGTTGGGGATGGAAAGAGGGTTTTTGATTAAATCACTCTGAAATGGAAGGACATGAAGTTTAGGATTTGGGTTTCGGAGGAGCCAGGAGATTGGGTTCCGGACTTCGAGACAGTGGAGAATGTACAAGTTGTAATACATCAGATCGTCAAAGGCTGTGGATGATTATGATGTTTCGGATGTAGGTACGAAGACAAACACAGTTAATGCCGACGACATGTCGGAGGCCACACCGGAATTCGATGGTCAAACCCCGGAGCAATTAATATGGAAGCTATTAATGGGGAACAGGATATTTTGGTAACACCCAATAATTCAGGAAATTCTGGTCGTGTCTTTAATGATAGTAATGTGATGGAGAAATCTTCGGAGATGGGCATTTTAACCAAGAACAGGAAGTTGGAAAGGGAGGGTCTATAGGGGCTGCATGTGACAATACAAAAAAGAAAATGGGTTTTTTTCTGTTTTTATCCAAAAAAGAAAGACATATCGTTTTAAAAAATCTGGAAGTGGGTCATCTCAAAACTCTGGCCCAATGAAGAAGAAAAATAGAAGTAAATCATCTGGTAGTGATCCGTTTCATTTGAACGTTATTATTGGGCCTTTGGATCCGGCGGAGATTATAGCCCAAAACCGTATTACAATCTCTCCAGAGGCCAGTGTAAGCTGCTCATGTACAGGAGGTAAATGTCGGTGGCGTGAATGTGGATAGAACACGACTGAACCTATCCTTTCTTTTGAGAAATTGTTGGAAAATATGGAGGGTGACAATGATTCTTTGGCTGATAGAGTACTTTCTTCGGCAAGATTACAGCAACAACAACAGTCTTGTCACGAATGAAGTGGTGTTGCCACCTGCGATAGTTGCAGAGGTGAGAGAAACGATTAAACTCGGGGTCTCATTGGGAGCTAATTTACAAGATGAATCTCCTCTGGTTAGTGAGTTTGTTATTCAAGAAGGGTTACAAAAAGTTCCGGTATGAATTTTCTATCTCTTATATTAGGGGTTTTGGGTGTGTCTGGTAAAGATTCGTGGGTTAAACGTCTTAAACATCAAAACGGAGTCTCTTTTGTCGCTTTACAGGAAACCCAATATAAGGATATGTCGGGTTCAATGTGCTAAATTTTGGGAAATTCGGCTTGTCGAGGTTGAATATTAGAAGCTAGAGGGCGTTCGGGTGGGCTTGGTGTCTTTTTGGGATCCCAACAAGTTCCCAAACTATCCTCGGAGAAGAATCAACATTTCATTTTAGTCAAGCGGTTTTGGAAAGAAGATGGGACCTTGATTAATATCCTCAATATTTATGCACCGCATAAGTTGGTTGATAAAAGGCCTATTTGGATTATTTGTTGAATATTGTCAGAAGCAGCTCCGGTGTTGGTGTCTTCTTGGGGATTTTAATTCCGTTAGGTTTGCCGAGGAGCGTAAATGATGTTTCTTTGACCAAGTCGATGCTGATAATTTTAATTCTTTTATTGATGTAGCAGGTCTTGTTGAGTATGGGATGAAAGGTGGTTTGTTCACATGTTTATCCAAGAGAGGCTCTTCGTTGAAATTTAGCAAATAGATAGATTCTTGGTTAACGCTGAATTCTTTAATCGGTGGCCTGAGGCATGTTTGAGGGCTTTACCGAGATACTTATCTGATCACAATCCGTTGCTCTTGACTGTGGTGGATGAATTTCGGCCCTCGCCCCTTCAGATGGTTCACTCGTGGTTGGATAGGGACAGCTGTGATGCGGTGGTGTCCAAGGCTTTATCAAATTTAATATGTCAGGGCTGTGGATGTGTGGTGTTATCTTCTAAGCTCAGGTACTTAAATTGTGTTTGATTGTTGGAAGAAACAGGCAGAGGCTAAAGAAGGTGAAGAGCTCAAAATCTTAAAAAATGATCTTGAGCGGATAGAACTTGAAATGGAACATAGAGATTCACGTGAAGAGGAAGAGTGGTCTGGCAGAGTGCAAGAAGGGTATAGAGGAACGTGAGTTATTCCATGCTAAGGACCTGTTACAAAAATCTCGGTGTGAATTGGGCTAGATATTGGGATGATAACACGGCATACTTCCATAGAATCATAAATGTAGAAAGGCTTCGAACGCGATTCAAGGTCTTATGGTGATGGGGAGTGGGTGTCGAAGCTGATGCGGTGTGAAAGTATATATATATTTGATAAAGAATTTTCGCACAGATTCAGTTTTAAATGGTTGTTACTATTACTAACTACACACACAAAAGGCAAGTGCACCTATCGTGAGGTAATATAGTGATGGTAAGAACCGAGTATCAATCCGTGGATACACTAAGACTACTCAACAATCCTTGTAATTGACTATCGATTTTTGTTTAAGAGAATGATGAATTGACTTGATATAAATTAGGGTTTTAAACTAACGATAAAAATAAGAAATAAAGTAAAACAAGTTGAAACTTTTGGATTTAGAATCAAGGGATAAAGGCTATCATCCTAACTTGGACTACACTTATGTAATTGTGATGAAGTGGTGGTGTGGATTAAAGATATTGATTAAAGTAATTGTGTTAACGTTTATAAAGATGAGCTGGCGCGATTTCTCGTCTATCCGCTCCGTAGTGACCAAGACCAACACAGGCTGAGATTTACTGCTTAGGTCAAGGCCCTAGTGATGTAGGTAAATCTTTTGTGTCCTTTTCGACATACGATTTCTGAAAACATAACTTAATGTAAGAAAAGAGTTGATCAAGTTCTATTCTAACATACCATTAATTTTAGAAAACCATAACAATTACTGTAGATTTCTCAGACTAATAAAAGGGAACCCGTAAATGATCAGAAAGTTAAGATCTTATGATTTCTAATAACCATCTCTAGTTAATTAGCCATAGTTGTTATGAATAAAAGTTGATCATACGTTTTTCAACCGTGTATGACAATCACAATTACAAACCATAAACTTATAACCCCCCGTTCAAATGTAGGTGCTACCCATCGAAAGTTTTCCCAAGACCACCATAACATTAACACAATATTTATCACACCATTAATTCATCACAAATTACATAAGTTTCATCCAAGTAGGATGATAATATGAGTTTAGCTCATGACGAGCTGTAATGTAACAAACAACATAGAAGATAGATATGGATTCATTGATAAAATAGAACAATCAAACCAATGATCCACAATGGATGGTGTTTAGACAATCCCGAGCTTCTTCCAAGTGTTGTATACACCTCCCGAGCCTCCAAATGATCTTCAAAGTGTGATTCCCGAGAGAATTCTGCAGAGTGTCACTTCCACCAAAAGCTTTTTTTTTGAAGAGCTTGGACCTCTATTTATAGGCTTCCCGGAGTGCTTAAGCACGGCCCCGTGACAAAAAGGCACGGCCCCGTGCTAGTACAATGCTTACGAAAGTTGGTCGGTTCGTACGTGCAGGAGCTGTCGGGGCACGGCCCCGTGACAAAATAGGCACGGCCCCGTGAAGGGGGAATCACGGCCCCGTGTCCATATGGGGCACGGCCCCGTGATCACTTTTGGGGGACAGTACTTTTGTCCTGTCAGATGTCCAAACACGGGGGTGTGTCAAATTAGCACGGGGGCGTGTTTCAGGCAAGGCATGGGGGCGTGCTTAATGAGGCATGGCCCCCTGCTTGGAGCTTTAAGCTTGGATTTCTTCAATTTCTTGTCCATTATGCTCCTTTTGTCCATCTTGCCCTTCACAACACCTGAAAACACAATTAAAAGATTTTAAGTACATAATCACCATATTTCGGGAGGAATCAAGGAATAAATGATGTGCTTTTGATAGTGTTTATATGTGTAATTTGGAGCACATCAAATATCCCCACACTTAAACTTTGCTTGTCCTCAAGCAAATCACTTAAAATGACAACTCCACCAAAAACCAAATAAAACAAAAGATAAATATGTCTTTCGGGAAATATGCAAGTAAAAATTATTTCATCCAAATGCAAACATTTTAAGCATATATAGAATGATATCCTAGCAAGCAATGGGATTGTTAGTAAAGATTATAATCATGCAAAGTCCACACTCCTCACAAAATACTCTCACGCTCGGCTGAATATATGAAATCATACATAAGATGAAGTATGACTAATACGCTCAATTGCCTAGCATGAATACGTGTGGAATCATAAGCTTGCTAAGGGATCAATTCTCCACCTACTTAGATATTTACTTGCATAAATCATTAGGTCTTTTGATGGGTTGTAACTTGGCTCGGGCTCGGGTGTGGAGTGTTTGGAAAGAGTGGCTAAATGCTAAAGACGACGGTCTTGGTTTATTTTTCTAACATAAACTACAAGGAAAGCAGTAAAGAGTTCCCTATACAATACTTCAAGCTAGAAGGGATATGCTAACTTGAGGACTCGTTTAAGGTCAGATTGTCAAGACCGTATTTTGCTTTTAGAAACCTTACTTCATCCTTTACCCGAAGATACACAAAACTATCCTTTCGTAAGGATCGTTCGGCTTGAAGCCTAATAGCACCCAATCGGATCAGTTCTGTGTATTCGTATTGGGATTCAGTTTGGTTCTTTTTGCATTTTCCATCGTGTGACCAATTTCCACAATTCGGGCATCTTTCGTATCTTTTTGCCCGTCTCTTTATGGCGCTTTTTGAAATTCCACAAAATGGCGGAACTTGTTCCTTTTTTCGCCATTTCTTTCTTGCGTCGTACGTGAGGTTGTAAATTTGTTCGCGGATTTCCGGGGGAAGTCCCGGTTTTGCGTGATGAAGGCAACAAAGCAAATTAAAATCAAAAGAATGCATTCCAGTTCTTTTAGGTCTGCCGGTAAAAGACCAAATTTTTCTTTTTTTTTTTCTCTTTTTTCTTTTCTTTTCTTTTCTTTTTTTTTTTTTTTAAATAAACCAAAATCGTGTCTTTAACGAAAAATAGGTTTTGTTGAAGGCTTTTTGGTTGAGTGACTTGGTGATTCGGGTGATAAAAAAAATAAAATGTTTAGGCTCAACGGGGCTAACTAGGGTTGACGTTCGGGAAAGGAAGATTAAAAGAAAATGGTTGTGGCTTGAATGGTTAAGGGCTTCCTAATGCCTAACTCATTTTTATGCAGAAAATACTAATTAAGGTCTTGAAATGTATACCCAAAGCAAGTTCTAATCACACGTATCATGAGGTACTCTCAATTGAATCCAGAATGAAAGTAAAATTGCAAATATTTCAAATATTTGCAAAAGCTGTTCAGGGCTCAAAAATAAACTCACAAATGGATGGAATTGGTAAAAGTGTTTCATTTTGCATGATTACATATGTTTACTTGATTATTGCTTTTAAGGATATCACAAAAAATATTTTCAATTTTTATTTGGATTTCTTTTATTTACTTATTTATTTCCCGAAAACGTATATTTATAATTTGGATTATTAAAAAAAATTGTTTAAATTTTTGGCTTCGTGTCACAAAAATTGATGGTTAAGTGATTTGGTTAAAAATTTTCAATTTGGACCTAATCTTAGCAAAGTATTAAGTATGTGTCTCGATTAATCCATCCCCACACTTAAAATTCACATTGTCCCCAATGTGATAGATAAATTAAAAACAAGGTATGGAAACGAGATACTCCCCAAAATATTATGAAGTTGACTTGTATCTTTGCTTGCGAGAACCATCGGGATCACCTGAAATATCATCCATTTATTGAAAGCATTAAAATCCTAAACACACAAAATAAAATAAAATAACATAAAGTAAAGGATAGATTGGCACAAAACGATTGTGCCCGGCCCCTGAAAGTGATGTGGATTTTCAAGGGCTTTGTGGTGGGATATCCCCCCACTCATGATACATTCGGCTTCTGATGTATGTTATATCATTGCTCATGTCGTCCACTCGAGAGTTCAGATTTTCGACGCGGTTGAAAGCTTGTTGCGCGTATTCGAATGATCTCCTTGCATGGTCACTGGTGGTCTGAATTGCTTCATAGAGGTCTAACATGGTTGGAAATTCTCCGGCGTGTGAGCTGGAGGCCCCGGCGTCTTCATGATGTGCTGGCATATCAAGATCCATGATAATCTTTCGGGGTCTGCCGGATCCCAGATTTGTCCCTTCCTATCCATGAATCTCGGTTGTCCATTTGGTAAGGTTGTAATCATGTACATGCTTGTGCAAATGCTTAAGTCCAACAATCCTGGCATTACTCCTTCGGTTCCTTCCGTGTTACACCCGTAACTCTCGTATAAATTCAAGATCCAGCTTCCTCCAAACATTGGTGTCGGGGCACCAGCAGTTGCATTCCTGGCAAACAAGTTACAAAACAAATACCCAATGTTGCAGGGCAAATGATTAGTCATACAGTATAAGATAAACAAGTCTCTCAAGCTAACAACTCCCTCGCTTTGTCCACGAGCTGTTATCGAATGGCTAAGCAACCGATGTATGTATCGTAGCAATGGGTCCCGAATCTGACTACTCTTGGTTTTACTTGAGTTGAATGCCCCTGTTCCAATCTTCTCCCAAAATGCCTTTCTCATGGCGCCGCTTTCTGCGTCCCTACTTTCCTCATCTGGGAATGTATGATAAGCTGGCATTCCTGAGATTGCTTCCTCCTCCATTTCCTGTTCTGTATATATTCCTAGATAGACACCAAACAAAGCGATGGATGTTTTTCTCCAATGTCCTCCCAGTCTGAATGTAACTGCTTCCTCATCCCAAGGGTCGGAGTCTTTCATGCTAAATCTGAAAGATGCTAAAAATTCAAGAGTTAGTTCATAAATGGAAGGCCTGTTTTGTGAAAACAACCGCTTCCACTGAATACTCAATAAATTGTTATATCTTTCGAGCTGTCCGACTGCCACCAAGGTTTCTTCATCGGCTTGCAAATGTGACCTTTCGGCCCTTTGCAAAAGCCTTTGCAATCGATCACGACACCATCTTTCACGGTTTCCTCCAAATTGCAAGTATGGATGGTTCATGATCCTGAAATTTGGACAAATCAGTTAATATATACAAAACAGATTTTTGGAATAAACTATCTATTTTAGGGGAAAGATTGATTTTCAAAAGCCACGTCACCCCTTTTTGTCAACTTGTTTTGAAAAATAGCTGACACAGTTGCTTTTTAAGAAAAATCTGTCAAACATGGGGGTGTGCCTCTTGAAACGTGGGGGTGCGGTTAACATTTTGAATTATGAAATTTCAACTCGAGCCAATGTGGTTTTGTTTGTAAATCCTTGATTAAGCATAAATTTGTCATTTTCTTGCTTGGAAAACCAAAGATTATACGTTAAACATTTTATCAATTGTTAATAATTCAAGATAAAAAAATATATAATGTTTCAACATTACTTATCAATCCTTGTATCTTGAACATGATTAACAAAGAATTCACCACACATTATGAAGATAGTCTTTGTAACACTAACGGGAAACATACTAACACTAACACTAATTCTATGGAAAATGACATTTAAACACTAATTACTAACTAATCAAACTAATTATCACTAATCAAATTTCAAAAGAACATAAACAAAGAGGCATGAAGCATTCATAATTCCATTACGTTTAAGCATAAGCTCTTACATATAACCATTAGGATTTCGGTTGCTTAGAAACCTAATCACCTAAATACATGCAAATAGCTATCATAATCATGGAAAATGACATACTAACCTTCTTGATTATCACCTTGAAATGAAGCTTGAACACAAGAAAGAAAACTTGAAAAAAAATGATATGAAAATGAAAGAGAAATGGAGTTGCAGGTCAAAATAATCGGGCTTTAACACTTGACATTGAAGGGGAACAAGACAAAATGCTGAAACAAGTCAGGTTTTGTCGAAAATTTGTCGTCACGGGGCCGTGGTCATATAGGCACGGGGCCGTGATTGACTTGTGCAGTCTCGGTTCAGAATTTTGTTGTTCCGTTTTTCAATTTCGCGCGTTGCGTAATTTACCCGGATAAGTTTTGACACGTCCAATTCATCAGAGAAGTTACGAAATTAGTCCTAGAATTCAAATAAACAAACCAAGCGACAAATACATTTTCCTATCTCCTACTATTACATAATACGTTAATAACCGGGAATCTGAAACTGCAAAACCAGACTCCTTAACGCGCACTAGCGCACATGACCCTGCACGGAATGCTTCTAAAAGAAGCCTCCACACATTTCGTGTGGAAGGGTCGGGATAGGGTAGTGCGAAGTGCGGTTGCTGAGTTCCGCGAGCCGACGGTTGATGGAAACAAGCTCCTCGCTCATGTCCTGAACCTTCTGGATGAGTTCAGCCAAGCGTTGAGTTGCGGTGAGATTCATCTCCGTCAATTTCTTGATCAGCTCATGGAGCTTAAAGAAATACTCTTGAGTCGTTGGCTCTCTCGTTTCAGTTCGAGGCTTCGTTGCGGGATTCCAATTGGAACTTCCTTGACTGGATTCTTTCATCTTTTCTTCGTGAGATTTTGAGCAGAATTGGGTGTGATGAAAGCTTGGAACAAGTGTGGTATTTATACACAAGTCTGCAAAGTTGATCACGGGGGCGTGCTTGGGTAGGCACGGCCCCGTGCTTATCAGAAGTCGCCTTAAATTCGTCCTGCAACGTTCCAGAGTCGTCAGCGGAGATCGTGGAAAAGTTTGTCAGAGTCACGGGGCGTGCTTGGATAGGCACGGCCCCGTGCTTGTGCTTGGGAGTCTTACAAAAAGCTAAAATTTGAAATAAAATCTATGTACAGGTGCCGTGTTTTCGTTTCGGGTCTTCGGCGCGACCCTTCCCCACACTTAATCCTCGTCGGGGCGGAGGTGTAATTCCTCCGAGAAAATCTTGGTTGGCCCATCGTTATATGGCTTTAAACGATGTCCATTCACTTTGAAACTCAAACCGTCTTGGTTGTCAATTTCGATTGCACCATTTGGAAACACATTTTTAATCGTGTAAGGTCCAGACCAACGTGATTTTAACTTTCCGGGAAACAGACGTAAGCGAGAGTTATACAGTAAGACACGTTCCCCACGCGAAATCGTTTAGTGCTCCTTAAACGAGAGTCGTGGAATTTCCTTGTCTTTTCCTTGTAAACCCTAGCGTTTTCGTATGCTTGTTCTCTCAGTTCCTCGAGTTCGTGGATTTGTAGAAATCGATTCTTTCCTGCAAGGCCTTGGTCTAGATTTGCTGCTTTGAGTGCCCAATAGGCTTTATGTTCCAATTCCACAGGTAGATGACACGACTTCCCATAAACGAGTTTAAACGGTGTTGTGCCAATGGGAGTCTTAAAGGCTGTTCGAAAAGCCCATAATGCGTCGTCTAGCTTGGCAGACCAGTCCTTGTGATTTTGTCCTACGGTTTTTTCCAGGATTCGTTTGATACCTCGATTAGTGACTTCCGCTTGGCCATTCGCTTGTGGATGATAAGCGGTTGTAAACCGATGATTTACTCCATAACGGGCCATTGCTCTTTCGAGCTGGTTGTTACAAAAATGGGTCCCTCGATCACTAATCAAAGCCTTGGGGGTACCAAAACGAGAGAATAATTTCTTAAGGAATCTGACAACATTTCTTGCATCGTTGGTGGGTAGGGCTTGAGCTTCGGCCCATTTTGAGACATAATCAACTGCTACTAAGATGTAACGATTTCCAAATGATACCGGGAATGGCCCCATGAAATCAATACCCCATACATCAAATACTTCGCATACTTGAACGGGTTTCTGAGGCATCTCATCCCGTGTCGAGATGTTGGTTGCTCTTTGACATGCATCACAGGTGCGTACCATGTTGTGAGCATCTTTGAAGATCGTTGGCCAATAGAATCCAGAATCGAAGACCTTTTTGGCTGTTAGAGTTGCTCCATGGTGGCCTCCTGTGGGTCCTTCATGACAGTGCCTTAGGATTTGTTCCGCTTCACTTCCGTATACGCATCTTCGAATGAGTTGGTCTGCACCGATTCTGAATAGGTATGGATCTTCCCAATAGTAATGTTTAATATCAGTAAAGAATTTTTCTTTTGCTGATAAGTCATTCCTTTGAGAAGGATTCCGCTTGCCAAATAGTTTGCGAAGTCGGCAAACCAAGGATACTCATCGATTGAAGATTGGATGTTCAAAAGGAATTCGTGAGGGAAATTATCGTTTATTTTGAATTCCTCGGTTTGTGGATGGTTTGAATCTTCAAGACGCGAAAGATGATCAGCCGCAAGATTTTCTGCTCCTTTCTTGTCACGAATCTCAATGTCGAATTCTTGAAGCAGAAGTATCCATCGTATCAATCTCGGCTTTGCATCTTGCTTGTTGAACAGATAACGTAAGGCTGCATGATCGGTATATACGACTGTTTTTGACAGGACTAGATACGAGCGGAATTTGTCAAATGCGAAAACTACTGCGAGAAGTTCTTTCTCAGTGGTTGTGTAGTTTTCTTGTGCGTCGTTTAAGGTTTTGCTCGCATAGTGAATTGGGTGGAATTGCTTGTCCTTCCTTTGTCCTAACACGGCTCCTACCGCAAAATCGCTTGCATCGCACATGAGTTCAAATGGTAACGTCCAATCTGGGGAAACCATAATTGGAGCGGTGACCAACCTATCTTTTAATAGATCAAATGCACTGATGCATTCGTTGGAAAACACGAATTTTGCATCTTTCTCAAGAAGTTGAGTCATCGGTCGTGCGATTTTTGAAAGTCTTTAATGAAACGGCGATAGAATCCTGCGTGACCTAGGAAACTTCTAATTTCTTTCACGGTTGTGGGATATGGAAGTTTGGAAATAGTGTCCACTTTAGCTTGATCAACTTCGAGGCCTGCTCGAGAGATCTTGTGTCCCAACACTATTCCTTCAGTAACCATGAAATGACACTTTTCCCAATTTAGAACAAGGTTAGAGTCCTCGCATCTAACCAGCATTTTTCCAGATTTTCAAGACATTGTTCGAATGAGTTTCCAAAGACTGAGAAGTCATCCATGAAAACTTCCATTGAGTGTTCAATCATGTCATGAAAAATTGCTACCATGCATCTTTGAAATGTAGCAGGAGCATTACACAATCCAAACGGCATTCGTCGATACGCAAAAGTGCCATATGGACAGGTGAATGTCGTTTTCTCTTGATCTTCGGGAGCAATGGGAATTTGAAAGTACCCTGAGAAACCGTCGAGGAAACAATAGAACATTTTTCCAGAGAGTCTCTCGAGCATTTGGTCAATGAAAGGTAAAGGAAAGTGATCCTTTCTTGTGGCGTCATTGAGTTTGCGATAATCGATGCAAACTCTCCAACCTGTAACCGTACGAGTTGGAATAAGCTCATTCTTTTCATTAGTTACCACAGTCATTCCTCCTTTCTTTGGAACAACTTGGACGGGACTGACCCAAGGCGAATCAGAAATAGGGTAAATCAAACCGGCATCTAGCAGTTTGATTACTTCTTTCTTCACCACCTCTTGCATGCTCGGATTTAAACGTCTTTGAGGTTGAATGACGGATTTGAAGTCCTCCTCCATCAATATTTTGTGAGTGCAAAAGGATGGATTGATTCCCTTGATGTCCATGATTTTCCATGCAATTGCTCGTTTATGTGCTTTCAGCACATTGAGCAATTTATTCTTCTCTTCTTTTGATAGGGCGGATGAGATTATGACAGGAAGCTGAGAGGTATTTTCAAGAAAAGCATATTCGAGATGAGATGGAAGTTCTTTGAGTTCTAAGGCCGGAGGGTCTTCGATAGAAGGTTTGGCTTTAGGTTCTAATTCTTGATCGATGATCTCAAATGCTTCTTGACAAGATGATGTTTCATCAACTTCGAGTTCTTGGATGATTTGGTGCTCACAGACGGGTTCAGTGGTTTGGATTTCTATTAATTGAGTATCGCAGGCTTCAATTTGACTAGTGTTCTTCAGATGACAGCTTATGATTGAGTCGCAAACATCAATGTAATAGAGTGAATCGTCATGATGTTGAGGATGTTTCATGGATTGTCCTATATCGAATGTCACTTCCTCCTCATCCACTCGGAGTGTGAGTTTGCCGGTGCAAACATCAATGAGGGCTCGAGCGGTTGCTAAGAAAGGTCGACCTAAGATGAGAGGAACATTCTTATCCTCATCCATGTCGAGGATCACAAAATCAACGGGAAATACAAACTTGTCGATTTTAACTAAGAGATTTTCAACAATGCCCCTCGGATATTTGACAGAACGGTCAGCTAATTGGATGCTCATACGAGTAGGTCTAGGCTCACCTAAGTTTAGTTTTTCAAAAACTGCATAGGGCATGAGGTTAATACTAGCACCTAAATCGGCTAACGCGTTGCTGACAGAAAGATTTCCTATTAGGCAAGGTATGGTAAAACTCCCTGGATCAGTCATCTTTTGAGGTAGTTTGTTTTGAAGAACTGCTGAGCATTCCTCATTCAAAACTACATGTGATAACTCTTCCAGTTTCTTCTTGTTTGACAATACACCTTTTAAAAACTTAGCATAATTTGGCATTTGGGCTAAGGCTTCCACCAATGGCAGATTAATATGGAGTTGCTTGAACAATCCCAGAAATTTGCCATATTGTGCCTCCATTCGTTGTTGTCTCAGACGACCGGGATATGGAGGTGGTGGAACATAAGGTGGTGGTGGTACGTATTTCTTGGCTGGTTCTTCAACAATGACAGGTTGCTTTTGCTTGTCACTTGTATTACGTGGTGTCTCGAGTTCTATTTCTTCAAGGATGGGCTGTAATACAGGTGCATCACCTTGAGTGGTTTTGCCACTCCTTGTGGTGATGGCTTTGACTTGAGCATTAGGGTTTGTTACAGTATTGCTGGGCAAAGCACCTTGGGGTCTCACAGATAGTTGTTGTGCTATCTGTCCCACCTGGTTTTCAATGGTTTGCAATGATGCTTTGTTGCTTTTGATTTCAGCTTCGTTTCTTTGGAACCTTTCCTCGTTTCTTCGATCAGATTTCCGGATGTACTCATCTGTGGCTTGTGTGGTTAACAACAATTGCTGTAGTAAATCTTCCATTGATGATGCTCCACGGTCTTGATTACTACTGCTTGGATCTTGATATGGTGGTTTCTGTTGCTGGTAAGGTGGCCTACGGTTGAATCCAGTTGATGGTTGGCTGTTACCGCTTCTCTGTAATTCGGATTGCTCCTCCAATTTGAGTTGTTGCTATATGCGTTGTTTGGGCCTCCTACGTAGTCAACATCTTCCATCATCATAATGCCTTGCGGGCATTCATTGATCTTGTGTGAGCTTCCACATGTGTTGCATCGTGTTGGAGTCTTTTTAAGTTCAGCTTGCAATTGTTCGAATCGTTTGGTTAAGGATTCTAACTGGGCTGTGATCAGTGTTTCAGAATCTACTTGATGAATTCCTCTAGAGTTGATTTTGTTTCTCAAGGGATTGTAAGCAAAACTCTTCTTAGCTGCTTTCTCTAGGGCTTGGTATGCTTCTGTTGGTGTGACACTTCCGAAATCTCCTCCCGCACTTTGGTCTATGGCTTGTTTGTGTGCTCCGCTGATTGCATCATAAAAGGTTTGACACTGCAGCCACAGATCGAGTCCGTGATGTGGGCATCTCCGAAGGAGACCTTTATATCTCTCCCATGCTGCGTGTAATGATTCATCATCGTCTTGGTGAAAGCTTGTGATGCTGCTTCTCAATTTGGCAGTGCGATCGGGTGGAAAGTATTTCAACAGGAATTGTTCAGCCATTTCCGCCCATGTGGTGATGGAACCAGGCGGAAGTGAATCGAGCCAGTCGATGGCTCGGCCGCGAAGTGAAAATGGAAAAAGTCGTAGTCTAATAGCATCGTCTGAACAGTTGTTGATTTTGAAAGTTGCACAGATACGAAGGAATCGTGAGATGTGAGCGTTAGGGTCTTCGTCTTGCAATCCGTGAAACTGAACAGAGTTTTCTACGAGTTGAATAATACTAGACTTAATCTCGAAATTGTTGGCCGCTATTGCTGGTTGGACAACACTAGACTCATAACCGTCGATTGATGGTGTGGCATAGTGCGTCATCTTCATTTCCTCATCTTGATTAGCCATGTCTCCCTCGGATGGTGTATCTTCTGAGATGTCTTCTTCGATGATTGTTGCTGCTTGTTGCGGTCTTTCACGTATCCTTTGTCGGAAAAGTCGTTCAGGTTCCGAAAGAGGTGAAACAAGTTCAGGACTAGACGAGTCGGACATACACTAACCTAAGGAAGCATAAACTATCTAAGGCAAAAATGAATCAGGCAATTGTAACTAAACTAACTAAGGTAAACTAACTATAAAAATCAAAATGAATTTGAACAAAAATATTAACAAGATATAAACAGGACAGTCAAAAATTTAGATTGTCTTTCAAACTTGCCGTGTTTCCCCGGCAACGGCGCCAAAAACTTGATGCGGTGTGAATGTATATATATATTTGATAAAGAATTTTCGCACAGATTCAGTTTTAAATGGTTGTTACTATTACTAACTACACACACAAAAGGCAAGTGCACCTATCGTGAGGTAATATAGTGATGGTAAGAACCGAGTATCAATCCGTGGACACACTATGACTACTCAACAATCCTTGTAATTGACTATCGATTTTTGTTTAAGAGAATGATGAATTGACTTGATATAAATTAGGGTTTTAAACTAACGATAAAAATAAGAAATAAAGTAAAACAAGTTGAAACTTTTGGATTTAGAATCAAGGGATAAAGGCTATCATCCTAACTTGGACTACACTTATGTAATTGTGATGAAGTGGTGGTGTGATTAAAGATATTGATTAAAGTAATTGTGTTAACGTTTATAAAGATGAGCTGGCGCGATTTCTCGTCTATCCGCTCCGTAGTGACCAAGACCAACGCAGGCTGAGATTTACTGCTTAGGTCAAGGCCCTAGTGATGTAGGTAAATCTTTTGTGTCCTTTTCGACATACGATTTCTGAAAACATAACTTAATGTAAGAAAAGAGTTGATCAAGTTCTATTCTAACATACCATTAATTTTAGAAAACCATAACAATTACTGTAGATTTCTCAGACTAATAAAAGGGAACCCGTAAATGATCAGAAAGTTAAGATCTTATGATTTCTAATAACCATCTCTAGTTAATTAGCCATAGTTGTTATGAATAAAAGTTGATCATACGTTTTTCAACCGTGTATGACAATCACAATTACAAACCATAAACTTATAACCCCCCGTTCAAATGTAGGTGCTACCCATCGAAAGTTTTCCCAAGACCACCATAACATTAACACAATATTTATCACACCATTAATTCATCACAAATTACATAAGTTTCATCCAAGTAGGATGATAATATGAGTTTAGCTCATGACGAGTTGTAATGTAACAAACAACATAGAAGATAGATATGGATTCATTGATAAAATAGAACAATCAAACCAATGATCCACAATGGATGGGGTTTAGACAATCCCGAGCTTCTTCCAAGTGTTGTATACACCTCCCGAGCCTCCAAATGATCTTCAAAGTGTGATTCCCGAGAGAATTCTGCAGAGTGTCACTTCCACCAAAAGCTTTTTTTTTTAAGAGCTTGGACCTCTATTTATAGGCTTCCCGGAGTGCTTAAGCACGGCCCCGTGACAAAAAGGCACGGCCCCGTGCTAGTACAATACTTACGAAAGTTGGTCGGTTCGTACGTGCAGGAGCTGTCGGGGCACGGCCCCGTGACAAATAGGCACGGCCCCGTGAAAGGGGGATCACGGCCCGTGAAAGGGGGAATCACGGCCCCGTGTCCATATGGGGCACGGCCCCGTGATCACTTTTGGGGGACAGTACTTTTGTCCTGTCAGATGTCCAAACACGGGGGTGTGTCAAATTAGCACGGGGGCGTGTTTCAGGCAAGGCATGGGGGCGTGCTTAATGAGGCATGGCCCCCTGCTTGGAGCTTTAAGCTTGGATTTCTTCAATTTCTTGTCCATTATGCTCCTTTTGTCCATCTTGCCCTTCACAACACCTGAAAACACAATTAAAAGATTTTAAGTACATAATCACCATATTTCGGGAGGAATCAAGGAATAAATGATGTGCTTTTGATAGTGTTTATATGTGTAATTTGGAGCACATCAGAAGCCTAGTTTGGTTAAAAAGGAGGTTTTAAGGTTCTTCAGCAGCCATTTTAAGGAAAAATACCCTTCCAGGCCCTTTCTTAAATGTGACGGGTTGAAGAAAATTCCGAAGAATATGATGGAAGGTCTTATTGCGCCCTTTAACAGAGAATAAATCAAGGTTGCGGTTTTCGAATGTGGTAAAGACAAAGCTCCGGGCCCAGACGGGTTTAACTTTAGCTTTTTTTCTTCATTTTGGCCTATTCTAGAAGACGACTTCTTGAAGATTTTTTCAGAATTTTTTGAGTCGGGTATTATCAGTCGTGGGTGTGCTTCTTCGTTTATCACGCTAATTCCTAAGGTCAAGAATCCTCTTGATCTTAAAGACTTTAGACCAATTACATTGGTGGGTATTATTAGTAAATTTTTATCTAAAGTCTTGTCCTTGAGGTTGAAGAAGGTGATTGGCTTTATTATTTCGGATAATCAAACGGGCTTTCTCGGTGGTAGGAATATTCTTGATGGCCCCCTAGTTGCTAACGAAATTCTTTCATGGTGTAAAGGCGGGCTAAAACTGTTTTCTTTATGAAGATAGACTTCGAGAAGGCGTATGATAACGTCAATTGGTCTTTTCTTCTATCTATTCTTGAGCAAATGGGCTTTCCGGAGAAGTGGCGTTTGTGGATTAGGGGTATTTTAGTTTCGGCGAGATCGGCGGTGCTCGTTAATGGGTCGCCTACTTTTGAGTTTCAATGCCATAAAGGGTTACGTCAAGGTGATCCTATTTCACCATTTTTGTTTTAATAGTTATGGAAGCTCTTACTTGTTTGTTCAACAAAGCGAGTAAGTTGGGAGTTTTTGAGGGAGTGTCTTTAGCTAGGAACGGCTCGGAGATTTCTCATTTATTCTTTGCGGGTGATGCTCTTTAATGGGAGGTTGGTCGGCTAATAATATATTGGTGGCGGCGAGAATCCTAAGAATTTTTCACCTTTGCTCCGGTCTCAAATTCAACATTAATAAATCATTTTTATATGGCTCGGGAGTGGTAAATGAAGATGTTGAAGCTCTGGCCATGACAGTAAGGTGCCGTGTTGGTTCTTTCCATTTGATTACTTGGGTGTGTCGGTAGGGGCGAACATGAATAGAATTAATTGTTGGCGTAAAATTGTTGAAGTTTTTAAAGCTAGACTCTCTTCTTGGAAAGTGAATCTTTTTTCTTTTGGGGGGAGAATAACTTTGCTTAAATCGGTCCTACAAAGCCTTCCTATTTATTTTTTCTCTTTATACAAGGCCCCGGTAGGGGTGATCGAAAAGTTAGAGACTCTTATGAAGGTTTTCTTTGGTCGTCTTCTAGCGATATTCACAGGATTCATTGGGTTGCGTGGGAGAAGGTGACTCAGGATAAAAACAAAGGGGGTTTGGGTATTAGCCGCCTTAAAGACGTTAATGACGCTTTACTCTCGAAGTGGGCTTGGCGCTTTCGTGTAGAGGAAGGGACTATGTGGAAACAGATCATCTTGGCGTGCCATAATGGTAGGAGTAGGTGGTCCGGGCTTCCTCGTATCTCAGGCAAAGGGGGAGTGTGGTCTGCTATTGTTTTGAATTGTGAAAGGTTTAAATGCGGGGATAAGCTTTTTCTTGAGCTTTTGAAAGGAAAACTCGGAGATGGTAGCAGTATCCGATTCTGGGAGGATAGATGGTTAATAGATGATTCTTTGAAGCACAAGTTTCCTTTCTTTATCGGGCTTCGACCTCCAAAAGACGGTTAATTAAGGATTGCAGGTCCAACGATAATTGGTGTCCGGTTGATTATTCTAGGCCAATGGGTTTGGGTGAGGTTCACGATTGGCCGATCTGAGTAATAAGCTGTCTCAGGCCCGTTTATGTACTGTTAAAGATTCATGGGAATGGGCCGGATCTCCATGGTTCTCGGTCGCAGAAGTCAAAGCCTACGTCAAGAAGCACAGGGACCCGTGTAATTTCTTTAAGTTTAAATGGGTTAATTGGGTTCCATTAAAGTGCCACTTTTTTGCCTGGCGGGCTGAATTGGATAGGATCCCATCCGTAGAAGCTTTACAAAAAAGAAATGTTTACGTCCCCAAGGATCGATGCAAGTTATGCGATGCTGCCTTTGAGTCAACGGAACACATTTTCTCGGGTTGCGGGTTTTCCTATGCGGTTTGGGCTAACATCTGGAAATGGTGCGACTTAAACACAGTTTTTGTTTTTCACACGAAGGATCTTCTCTCTTTATACAAGTTAGTGTCAGGAGGAAAGTGGGGAAAGAAGATAGTGCATGGGATTATCTTGGTGACTTTTTGGTTGATTTGGAGAGCCAGGAATGAGAAGACTTTTAGGGGGTAGAGCCTAAGGTCTCGGTTGTGGTTGGTAGTGTCAAATCTATGTCGTTTTTGTGGCTTAAGTATAGGACTAAATTCAACGACCTCCTTTGGGAGGATTGGTGTATTAGCCCTTTGTATATGTTGTAATTTTCGGGTGTCGTCCTTGTTTTGAGGACGTTTCTGTTTGTTCTTTATGAAAGTTAACGTTAAAAAAAAGAAACATTACTAAAGATAGATAAATAAAAACACATAAACAAAATACATACCATCAAATACTTGTTGTAGGCAAAAACCAGAGAATAATGACAAATCAAACGAAAAAGCAAACTTCTATATATAGCAAAAGTTTAAAAGAAAAAAAGAAATCCACGTCCAACACTAAGGGGCTGCTTGCAAATTGTCCCTGGGTCAGCACCTCCAAAAACAAGGACCGAGTCAGCCACAAAACAAAGGGTGGTCAGCCGGGTCAGCTTGGTCAGCTCGGTCAGCAGCAGCATTTTTACAAAACAAACGGGCTGACCGGCTGACCGACAGCCCGGCTGACCGAGTCAGCCAGTCAGCCGGGTCAGCTGGGTCAGCCAAAATCAAACAGCCCGTAACTAAAATTCAGGAGGCACTCCTCCTTGACCAATTCCTTGCCACGTTCTTTTCAAAAATTCCTTGTATATTGTTTAAACATGCACCCTTAATCTTTTCTATTATTTACTGTCACCCCCTTAAAACTTTTAACATTTTACATTTACTATAACATTAATAACCACCTTTAATAACTAACAATAAATTTTACAACCTATTAAAAATTACAAAATAATCAAAATGTTACTTGAAAATTTTAAAGATTACAAAATAATTTAAACACATTCTGAGAATTCACGCTTACTAAAAAATATTACTTTATACTAATAATGAAAGTTAAAATAAAGAATATTGTATAAAAAGTATCAAATATAGGTTATATTTTTCAAGAAAAAATATGTTAATTTATTTTTATTTTTTTCTTAAAAGTATGAAAGATAACATACATAAATTATAAACTATCAATTAATTTTTTATTAATTTTAGTATTTTAAGTTTCATGTTTTATTAATTTAAGTTTTTAAATTTTAATAATCTATAAATCTACAAAAAAATATAATATTTATGATTTAGTTCTATATTAGATATACATAACCACCCACTACTTTTGAAATACAAAACAAACAGAGAAAGTGGGCCACATAAGCCAACAACTCTGGTTCCATGCGTATTGTTTAATATGTACTCTGCACACAATGCACTATGTACTCTCTTCGCAAAAGTAAAAATTATTAATGTAAAAATAATAAATTAATAAAAAGCATGTTGAATTCTGACACTCTATAACTTTGAATTAACATTACAATAACACAAAAAGTAAATTGAAAAGAATAGATACATGAAAAGTAGTTTATTTACTACCACATTACAAAATTAAAATATTAAATATATATAAACATAACTACCCACTACTTTTGAAATACAAAACAAACAGAGAAAATGGGACACATAGGCTAACAACTCGATTCCTTGTATATTGTTTCATGTATACCCTTCATCTTTTTTTATTTACTATCAACCCTTTAAAACTTTTGTCTTTTTACATTTCATTATTAAATAACTAACCACGTTTAAAAACAACAATAAATTTTATAAACTATTTAAAAGTTACAAAAATGATCAAAGGTTATTTAAATATTTAAAGACTACAAAATAATTAAAAACACGTTTTGAGAATTCACTCTTACTTAAAAAATATATTTTTATATTAATAATTAATGTTAAAATAAAGAATATTGTATAAGAAGTATCAAAGATAGTTATATTATTTTAAAAAATATGTTAACTTATTTTTTATTTTTATTTAGAAACTATGAAAGATTGATATATAGTGGATGAACCGAAAGCTTTCAATTGGAGTGTCGTAGTATAACGTTTATTGAATAATTATTAATTGATTTACAAAAAATTTCGAAAATACTATATTATAATAATTGATTGGAATTATGCATCAGATAAAATAGAGGAAATGAGAAACAAAATAACTAAATATAAAATTAGAAAGTAACATAAAAACATAAATAACTAAATATAAAATTAAATAATGAATCTAGAGTGTTACACAAAAAAGTAGTTTGACAACATGGGGTTGAGTTGACATTACAAGTTTTTGAATTGACACAAAATAGTCTGAAAATTACTTTATCTATTTTATCCATCACCGCATTAGTAAGCTTTGAGTTGGCATTACAGTAAAAAGTATTTTGAGTTGACAATACAATGAAACAAAAAGAAGTCTTTGAATTGACATTGCATTAAAATACAAAGTAATCTGATACACAATACACAAAAAGTACTTTATCCACCACCACATTAGTAAGCTAAAAATATTAAATATATATAAACATAACCAAAGGAACAAAGATTTTTTTTGAACGACTAAATTGGAATTACTCACGGATCACTGGAGTATCATCGTGCCACCAGTGTTACCACGCGATCATAACCAAAGGACCAAAGGAACAAAGATAAATACCATAAGTCTAACCGCCATATTACAAAGTTCAAAATGCTAAGGAAATAAACAACATGCAAAACTACATAGAAACATGAGAAAGTGGGCAACACAAGACGAACCCCACTACCACTCAAAGACGAACAATTCGATTCTGGCATCTTATGATGATACGTGGGATCTTAGTCTTGTTCCTGTTAGGTGCAACAGAATTTGCGTTGTCCACCAAAGCATCATCCGAATCATCATCACTGATCCATCCACAGCCATGAGACGGTTCATCTTGGCTACTCTCAATCTCTTACACCTCATCCCATTTCCAGTTTTCTAGAGCGTGCTTCCTTTTTTGCTTTTTTTGGGCCTTACGAACACGTGATTGAACAACACAACAGGGGAAAATGAAAGATAGTCACACACAAAGGTAAAACAGCCACCAAACCTTACCTCTTCACTATCCTTCTCGTTATAGGAATTGGATTCCAAAGAGAGGTGGTCCTGCTTGAGTTCCACCGGCTTTTCATGCACCTGTAAGGACTTAACCTCTTTCATCTCATTAGCCTCCACTAAAGCTTGGTCAGATTTGGTACCGTCCATTGTTGATGTTTTGAGATTCGAGCAAATTGTGCAGATGGCAAAAGTTGGAGAAGCAGTGGTTATATAGGCTGTGACAGTAGCAGTTTTCACATCCACCACCCGATATTTCACTGAGAGATTCTCTCAACTCAATTTGGCGCCCTCAAAATGAAAAGTTTGAGTTTCCCGCCACTGAGTACCTTCTACCGTTGAGAACCACCTCTAATCGTCGGTAACCGCCGACTTTATATGGCTGAGATTCAATCTCAGGATGATCGAACGGTGGAGATTGAATGATAGAGCGGTTACAACATTCATGAATAATATATATATAATTAAGTGATAATTAAGTATTAATTATTTTAAGAGTCTAACTAATTTTATTACATATTAATCGTGTCAATAACTTTTTTTTTTCAAAACTACCATCCCATATCATCTCACACCTTGTGATTGTTTAACCATATTATAATTGTGTAAGATTTTATTTATCATTTATGTATCTAGTGTTGTATGCTGATTGTATAAACCTGTCATAATTTCAGGATCAATTAAAATCTGAAAATTCTATAGTTAACTCGTGATACATATAACACCACGCGAATTAGAGACGTATGACAAGCCTAGATGATAACTAAATACAGAGTACACCACTAACTTTACATCAAGTTTTCAAAAAACACCTATACTGTCACAGGTAAAAAAACAATGAAAAGTTCACAAACTAGCAAACTGAAATTGTTGTAAATTCTCCATGCCCATTTTCATTCCTTCAATCCATACATAAAGGGAATTACAAGTTGAGTTTTTTTATTTTTTATTTTTTATTTTTTAAACCGCTAGGAACATGGAAGAACTGTCTATCCCACTACCTCCAATTAAAAGGTGACAAAGTCAAAAACATACTGGAATTAAAACACATAATAAAACAAACTTTAAGTAACCTAGAAATTAATTAGACGTCAAAGCTTCCAAAGGGTTTGGGTCACGGGTTCGATGCGGGTAGCTGATCAAGTTGACCCAGTTTGTACCTTTAGATTTGAAAGTGCTACGGCTAGTGTGATCTGCAACATCTAGACTTATATATCAATGGCACCACATACGTATATACTATTAACGACACATTAATATCTAAAGACACACGTGAGAAGGAAGCCCTGTTATATTTGTGTGTCAAATAAGATTTGATTGTGTTTAACCTAGTAAAGAGAGATATATTATGGTTTTTATAAGATAAAAGTAAGTTAGGAGAATAAACTAACTTTAATAAACTGTTTCTTTTGAAGAGGTTTTAAAGCAAACAACCTAGGAGTATAATAGGAGAGTTATAGTAGGGATGCATGATATGCATATTGAAGAGCTACTGTATTATGAATGTATGATATGCATCGTTGGAGGGCATCCGACCAGTCGCAGGCCTTTAAGGCGGGCTTCAAGGGAGTGTTTCGTGTGGATATATGCTACTTTGTATCGTGTAATTTCATAGTGCAACTTAAGCTTAAAAAAGCTCATAAATCTTAGATTCAAAGGTCTGTCTTGTTCCGCCCCCCTATTTTTTTTCCGTCGGTAGTGTTAAATTTTAGCCCGTTAGTGTATATTTTTTCCCGATAGTGTAAATTTTTATATAAATCGAGTTCGCCCCCCCTAAAAATCAGTTTCGCCCCTGCCCCCCTACGGGGATGTTCAAGCTCCACCACTGACCATAACAACCATAATCAACACAAATTCAATTGTCGTTTTCCATCCTTTTCACAAACATATAACCATCTGTTTGATCCTTCCAAACAAACATATTTGATATATATTCTTACCAACTAGAAAATCATATAGATTTATTTGCCTTTTATTTCAAGTGGTTTTGAGAAATTTTTTGAAGTGAAATAAAAAGATTAACCTAATATGAAGGACACCTGTATATGTTTTCAAGATTGGAAGCCTAATAGATAACTCTGATAACACAACAGAGGAAAGAGGCCAATGTTAGTGTCTGGATACTATGAAGATGATTGTTTGACATGTTTCTTTGAGTGATGATGATTGGAGATGGAAACAGTAGTAGGAGTCAATGATCTGGAGATTGTTGAGATGGAAAAGGAGATCAAATCGAATCTTAATACATTATAAGAACTTAAATACCAGTATCGATTATATATAAATAACGACCAATGATTTAAGTTGTGATGACATTTTATAATTAGTTGGACTAGCCTTGTTTATTTTAAAAAGTAAATAGAGGCGACAATGATACGAGTTTGGGACAGATATATGTAATCTGCTAATCTCATACCCATAACCAATTGCAAGATAACTACATAATAGAAATAAGAGATAGTACAAACATAAATTTGATGGCGTAGATTAAGATGCATCTCACCATTTTTATTAAATATTGATATGTTTTATAATTGTTTGATAAGATTATGGTATAAGGCCAACTCGGAGTCGTCTCTCGATACGATTTTTTTCTATTCAAGATACGAGGTTGGAGTGGAAGATGATGTGACACTTTAATTCTGAAAAATAAGTTAAAAATCGAGGATTATCTACGGACTTGAAAAAGATGCGAGAAGAGAAACAAATAACCGAGATTTGAAATCAATAGAGGCCGGGACACTGCTCCCTTAGACCATCCACAACGCAAGCAAAAACACCCATGCCCGTCATCGCCCGTCGTCGCCCATCGGACAAACAGTGCTATTGCATGTCGTCCATGCCTGCTCGCCCGTCCGTCAGTCTTCCCCAAGTGCGCCCCTACGGATGGCTCAAGTGTGGCATAATTAATGTGTGTTTCTTTGTGTTTTTATGGGTTTAATGAATGTCTGTGGGAAGGATGAGTATGATGTAGTGTTAAGAGTAAAAGTGTTTGTATGAAAAATGGGTGAGAATGAATAGAAAACTAACGTGACATGCTAACTTGTACTGTTAGTGGGAAGAACAAGTTGTAAGGTTGCGGACAATATGTGAAAATGAAATTGAAACGGGGAATACTTGTTCTAAATTCTAATGCATGATAATTTTACCAAAAAAGGTCAATTGTTAAAGTACAAGGATTGTATTGAAACAAATTTGTTCCCACTCACACCTTCATCTACCAAGATCCATCGTCCGATCAATCATCGTCTTCACCTCAGCTAACAGCAATGGCTTCCTTACTCGAAAGTAACACCTTCTATAACCTTCGTGCTCATCGTCTTCAGGTATCAATCTCTGTAATCATGTACTTTCAGCTTTGATTTTGCCTTTTAATTCCTCAATTTGTTCGATGCGTTGTTTGTCGATTATCGTGTGTATTCAATTGAATATTTGATTTTGATTTAGGCGACCGAGGTCTTTCCTTTGGAAGCTAGACGTCAATTGCATGTAGAACCTGGGGCTCGAGAGAAAGCTGTAAGTGATTATTTGATTTCGATCTGTTGTTGATTTCCATCGATTAGTCGCGGTGTAGAGTTTATCAGGAGATTGATGATGTATAATATCTGATATAATCTGGTTCTCTTTTATAAATTTTAATTTGGTATGCCATCGAATAAGGAGCCCTAATTTAGTTCATGATTTTCCATGTATTTCCATTTGTTTGCCTGCTTGAAAGCCTCATTCTTTGTCAGGATTGGCTCATGTTATCAAAGGAAAGTGATTGAGCCTGTAGCTTTGCCTTCGTCTTCGTATGCATGTTTTGGGCATTATATGTAACACTGACTTCGCTATATATAACCAGCATTTCTTTCAAATTTTCATCAGTGTGAGATCGGGTTATTGATGTTTCATGTGCTATATAGAATTGCCTTAAAGTACAGAGTTTCATATCTCGTGTTATATAGTAGAGGAATCATAGAGAGAACATGGTGAAAAAGTGTGTAATGACTACGACATAGGCCAGGACACAAAGATCTTACTTTTGGCTTTTGCTATTTTTACAAGGGTTTCCTATCAATAGAATTTGAGACTGATTGCTGATTTTGGTTGGGGTAATGGACTAATGGTGTGTGTTTTAAGTTAGCTATGATGCTTGAGCAGCAACACAAGGCCATACTGTTAAACATTTACTGCAAAATATAAAAAAAGAAATACCAAACAAAGCTACTAAAACTTATTTGATTGATGTTCAACTAGTACATTGCTAAGGGAAAAAGGGTCATATTGTGATTCCATTAAGTTGTTCACACTTTCGCTACCTTTAAGTTGACGCTGCTACTCAGTTAATGTTACTCTTTCATTAACCCTCTCTCTCATCCTTGTTCTTTCAAATGCTTCACACTACTAACCGCCTACTATCTGATTTCTCTAAGGGGAAGCCCATATTTTGTTCGCCTGTGTTGGTTTTCGGTTTACTTGATTTTGGGAATCCTTTGTTTGATATGTTTATGTGTGGTTGATTTGGGTATAGAAACAAAGAACATGCATATTAAATCAACACCCCATTTGTCATTTTTTTCAGCTTCAACTTTTCTGTTCTTGGTCAACATCATGTACATGGGTTTCTTCTTTGTGGTCACTTTTGGTTTTTCCTTTTACCATATACTAATTGAGCGTTAATCAAATTAGTTTAGTTTACTTGACTGGTTATCTCTTCTTTTAATTTGCATAGTCATCACACACATTAATGCTTGAGGTGTTGCTAGCATTAACACATTAATGTTGCATTTAAACTCGTATTTGGAATTGACAACAATTACCGAAGATCTGATCTTCTTAACTTTGTACTTAATTATTCTCTCATAGAAAGAAAACCTCATTACCTTGCAGCTTTTGGCTAAGGACCCAGCACTAGAGCGGTTCAAATCATATAGGAAAGGTGCCTCACGCATCAGAAGAGTTGGAGATTACCTCACTATAGCTGTTGTAGCTGGTATGTTGACCCTGCCTGATCTGTATTTATAGTTACTTGTTTTGACCCGGTTAACCTACTCATTTTGCCAGTTTCATAGTTTAGGTAGGGCACAGTCTAACCTTTAGTTTTGAACTATGGTGATTATTGAATATGATTTTTTGAGTGGCCATGATATCTTGTGAAGGAAAGATTTATGTCAGTCGCCTTGACTATGAGTAAATTTCTTAATATGAAACACTCTTGTCATCTTGTGTTCACAATAGTATTTTAATAATCTTTGCTAAATGGTGAACAAACTTTTTAGTTTTTGAGTAAGTTTCATATGATGTAAAGTTCCGGAGAAGTTAAACTCTTTGTGGACATGACTCGTGAACTCGTTGAATAAAGAGTGGCTAAATCAGTTTGCTTTATTACTTTAGCATATGAATTTAGTTTTGATATTTTAATGCTAAAATAATTCTTGATTGAAGGATTTTTCATCTAGAGGTGGCTATTCCAATCCATTTACTTATAAATTGGGCTGGCTTGGGTGTGTTTATTCTCAAGTGGATCAAACAGGTCAAAAATCACCTAAATTTTCAAGTGCAGAATCTCCTAATTTTTTTTTGTATAAAGATCTGGATTATTATTGTGATAATGTTGTTTGTCTAGAAAAAGTTTTAAAAATGGTTGTCGATCAACCCAACCAAGTCGAATATGTTTCAACCTGTACTAAGCATACCCATTACCCAACTGGCCATTTTGTAACCTGTATGATAGTCTCTTACTGAATATACTTCCCATGATTATTGGCAGATATATTGTCTTCTACTTTTGTAACTTGTTTGTATCTTCAGGTCTTATGCTTTGGATTAAATTTGGATTATGACTTTATGTTAATTATTCATAGAGCCACAGAAAATTTTCTCATTCTTGAATACTATTATATAAGAAACTTTGGTTATTTTTGCAGTTTTACTTATTGGAGTTTGGTATAAATAGCTCTTATGTTGTTCTAAATTGCTGTACCTGCTTCTGATATCACACGTGTTTTGTTCTAAATTTGTTGCAGGATGTTGTTATGAGATCTATGTCCGGGCTGTCACACGAGAGGACGCTCGTAAAGGTCTCAGATCAGAGTAGCAGCCTCATAAAGTGGTTGATGGTGATTATTGTTTTCTTTATGCAATAAAAAAGATGTCAGTAACCTATCATTAGGCAGTGTTCTGGATTTTTTTCAACAAAAATAAGTTTCTCTTTTTATGGCACAAAACGAGTGGTTTTGAACAGTGTCGTGGATTTAAAAACTCAACCATCAGTAGTAATCTTGAAATCATGTGCTTGTTTGATTTTATTTTCGCAGATTAATGCGTTAGAACATGACCCTTTGCTTGTCCCCAACAGTTGCACATCACATATAAGTAACCTACACTTTTTGATCCTGTACTACATTTTGTTTTGGCAAATTGGTTTAATAATCCAAACTATTACCTATTGCCGATAATAATCCATACTATTAATTTGGCCGGTAATACTCTAAACTTTCACTTTTATTACTAACAACAGTCCCAATGATATAATTTTCAATGTTTTATGTTTGATTTGGACTCGATTCCATTTGTACGAAATGAAGAAACATTTGAAAATAAATACAAACCTAACATAAACATTTGAAAATTATGTCACTGTGACTTGTGGTAACAAAAGTGAAAGTTGAAGTGTTGCTAGTCAAATTAATAGTATGAATTATTATCGGTCAATAGGTAATAGTTTGGGTTAATAAAATCCGATTTGTTTTATGTTTTTGATGAAATGTGGGATGCTAAACTATGGTTAATTCAATAGTAGTGAGGCGAACCTATACATTTCCTTAAGTTGGTGAAGTATTAAAACAGAAACAATAAATCAAGACCATGATAAGAATCAAGTTGACTGTAGTTGGATTGAGCCGAACGGGGTTATTTATGAGTTTTGTGTCGACGATGAGTTGCATTCACATGTGAATAGACTAGTTTAATAACCTAACAAGAAGCTACAATTCTGAACAAAAGAAACACATTCAAACATTCTACTATGATTAGCAAGTATACTCCGGGCGTTGCAGCGGGTTGTATTTGAAAATTGGAACGTAAAACGATAATACATTTCAAAGCCACAAAAAATTTACATAGTTGTAAAAACATACGTTAAGAAATAGAAAAACACTTTGATGTATGTATAATTTGTTCAAGTTGCATATTCATGATGCTTTGATGAATTGTAAAATAGTATATTCACTCAAACATCTTTTTTTAACAACACAGGACTCCGAACCTGACGATTTATCAGGACTGATTATCCTGGATCTAGTCGTCAGTCGCAAATCATACCCCTCCAGATGCGGCTGCGCGGGAACCGGATTAAATCCGTAAACCCTCGCCCCCCAACAGGATCAAACCCGGAATGAAACCCCGAGCCAAACCCGGATTAAATAAGAAAGGTGAGATTTAGACCTAGATTACTTAGTACACCATACCAACCCTTTAACCACTCCATCATTTATATCATTTCGTGTTCACTCAAACATCTTTCACTGTTTTCATAAACTGTTTAAAATTTTAATTTTAATTTGTTGGGTGGGTCTTTCAACATGCCTAGAAGCATGCTATTGGTGATTTGGTGTAGCCTATTTTTCATTATTATCTTCCTCCCTAAAGACAACAGCAATTGATTACTTTCTTCCCCAAAGCCCCTGTCCCTATGTTGTTTTCTCCATTTTATCTATAAAAAAGTTTAAATACTTTTTCAATACCACTTTATTTGTTTTTAGAAGGCCGTTGCATGTACTTTATTTAAAAAAATATCATTTATAAGAGATATGTTATTTATTTTATATTACTTATTACACAATAGTTCGACATAACATTCAAAAAAATAAAAAGAAAAATGCCACCTTATTATGAATTGTTTAAGACAAGTTTAATAACCTAAACTATAAGTTATTGATCAATAGTAATTTAAATCGAAAGTTTGACTATAAGTATTTAATCGAAAGTTTGACTATATGTATTTAATTGAAAGTTTGATTTATAAGTATTTCTAAGTTTCATATATATACACTCGAGTGGTAGTTAACTTCTACTTGAGTTATTTAACAATGAAGGTAGGTTTCTATTGTTCGCTTATAATCTTTGTTGTTGGCAATACATGATAATTATATAAACTAATAATATTTCTCTTGATAAAACAATGTATTAGTTAAATTGTGGGTAGAGATTAATATAGCCAATTATATTTAGTTTAAAATTATTGAAATTTAGTTTATAGTTATTTAATTAGATATTATTTTCAAGAAAGTGTAACTGCATTCTGAAAAGTCTAAAAGACATCCATCATTATAAATCAACATTCTTTTATATGTCTCGAATACTGAAAACAAAAAAAATTTATGGGGACCGTCAGAGTACTATAAGACTCATATAACCATGTATCACACATATAGGCCTATACGATATGTTTAACAAATTTCAATACTAACTTCAAAAAATAATTCAAGTGCTTGTCAGAGAGGTTATACACTACATATAAAGTTATACGACCTCATTATACGACATGTATAAATTATACGACCCCGTATAAAATATAAGTATGTTGATTTATAATTAAAGATTCTACTATAATCCCCGATTGCATATATACCCTTGTAAACATTCTTTAAATGTATAGCAAAAACTTTAATTATATATATACCCAATTTATTATTATAACAATATTACTCTTCCAAAAAAAATTAATAAACACTTACAAATGGGTATATATATGCATTAAAGAGTTTTAGAGGTGGGAAATATGTTTTTAATTTATTTGCCAATTATAAGGTTTGTAAGGGAAAATTTACCAATTATGAGTTTTAGTAAAAATAAGAGCAAATTAGTTATTTCATAAACTACTTTTAATAAAAATAAGTAAATTTATCAATTATGAGATTTTATAAATAAATATATGCATTTAAATTTTTTGTTTAAGTATATATGTCATTAAAAGTTTTAAAAAAGAGAAATATCCTTTTAATCCTTTAAAATATTCAATAGATCGCCAAATCTAGCGTTGCTAAAAAAGGGAAAGAAATTGTGGGCCATGAGTTAAAAGAAGGAATATTTATGATTACAACATTGGTGTCATAATTACCTCGATTTCATCATCAAATATTCTTTTATACTCACGCGCCTACTACTCAGTAAAAGCGAATCATTTAAACTAGAGACAAATATAAATTTACAATTTATAAATAACATTTATCATTACATTTTATGTTCAGAAAGTAAATAAATATCAAAGCGTATAAATTGTAATGGTAACAATTTGTTGAAGAGTGTTCCTTTCGTAAAGGATTTTTGTTTTTCAATAATAAACGTAAATTATAAGTATATTTTGAAATGTGGAAACTGTAGATGCTAATATTTATAAAAGATAGTAATCAACTAATCAACCAATGTAATCGGATGCAGTGACAGAGTTTGAACGATAGTGTGACGGGCCGAAAGTCTCGAGACCCACATTGGTGGGGGGGAGGGGGCAACAATACTTCACCAATGACCGGATGTGTGACAATTAACGTAAAACCTAAACTTAATTGGAAGAAAAAAGAAAAAATAATAATAACAAAAAAATGCATCACAAATCGAAGGATGCGGGAGGGGGAGGGAAGGTCTCGGAGTTTTTTTTTTCTAAGGGTGTGTTTGTTTTTTTGAAGAAGTACTTCTGAACCTCTTTTGTCTGCGCCAAAAAGAGGCGGGCAGACGTTTATGGTCTGCAGATTGTTTGTTTTTCTGAAGACGTTTCACTGAAAAAGGTCTGCGTGACCTCTGCTCCAAAAGAGGTGGACCAAAGTCTTCCCACCTCTTCCCACCTCTTCTTAACATATCAACCCTAACCCCCATTTTTACCCACAACCCACAGAGCTGCTCCCGATCGCCTCCCCCGTCGCCGTCGCCTCCCCCGTCGCCGTCGCCCGTCGCCCGTCGCCTCCCCCGTCGCCGTCGCCCGTCGCCACTCCCCTACGTCGCCACTCTCCTGCTCGGCCTGTGTAGCTCGACCCTCTTCTCCCGTTGCTCAAATCTTGAGGTAAAATTTCTTGATGCACCGTTTGATTTCTTGATCTTCTTGTTTGAATTTGTTTCAAATCTTCTTGTTTGAATTTGTTTGATTTCAAATCTTCTTGTTCGAATTTGCTCCCGTCGCCACTCCACCCCACATTCACCGTCGCCTCCCCCCCCCCCCCCCCCCGATGCACCTGAATTTGTTGTTGTTTGATTTCTGTTACAAGATTCTTATTTGTTGATTGATGCACCTGATCGCCTCTTCTCCCGTTGTTGATTGAATCTGCACCTGATTTCTGTTACAAGATTTTGATTGATTCTTATTTGTTTGATTGCTGTTTTAACAAACAGCACCTGTTTGATGTTGTTGTTGTTGATGATGATGTTGTTGTTGTTTAGGGTTTCTTGTTGTTGTTTCAAATTTGATGTTGATGTTGTTGTTGTTTCTTGATGTTGTTGTTGTATGATGTTGTTTAGGGTTTCTTGTATGTTGTTTCAAATACTGTTGATTTCTGTTGTTGTTTCTTGATGTTGTTGTTGTATGATGTTGTTTAGGGTTTCTTGTATGTTGTTTCAAATACTGTTGATTTCTGTTGTTGTTGATTTCTATTGTTGTTTGCTTGTTTGTTGGTTAATAGACATGGGTGATAAACATCAATGGACGACTGAGCAATTTTAGTTTATTTCAGCAGTCTGCAGACGTTACTAAACAAACAGTCTTCTTAATACGGACTGCAGAGGTTTGGTCCACCTCTTCTCCTACAGATGTCTGCAGATGTGGTCTGCAGACTGCAGACGTTTTACCTCTTCAGAAACAAACAGCACCTAAAATGATGTTGGTAGAAAAATTATTTACCAAAATGGATGATTTAAATTATTTATCAAAACGGATATTTTTAAACTTTTTTCTCTCACACCTCTCATTATATATATATGTTAATAATAGAGTGGAATGAATAGTACTATTCATCAGAGAATAGGACTATAAACCACCACCAGCCTTCACCCTCTTCCCTCACCCTCAATCTTCGATCTCTTCCCTTCTCCGGCACCACCACCTACAAACCGACGCCTCCGTTCCTCCGCTGCGATGACCGCCTCCTCCGTCTCATCTCGCAAGGTCCCTCTTTCCCCTCTATCTATACGCGAGGAGTTTGTCGATGGATGCTGATTTCTTTAATGGGCTGGGGCTGAGCTCCGGCGGCGGCGGCGGCGGTGGTGGCGGTGGGTATCGGCATCGGCATAGTGGTTGGATTGATGGGTCGTCGTTTGATGGGGATTCGATGGTGATGATGGTGGATAATTCGAAGAAAGCTCTTGCGCCTGATAAGTTAGCGGAACTTGCTCTGATTGACCCCAAAAGAGCTAAAGGTTTCATCTTTTTTGTTTTTCTTGTGGTCACCCTGAAATCGTACTTCAATTTCATCTACCAATCGTTTCCAGCTGATTTGGTGCAGCGAACGATGATGAAAGTTTGTGGGTTTATATGGGTTTTGCTGTGTGATTTCGTCTTGAGCTTATTCAGGCATTTGATCAAACACTTGGTGGGGTAAGTTTCAGTTTTGCGAATAATTGTGATGTTTTTGTTTTGTGGTTAGTGAATTTCACAACCAACTGAACTTAAGGGTAATCGAATCATGTGTTATGCTTGATATCCTCCTGATGAAGTGAAGGAGATGCAAAGAAAGCTTGGTATTGGAGGTGGAGGACCAATTGTTGAAGATCAAAGTAGTAAGTGGTAAACCTAAGTTTGAATTGGGGTTTTTTGATGGGTACTTTGTTAGTAATTTGATTGATTATGTTTACTGAAACAAATTGAACACTTTATTGGATGAATCATTTGTGAATTTGATATTTGATTAAAAGTGTGATTGATGGTTTCAAAAAGTTAATCTTTCTTTAGTAAAGTGATTGATATAGGCATGTTTTTGGTCTTTCTTTATGTTGACTTCATGTTTTTGAGGAATTCATTTATTTCCTTATACATCTTCATATGTTTAGATACTGATTTGAATGGTAATCAAAAGCTTTAAATTTTATAGATCATATATGAAACCATTAGAATTCTTATGAAATTGGGACTTATCAAATACCCTTTGCATAGTTTATTAGTTTCTATAAGAAATTATAAGCTGATGTGTGACTATAAATTATCTTTGACTTCCATAGAGGCGTGTTAAATACACAACCAATTCTAAACAGAGAACAATAAGAATTGTATAAGCATCTGTACATAGTGTTGACTATATGTAGTGGGAGAGAAAAAGAGGGACAGTGCGTCGGTGTGGGATAATAACTGTCTTATGTATCATAGTAAAAGCAGTAGGTACAAGGGCTTATGCGGTTCTCGTAGTTCTCTGCCTAAAATTGGTTCTATATTGAATGACCTTCCATAACGGGTTAATTTGCTCTCACAAATATGTAGACATGCGGGTTGTAAATTTTAATGAACATATATATATGATCTAGGTGATGATTAAAAATCGAGGCATAAACTTTATCTAGAGATCGGTATGCTATCTTAATTTCAAACCTACTACTTGGTGTTGTGGCATAATCACATCTTTATTTATCCACATCCTTTTGCTCTATTTTTATGTTTCTTACCATGACTTAATCGCCTTTTTCTGTTATTATGATTGTTAGAGGTGGTTGATGAGATAAAACAAGATACACAAGTGAAGGGTGCACTTTATAATTTTCTTTATCCGGATAAAGAGCTTTTACCAGAAGATAAAGAAATGAGTTTTTTCGATCATCTAGAAGAATTGCGAGAACGACTTTTTGTGTCAGTTTTGGCAGTTGGAGCTGCAATCATGGGGTGCTTTGTATACTCAAAGGAACTCATAATGCTTTTAGAAGCTCCTGTTAGCAGTCAAGGCGTTAGATTCTTGCAATTAGCTCCTGGAGAGTTTTTCTTTACAACCTTAAAGGTTAGTGTCACCCTGTATACCGTTTAACTTTTCATGTCGAACTAGAATATACCCTCTCTCCTCTATTTGTAGGAATTCCTATCAATAGTGGTGGCAAAATGGGCATGTTGGGTAACTTGTCGCCAAGAATTTGGGTCAGGACCGTTGTTTTTTGGTACAGGTTTTAACCTGAAACAGGTTGGGCGGGTTGGCTTGACCTGGAACACTTTTAGGCATTGTTTTAAATAAATAATTAGTGTGTACAAAATGACTATGAAATCCATATTATTTTCCTAATCTACTTTTCTAAGAAATCTATTTGGAGGTTCTTTCTATAAAACTATACTTTGGATGACTTTCAATATTTTTTCATTTAAGCTAACTTTTATAATTCGACCTGTCAGATAAAACATAATCCAAATTGGCCCATTCATAAACATATGGATTGAAGAATTGAAATCACCACCTCTAGCTGTAGAACCGTTTTTTCTTATCAATACTCAATCAAGAAGTTAATAAAGTTGTCACTGAATTAGTTTGTTTCACCCTAAAAGTCAAAGTTTACATTTTTATAATTTTTAAGTACATATTCTCAGTATTCCTTCTGGTCTTAAATATTATACTGTCAAACAGTGACTTTTCATAAGTGGTACTGCGCGTTATTGCACATTATTGGTTGCGTCGAGAGGTTCATTGGCAATGATGATCCAACTAAAAACATGTTGTTGTCCTGGCGTGGCAACCATGCGTAGATGGTTTGCAGCCTGAGACCGTGCGTGGGTCTGAACCAAAGCAATATTATATCGTCCGCTTATATGAACCTACATGTTTAAAAAGCATATGTAATAAGTTGTTGGTTTCGTGGCTTAGTCTGGTTTTTCTGGTTTGAGGATATAATAAGATGGCTATGATGAATTCGACAGAAAAAATCGTTGTCTTGTCATGGCAAACACGTTTGGTTTGCAGCCAGAACGAGAAGCCGGATCTGAGCCAAGGGTTTGAACTAGGGTTATACTGGTGATTATCGACTTTAAATACTCGCGCAACACGCGAAGTTGAATTCAACTATAATATTTAAAAACCAATTGGAATGAATAGTACCATTTTGTCTTCAACCTTCGACCTTCAATCTCCAATGGCTCTCCTCCTAAAGCAATCCCACCGCCTCGCTCTCCTACCATCCTCCCAACGAACCACCGCCATCGCCGCCGCGTCAATCCACACAACCCTCCCGTCACTAGCCGAATCCTTCTCCTCTCCGGCGCCATACTCCCGCCCGGGCCCACCCTCAGCCGCCTCCCCTGAGGGGCTGTCGAAGGCGTCGGAGTTCGTGATCTCCAAGGTTGACGATCTGAAGAATTGGGCCCGCCGTAGGTCCATCTGGCCGATGACCTTCGGGCTCGCGTGCTGTGCTGTTGAGGTGATGCATACGGGAGCTGCTAGATATGATCTGGATCGATTTGAGATTATTTTTAGGCCCAACCCTAGGCAGAGTGATTGTATGATTGTTGCTGGTACTCTCACCAACAAGATGGCTCCTGCTCTACGAAAGTATGTTGTTCTTCTTCTTCACCTTTCTGTTATATGTGTTAATGGTTTGGTAATTGCTTGTATGACAGTTGATTTCATCAGTTCGAGGTTCTGTGATGATTTGGGTTTTCCATATCTAGGGTTTCCGTTTTTTGATTCTTACATACCTTTAATGTTTGATGTTGATTTGGGTTTCCCATGTGTTCATGAATCTGCCTGATGTTGGTGGCTTTGATTCACTGGATCACACATTGTTGCTTTATTTTAGGCTGTTTGTTGGCTGTGATGATCTAATCAAAAACAGGTTGTTGTTCTGGCGTGGCAACCATTGGTAGATGGTCTGCAGCTAGAAGCAATGACCAGGTCTGAACCAAAGCTATGTTTGTCGTTGTGCTGCATCGTGTTGGCTTCAATTCGTTGGCTGTGATGATTTCAAAAAAAAATCCGTTGTTTTGGCGTGGCAACCACGTTTGGTTTGCAGCCATAATGAGAAGCCGGATCTGAGTCAAGGGTTGAAACTAGGGTTGTACCGTGATTATCGGTTTTAAAATACTCGCGCAGCGCGCGACGCAGACTTCAACTAGTTTTATTAAATAATGAAGTTTGTGTTTAATAAGTTATTATTTAGAAATGTGAAGGAAAAAGTTTCTAAAAGTAAAAAGTTATATATTTTGTTGAAGTGTGATATTTTATAAAAAGTTTTTTAAAATGTTTTATAACTCTTTTCTAAAGTTTTTTAAAATTTTTTAAAATGTTTCTTCGTATATACTTGTTGTTTCATTTTAAAATATAATGTCTTTGTTTTTAATTTTTAACACAATTTTTCATATATCTTTCTAAAAATGTTTGTACTTAATTTAAAAGGTATAATAATGAAATCATTTTAGTAGAATATACAAATGAAGTTCTTAAACGTTTTTGTCCTTCATATATACTTTTTTTATTTCATTTAGAAACATTATAATTTGACAAATTGCTTATTAAAATATATAATATGGGTTTAGTTGATTTCAATAAATAAGTATTCGAGGTGTACACTGTTTGCTTTTGATGGTTTAACTTAAACCATGAGTTAAACTGAAATGTTTGTTAGTACGTTGCATATATATTTATTATTCATGTTTGTAGTAAAAACATAAAAAATAAAATAGATGTCTTTTAAAATAATTACATATTTTATTTAACAAATAAATATCATACTATTTGAAGAAACAAAATAACATCGACATTTTGTAAAAATTACAAAACCATACTAAGTATTCTTTAAATATAAAAAATTCCATTACTGTCACGTTGGTATTTTTACTAAAATAACAACATTTTCAATGAAACAATATAATACTGTTTAGTTTTTATTGAACATTAAAAGAAAAAGTTTATAAAGAATTATGAAACAATTTTATAAAATATCACACTCCAACAGAGTATATTATTTTTTAATTCTAGCAACTTTTTTTTCACCTTTTTAAAGACATAATTTCTTAAACACAAACTTTTTTATTCAATTAGATTTGAAATAAAGGAAAGAATATTTTAAAAATACCCATTTTGGTAAATAAGTGTCAAATTACTCATTTTGGTAAATAAATCTTCCACCAACACTTTTTTTGGGAAAAAACTCGAAGGTCCCGGGCTTGATTAATGGTGGCGGAGCTAAACCATTCCATGTGCTCTTCAAGTTGTTAATAAACTAAAAACTAATTATGTTTACCAAAATGCTAAAAACGATTTAAGCCTGCCAAGTGACAAATCCTAATGTGCCAACCGCCCAAACCAACAAAAACGTATGTTTTACTGTACATGTTGTTGGCTAAAATGTGATTTTAAATGTAATCATACAAAATGTATTTATCGAGCAAACCCGTCACCCATGTATACATAATTTCACACACATACACCCGTAGAATGAAGAAACGAGAGAAGACTAGGTAGGGGACGGTTCAAGTGAATAGTAAAACAAACAATGATAAAAGATGGGTTCTAATGGGGACACCGCAGGGGTTTTTGGGGGTAGGCCGGACCTAAAGGTCACGGTTAGAGCAAAAGGTCACGTTGTGCAACCTAAACGTGACCGCCAGGGCTTTCGGTCACGGTTTCTGTGTCAGTCATCTGACACCACGTGACAACAAAACGACAAAAGTACACAGATAAAGTGAAAACCAGTCACCAAACCGTCACGGTTTGCCCTAACCATGACCTTTAGGGTACCAGGTACACCTATACGGTACGAGGTACTCTGACAAAAGGCCCCGGATTCGCGCGTTACCTACTTCGAACCGTCACGGTTTGGCCAAACCGTGACGGTTTGGCAACCGTGACGGTTTGGCGCCCAGATTTTCACAATAAATAACCTCACAATTTCATTCAACAACCATAACCATTACCGTTTTTCAATTTTTTGAAGTATTAATATCTTCATTTTTTCAACAAGAATATCCTTCTGATTTTCAACATAAATAGCCTTCGTCGTTCCAAAAGCACCTTAATTCGAAAACAATATCGAGTTCGGGAGATCATTATCAAAAGCCGAAGCTTCCAGATTTGAATGAGGAGCCACATATCGAAGATTCGAATCAGGTTGAAGTAGTATCTGTTTTATTATAACTTCTTATTTGAAATATCTAACCATTATCTTTTTTAGGAATATTACGTATACGGGAGTCACCCCCCGTGGGGGGAGGAGGAAACCAACCCGTCGAACACATTTGCTGAAGAGGCGTATAACTCTTTATTTGGACCGATGAGTTACGGTGAAGGGTACAGACATCCCCCTTGCAATTCTTACGGGCATTTCTCGAACACGTACCACTCATAAACAGAGCTGGATTACGGACATCCCCCGTACCAGTCAGAACTAGAAATTACACATATGTCAGATACTTTTAATGGGAATGACACAGATGAGAGTGATGGTTTGGTTCACCTCAAAGAAAACCATGGGGACACCGCCGAGCACGATAGGGATGAGGATCGGATAAGAAAAGCTATGGTTTCTTATAAAACCGATAAAGTACGAAGAGTTTTTATTCTTTAGTTTATTTTATTTTTTTATTTGTTTTATATATTGTTTTTTATGTCTAGCTTTATAATTTTTTCAGTATTTTGATTCTCATGAGGACTTGGAGAAGTGGGCTAAAATGAGATGACGCGAGCATGGGTGCGCCATTATGGTGGGACGGTCACGAAAAAAGGATGTGGAACTATTATGCAATCGTAGTGGTGAACCTAAATTCACTGGCACAAGTAGGCGTACCGAGAGCATAAAGAAAGGATGTCCCTTTAAACTCGTAGGGAAGTACGTAAGAAAGAGTGACAGTTGGATGTTAGAGGTGAGAAACGAGACGCACAACCACGATCCTGTTATGCACGAGGAGGGCCACGCGCATCTTAGGAAGATGACCGAAGAAGAAATTGATCTTGTCGATAAGTTACACAGGCAGCACGTGCGGCCACGACATATCCATTCAGCCGTAAGGGAGCACTTTCTCCACAGCGTCTGTGTTGTTCAGAACATATATAATCTTACGTTGAAGTTTAGGGCCGAGGGGAGAAAAAGCATGACACCAATGCAGGAACTTGAAAACCTGCTACAATCTAAAGAGTTCGTGTATGAAACACGAAAGAATGCAGCTATTAAGGCCGTGGAAGATGTTTTATTTTGTCATCCTACTTCGTATAAAATGTGGCGCGCATTCCCGCACGTGATGTTGATAGACACGACGTACCAGAACAACATGTACAACATTCCATTTGTTCAGGTTATTGGCGTTACGTCGACGTCGAAGTCGTTTTGTATTGCGCATGCATTTATATCGAGGGAACGGTAAGACAACTTCACATGGGTCTTGGAGCAGATCAGAGATATGCTCGATGGGTATGTGGAGCCCCGCGTTATTGTCACAGAAAGGGACCTGGCCCTGATGAGCGCGTGTGACACAATGTTCCCGAGTGCTACTAAAAACCTATGCAGGTGGCACGTTAGGGAGAATATCAAAAGACAGTGGAATATCATTTTCAAAACCGGCATGTGGAAGGATTTTCCATATTGGTGGAAGACCTTGTGTTCGTCTCACACAGAGGCATTGTACGATTACAATTGCATGAACATGGAAGAAAAGTTAAATGAAGATGGTAAACATGGTAAGAATTTTATAGTTATTGTTACTCTAATAATTTATTTGTTTATTTTATAAAATTTGTTATTTCTTTCAGAGGTATGGGAATATATTTGGAATAATTGGTTGGTGCCGTACAAAGAGAAAATTATTACATGTTGGATGTACGACCGCCTTATCTTTGGTGAATTTACAACTAATAGGGTTGAGGGCCAGCATGCCAACTTCAAGAGTTACCTCACAGGGACCAATAATACGTTGCACACACTTGATTCGTGGGGCTGACGACTCGGATCAGGTGGAGGTCCGACAGCTGATGTACACCACCGCCTTGATTCGTGGGGCTGACGACTCGGATCAGGTCTGGTGGCCTGCGATCAGCGACGGACCATACGGTGGCGATTCGAGGTCCTCTCATATACGAGACCCTCTATATCGATAGATTTCACCGACTGATCGCCACGTCCGTCACTGGTCGTGGGGCGGGGACCGACAGGGTCAACATCGCCAACCTTTTCTTTCTCCGGTGTGTACTCACACACCGACACTGCCACCTCGCGCATGTCCTTGCGGACTACTTTGCTAGTTATTATCACAGGCAGGCGCGAGGGGCGTTGGTGGGCAGGAACATCATCTTCTGCATCGCTCGGGGCCTGGGGTACGCTCATGCCATGTCCCAGCTCCCGCTACCTCCAATTCCTGTACGTGTGGCAAACCGGGCCACCGCCACTGGGATGAGGATCGTTTGGAGGTTCCCTGACGGCACGTGGCACCTGCTTAGTAGATACCATGAGCTAGTGGCATGGGTGCCCAAGCCGTTGGGGGACCCACCCGAGTTGGCGGGGGCTGAGGACCACGTTCCGGTTGCCCACGATCCGCTTGGTGGCGGGGAAGATCAGCTCATTCCTCCGCCGCACGACCAGGACCCGCCCCAGCATCCTCAGCGCGTATACCATGCCGTGCGATTGCCTGCTCACGTTATAGATATGCTTTAGGACACGCGAGCCAGGGTGACGAGGCTGGAGGATATGCTGGACTGGGTCATTCAGCACATGGTCGCGGACTATGCCGCCTCGAGTACGTCGTTTTTGTCACAGTCACCCAGGCAGTTAGACCATGACGGTGCTGGCCCCTCTGGCGCGGGCGGGTCAGGTCAGGGCAGTGACGATGCAGATATGACAGATTAGATATATATTTTGTTTGTATTTTATTTTTTTTGTATGTAAAAACTCGTTGTATATATATGTGCAGTTTCAGTTATGATGGCTTGTATATTTGATTGTATTTGTTTGGTTGTGTTTCTTTGGTTATTTGTTTTATATTTGTAATGTTGATAATATTAATTGTATATGTATGAACCAACTTGTAATGTAACTGTATAATAACAACCGATTTTTACGTTTAGGTTAACCGCGTGATAAAATAACAATCTACTTGTAACAACCGTCACATGTTTAATAAAAAATTACTTGTAACATGATACAGATTAGAAAAACAAAACCCATTTCCCCCAAAATTCTTAGAAACCCTTTTTCACATAAAAATCATCAAGCGGTTCTAAAATCAAGAAAAAAATTGTCTCAAATCGAATAACACTTGACTAAGTAAACACCATCATTCGCACGGACACTGAAGAACATAGAAAAAAACCGACGAAAATTATCAATTTTGGTTCGATTTACCCAAAAACATTATAAAATATAGAAAATATAAAAAACAGACGAAATTATAAAAACAAACTTGTATGATTAAAAAGATTAATATATAAAATATAAACAATACGTCACGGTTTGGCCAAACCGTGACATATCTAACCTGCGCACAATCAATTCCCACATTAATTACACACCCAATAATTGCAACTGATCCCGAGGGGTGTAAAATGGTCACGGTTAGGCCTCACCGTGACAGTTAGGTCTTACGCCAGACTGAACGGTCACGGTTAGCCCTAACCGTGACCATTTGAGTTGGTAACCGTAAAAAAATCAGCGGTGTGCGCAGAATTTCCGTAAAAGATAGTAACATATTTGTGTATTTGTCTAATCGAGTGTGTCATGTCATGTGGTTATACTGATTATATTCATTTTTCATATGTACTTTTCACATGTTCACTTTTCGTGTCTTTGCTTCTTACGCATTAATTTTATTTTCTTAGAAAAGTAAGATTTATACATACACTTATATTTCTGATGATACACAAATATAAAATGGACATGTAATATTTTCAATAACCACAAACATAAAATCTTATCAAAGATAAATAATACCACAAGTTATTCACAAAAAAAGTAATAATTACATAACAAAATCAACATTCTTGTACGTCAGGCTTTATTTTCATCTAGTCAATCCGTTCAAAGAACAAAAAGAGTCCATTTTTAGTACAAAACATGATCATCAGGGAACATGAAAACCAAAATCTCATTATTGGTTAATTGCATCAATCATCTTGACCCCAAAATGCAATCGATCAACAATCTTCCCAAAAAAATTATACCGAGAAAACATCAGTATGAACACAACTAAATGAAACTAGCTTGTTGCCTCGGATATACTGTTTAACGATGGGTGCCATCCTCTCGATTTGCTTCCCGGGGATTTAGATTTCACTGGAGACGGCCGATGTTTATCTGCTTTCCTCATCTGCACATATCAGATAATTTATTACACTACTAAACAAATGAGTATCACCGACAGATAATTACTGACGAATAGCTGTCAGAGAATTAGCAACGAAATCCACAAATTTCCATGTTTTTTGGTCATCTTTTTCCATTTGACAGATCGGTAGAGATTAGAGGTATAAACAAGCCGAACCGAGCCCAAGCTTGCTTAAACTCGATCTTGGCTCATTTTGACTTTAAAAAGTTCGAGTTCGAACTCGGTTCGTTTGTAGTTTATTATGAAAGTTCGAGAAGTTTTATATTTAAAGCTCGAGCTCGATTTGTTTTGAATAACTACTAGTAATCCATCACTAAGTTAGGGGTGTTTGGGATTGCTTTCTAAAAGTGACTTATTGACTTATTGACTTTTCTAATAAGTTAATAAGTTAGTATGGAGTGACTTATTAACTTATTCCCTCACAACACTCACATTGCCAAACACTATAAAATGACTTTTTAACTTTTCAAAAGTTAAAAAGTTAAAAGTTGATAAAAATAAACACTCCCAAACACCACTTAAAGCTGGTTCCCACACCCCGATTTTTCAAAAAAAAAGATTCCCAAGTAATTAACACGTTAAAAATGCTTTACAAGAATAAATTAAAATCACAAGTAAACTTTTTTTTAAACGGCAATGAACTTTCAAGATTTTTACCCACATAAAGTTTAAACCTAAAACTTTAAAACATCTTTCAGATGTCTTACCATTATACCATCATTATACCATCATTATACCTATCTGGGGTCTCTTTGGAAGCGGTCTCTCTACCTATCTGGATAGAGAAAAGACTTGCCACCACCTACCCCCAGACCCTACTCTTAAGTGGGATATACTGGGTTTGTTTGTTTGTTTGTTTGTTTGTATACCATCATTATACCGTCTTATTTCTCTTAAATTAGAAGTAACCTTTTTTTCTTGAACGGCAATGAACTTTCGATATTTTTACCCACAGAAAGTTTAAACCTAAAACTTTAAAAAACCTTTCAGACGTCTTACCACTATACCGTATTATTCACTTAAATCATACGTAGATAATTGAAAACAGTTCAAACCTGTTGGTGGTTTTCCCCAATACTACTTCACAATTTGAAGTTTTTTCACTCATTCCGGTGAACTCCGGTGTCTGAAAACTCTTACAACCATTCAATTTCTTCATCTTCTTCGCGTTTAATCCTTTCATCACCTCTGCAAAACACAACATAATAACTTGTAAATTACTCATTTAATCATTAATCACCACTGGCCTTATGATCATTGTTTCTTTAAAATTGAAATCTAATACAAACCTTGGGTGGTAATGAGTCTATAAGCATGTCCCAGAACAAGATTATCGGTGGGCCGGAGAAGCTTGATGCGAGTGACACGAAGGCGGTGATCGGTGGTTGTAGGGTGGTTGTTGGGTGGCTGGTGGTGGCCGGAGGAGGAGTAGAAGGTGGTGGTGAGGAGGAGGGCGACGTGGTGGCCGGGGTGGAGCTTCATGATCTCCGAGGCCGAGACGGGTGTATAGAACCGTTCGGCTCGGCCGTTTCGAGTCTGTAAGACGACACTCGCGTTATCGATGGCTTGGCAGTTGCCCATGGTCCGGTGACCGGAGAAGGTGGTGGTGGTGGTGGTGGTGGTGAGTGATGTAAACGCCACACCACTATGTATATATATACACTAGTCGCCCACTCTTGTTCTTTTATCTTTTTCGGTTAATCATTTTAAAGATTTTGATATTGGTACACCCAAATTATTTTATTTTTTTACATACATATAAATACATAAAGAGATACAGTAACTGGTAATATTTTATTATTTTTTTATACATACATATAAATACATAAAGAGATATAGTAACTAAGAGCATTCACATCCCATTCCTTATCTTTATCCATATAATTACACTAAAAATCACTACTTCTTCTCTCTCCTTTCAATTAAATAATATATTTTTATACCTTTTTCATTACCTTTTCTCTCTCCTTCACTCACAACCACTTTCAAAATATAAAAAATTTATAAGGATGTACAGTGATTCTTCAAATATACCAATCCACAATAACATTTTCTCTCTCCTTCACTCACAACCACTCAAAATCATTCCATATAATATACCAAACACACTCACATAAATATAAGGCATGGGTTGTGAATGCTCTAATAAGAAGACACTGTCTTGATAACAAATGTGTGTGTTCATATAACTAAACCCATTATAACATCTGTTTAAAATTATATTTTAATAATTCAAACAATAACAATAACAATAATAATAATAATAATAATAATAATAATAATAATAATAATAGATAATAATAATTATTAATAATAATAATAGTAATAATAATAATAATAATAATAATAATTTAATAATAATAATATTAATATTAATAATAATAATAACAATAACAATAACAACAATAATAATAATATTAATATTAATAATATTAATAATATTAATAATATTAATAATATTAAATAATAATTTATATTGACAATCTAACTAACAGCTTGTTTAGTTTTCACTTTTCATGTTAAGATCAATCGTGTTTGTATAATTATTATACATTTATATTAGATTATACTTACAAGGATTATTATATGTAAAATTACTGAATATATTGTTTTTTAAGCAAATTAAATCAAGATAACTGTATAATGATTATGCAAGTAAGAATGACTTTATGTAACATCCGGTTTTTAAATCCGGACTTGTAATTATATTATAGTTATGATTAATTAACTAAGTTGAGTTTGTTTGATTGTTTTGGTGTTTAGTTGCATGACTTGCATACGAATAAACTTCAGTCGCACTCCTTATGTGCGATTGAGACTCAGTCATACGAATAAGTAGGCACATGAGCTTCAGTCGCACGATTCAGTCGTACGAGTGGTTCAGTCGTGCGACTGGAAGTGAGGCGGTTAAGTTGTAGGAATGGATAAGTAAGGCGGTGCATAGGGTTAAAGGCAGATTCTTATCTGCATCATCTTCAACCTCTTGTTCTCTTTACACCCAAACACCCCTGTTCCTGCCAATCGACTAGGCTAAACTCCGTTTTGGTAAGTTTGAACATCACGGATCAATCCGGAGATGTTATAAGTTGTGTAAATGGTTGAATTTGATCCAACAACGTGTTTTAAATCATTGAATTGGTCTGGTTCATTTCTGAATTAAAATCCAGGAATTCGGATCCAAGTTTTGTATAGTTTTGATGAAATAATGGTTCGAAACCATTGTAAACGATGTGAATATGATCTGTTTTGAATATGACATGATTTGGATGGTTAAAACTCAAATTTTGAGTGAGTTTGGATCAAAAACGTCAAGTTCACAGCTGCTGATTCGTTTCAGGCGAATGGGCTCAATCGTATGCCTCAGTCGTACGAATGAGAGTCTAACCGTGCGACTGAGTACGAATGAAGGTTCAGTCGTACGACTGGGAACCCAGTCGCCTGGTTAGAAGGCCGAATGAAGACGAGTGAACACTGGATACGAATGAGAATTCAATCGTGCGAATGAATGGCTAGTCGTACGACTGAAGGTTCAGTCGCATAGGTTCAGTCGCATAGGTTCAGTCGCATGAGTACTCATTCGCATAAGTGTTCAATCGCATGAGGGCCCTGTTTGAAAATAAGTTTACTGAATCAAGGTTTATTGCTTTAGCTATACCTTGATTAGAGGAAGGACTAGTTATCTTGTGTACGTGGATTGTGTAGATTGTGGTGAGGAAGTCGATAAGGTGAGTTCTAAGCCCTTTTCAAATGTTTGGTTTTAACATTCGGGCTAGCACACATAATAATGATAAATGAATTGAATGTTTTAGTACCAGAATTATGATAGTGATGTTGATATGTTTCTAACAGTTTGTAAAGCTGTTAGGGGGAAAGTGGGGGTAATAAATGATTACTTGAACATTATTAATCATTACGTGATGGTAATGATTTCAGTGGGTCAGGTAGAGTGTAAAAGATGGTCATCTGAACATTGTTAATCATTACGTGATGGTAATGATTCCAATGGGTCAGATGGGTGTAATGATTAATGAAAATATGTTAAAACCGGTGCTAAAAGAAAGAATGTGTGGGGTGTAAATGAATGTGATAATATTAGCAATAAGTAAAAGAAATGTTTTTGAAATGGTAATGTGATGTAAATCTCAACAAGCCAGTTAGGGTAAGATGCCTGGGTGTAAAACTGTACAGTTTGATAGGAGTGATGACGATCACTCAGCTTTGTGAACATCTTGTGGTGACGACCGTAGATGATTAATTGGCATCCTACTGGATGAGAGATAGTAACTGGTAGTTGCTAGATGTGGGCAACCGACGTTACTGGGTATGGGAAACTGGTAGTTACTAGATGTGGGCAACCGACGTTTCTGGGTATAGTAACTGGTAGTTGCTAGATGTGGGCAACCGACGTTACTGGGCATGGGAAACTGGTAGTTGCTAGATGTGGGCAACCGACGTTTCTGGGTATAGTAACTGGTAGTTGCTAGATGTGGGCAACCGACGTTACTAGGTATGGGAAACTGGTAGTTGCTGGATGTGGGCAACCGACGTTTCTGGGGATAGTAACTGGTAGTTGCTAGATGTGGGCAACCGACGTTACTAGGTATGGGGAACTGGTAGTTGCTAGATGTGGGCAACCGACGTTCGGTGGGACAGGTCCAGTGGGACAAAGTAATGATAAAAGTTGTAATTATAATATTACCAATATAAATATAACTTTTGTGTGTGTAAAGATGTTGATTATGTTTTAATGAAAATTAGAACTCACCAGTTTATCTGATGTTTTGAGTATGTTGTGTGTGCTAGGTAAGGAGGGATCCACTAATAATAGAGGAAAGCAAGTATGAGCTGAACAAGGACGCTATCCCGGAGCAGTTGCTGGCATAGGATATAGGGCTTGTTAATACTGTAAATAGGGCAATGTATAATTAAATACAATTATATGTAAAATGTTTTAAAAGTTGGGTTAATATATAATATTGTTTAAAGTCTTCTGCTGTAAGTAGAAAGCTCTGATTTGTGTTTGAAATATTAATCCAACTGCATGACGTGCCTCCGGTGCCCTGTCGGGTTTAGGGCGTCACAGGTTGGTATCAGAGCAGTAGTTAAAGGGATCTAGTGTTATAATAACTAGACTTTAACTAGAAAATAGATATGCCAGCAGGGATAGCTAGATAGAATAGTTTATTTAAACAAGAGAAGGTGATGGGACTATTATGAGAAGAAATAACGAGAATAGTAAAAGTAAAGTAAACAATTAATAGTACTTGGCCAACATTATTAATAATTTACTTTACTTATAGTATTCTGGTTATATACTTACATGCGAGTACCAAATAATTCTGATCTCGTTTTAATAGGTTATGACTGATAGAGAGAGTGAAAGAATACAAGGTGGAACCTCGGAAAGAAATGTTGATGAGAGCACCGAGGTGCTTAGTATGACGAGACAGCAATTCCGTGATGCAATTGCTGAGGAGGTTCGTAAAGCCTTAAATGTAGCTAGACCTGATGAAAGTAGGAATGTTGATAAAGCTGAGGGGTCTAGCGAGAGAAAGGGAGTTACATATAGTCAGTTTAAAGAGTATAATCCTCCACGATTTTCTGGGGCTATGGATGTGGTAGCCACTTATAAATGGCTTCATGAAATGGAAGCCGTGATCAAGTTGAGTGAGTGTAAGGAGGATCAGAAAGTAAAGTTTGCAGCCCACTCGTTTGTAGGTGAGGCTTTGTATTGGTGGGATACGAATATCCAAACATTAGGTGAGGAGGCTACTGACAAAATGTTATGGCCTGAATTTAGAAAGTTAGTGTCGGATAAGTTTTGTCCAAAGGGTGAGATGGATCGTATAGAGATGAGTTTCCTGCAGTTTCAGGCAGGTAATATATCCCATAGGGAATACACGTCTAAGTTTGAAGAGATGGCGCGGTTAGTGCCTCATTTGGTGGTTCCTGAAGAAAAGAAAATCTTGAGGTACACTCAGGGTTGCCTCAAGAAGTCAGAAAGTTGGTTAGATCATCTGCTCCGAGTAGTTATCAGTTAACGGTAAAGTTAGCAGCAGATATGTATCAAGAAGTTTATGGTAGTAATGTTGCTCCTGATTGGAGTAAAAGGAGGCGTGAAGAACCTGTAGTACAAAGAAGATTTGAGAATCCAAGTTTTCAGAAGAAGGGTAAGTTTGGAAGGGGTCAATTCCAAAAGAATGTCGGAAATGAGCTGCCATGTTGCGGGAAATGTGGCAGGCTACATAAGGGTGAATGCATGATTGGTAATAGAACTTGTTTTAAATGTGGAAGGTTAGGACATTATGCTAATGAATGTAATGAAAGCCCTCGTAGATGTTATGAGTGTGGAGAAACAGGGCATATTCGTAGTGAATGTCCAAAATTAACTGTTAGAAAGCCTGAACCGGTTAGATCGATGAAAGGGTCAGGAGAAGGGTCAATTATGGCGAAGGGGCGAGCCTATTCTATGTCAGCTAGTGAGGCTAAATCTCTGCCAGATGTAGTCTCAGGTACGTTTCCAGTTAATGGGATTCCAGCTAACGTGTTATTTGATTCTGGAGCAAGTGGAAGTTTCGTATATGTTGATTTTTGTCATATGCTTGCGTGTGAAATTCGACCATTAGAGGTAGCCTTTATAGTTGAAACTGCTAATAATAGATCTGTGATGATTAGTAGTATGATTGATGGTTGTTATATTGAATTAGAAGGATATAAGTTGCCTGTTAAACTATATCCAATGGTGTTAGGAGGGTTTGATGTAGTTTTGGGTATGGATTGGTTGGCAAACCATGAAGCCCATATTGTGTGTAATAAGAAGTTAATTCAATTAAGAGCACCGGATGGGAAAACGATTAATGTATATGGTGATAGAGAGGAGTCAACTGTGAAAATATATCTATGATGAAAGCTGATAAGTTAATGAGCCACGGGTGTGCATCTTATTTAATATATGCAATTGATTCCCAAAAGTCTGTGAGAAAGATAGAGGATATTCCCGTGGTTAGGGATTTTATAGATGTGTTTCCAGAAGAATTACCGGGCATCCCTCCAGATCGTGAAGTTGAGTTTAGAATTGATTTGATTCCGGGTGCTAAGCCAGTTGCTAAGTCACCTTATAGATTAGCTCCATCGGAATTGAAGGAATTAATGAAACAGACTGAAGATCTGTTAGAAAAAGGTTTTATTAGACCCAGTTCTTCCCCGTGGGGTGCTCCAGTATTGTTTGTGAAGAAGAAAGATGGGAGTATGCGTATGTGTATCGATTACAGAGAGTTGAATAAGTTGACAATAAAGAATAAGTATCCACTCCCACGAATAGATGATTGTTTGATCAGTTACAGGGAGCCAGTTGGTTTTCTAAGATAGATCTCCGTTCGGGTTATCATCAGTTGAAAGTTAAGGAAGAAGATATACCAAAAACGGCATTTCGTACACGTTACGGTCACTATGAATTTTTGGTTATGTCCTTTGGATTAACAAATGCACCTGCTGCTTTCATGGATTTGATGAATAGAGTGTGTAAGCCAATGTTAGATAGATCAGTAATTGTGTTTATAGATGATATACTGATCTACTCGAAGAATGAGGGAGATCATGCCCGTCATCTTCGGGAAGTGTTGGAAAGATTAAGAAAAGAAAGACTTTACGCAAAGTTTTCTAAGTGTGAGTTTTGGTTGCGGGAAGTACAGTTTTTAGGACATGTGATCAATGCAGATGGTATTTTAGTAGACCCTACGAAGATTGAAACAGTAATGAAGTGGGGTCCTCCAAAGACGCCATCTGAAATTCGTAGTTTCTTAGGTCTGGCTGGTTATTATAGAAGATTTACTCAGGATTTTGCCAAAATCGCATCCCCGTTAACGAAGCTAACGAGGAAGAATGAAGAATACGTTTGGGGACCAGAACAAGAAAATGCATTTCAAGAACTGAAGCAGAAATTAACCCAATCACCAGTGCTGTCGTTGCCAGATGGAAATGAAGATTTGATGATTTATTTGGATGCTTCGCATTAAGGCTTAGGTTGTGTATTGATGCAGAGGGGACGAGTGATTGCTTAAGCTTCCAGACAGTTAAAAGAACATGAAAAGAATTATCCAACACATGATTTAGAATTGGCAGCAGTGGTATTTTCCTTGAAGATATGGAGGCATTACTTATATGGAACAAAATGTACGATTTACACGGATCATAAGAGTTTGAAAAATTTCTTTGATCAGAAAGAATTGAACATGCGCCAGCGGAGATGGTTAGAGTTGGTGAAAGATTATGATTGTGAAATACTTTACCATCCGGGTAAAGCAAATGTGGTTGCTGACGCGTTAAGTAGAAAGAATGAACACCCTTCAATCCAAGTTAAGTCATATAAATTAGTAATAACCCCAGATTTTATGCACCAGTTACGAGAAGCTCAATTATAAGCATTGAAAGAAGAGAACGTGAAGCGAGAACGAATGAAGGGTCAAACGAAAGATCTAGAAGAAAATAGTTTTGGGGTTAAGACAAAATGTGGTCGTATGTGGGTTCCGATTAAGATGAGGGATTTGGTGTTAGATGAAGCTCATAAGTCCAGATATTCTATACATCCTGGTGCTACTAAGATGTACAAAGATTTAAAACAAGAATATTGGTGGCCCGGTATGAAGTTTAATGTGATGTAGTATGTTAATAGGTGTTTGACGTGTCTTCAGGTCAAAGCTGAACATCAAAAGCCATATGGTAAGCTTCAACCCTTAGAGATCTCGAAATGGAAATGGGAAGAGTTGACAATGGATTTCATAACTAAGCTTCCGCGTACAGCTAAAGGTTATGATACCATTTGGATCATAGTGGATAGATTGACACATAGCGGGCATTTCTTACCAATTAAAGAGACGTATAACTCCGAGAAGTTAGCAGAATTGTTTATTCGAGAAATTATTGCTCGTCATGGGGTACCAGTATCTATTGTGTCAGATAGAGATACGTGTTTTACTTCGAGGTTTTGGAGAAAGTTTCATAAAGATATGGGTACTTAGGGGTGTTGATCCGGTTAGTTAATCGGGTTTCGGTTAATCGGTTCGGGTTATTCGGGTTTTTCAACATTGAAAGAACCCGAAACGACCCGAATAACGAATCGATTTAATCGGATCGGGTTGTTCGGGTAACGGGTTGTTCGGGTCGGGTTTCGGATATTAAACGATAGACTTAATTTAATAGATTTTAGTGAGTTTTTATTTGAAATCTTATAAAACTAGTGGACTTAAAATAAGTTTACTTCTATAATTTTAAAATGTGCTTAAATATATATTTTTATACAAACAATTTGATTAATTTGAACAATCTAAACAAGTGTATATTATAATCTTGAATTATAATATGAGTTGATCGGGTTATCGGATTTCATTAATCGGTCGGGTTATGTTTTTGAGGTTTGAAGTTTATCCGAAACCCGACCCGAATAAGAATCGGTATAATCGGTTTTCAGGTTGTTCGGGTAACGGGTTGTTCGGGTCGGGTTTCTTCGGGTACGGGTAACATTGGGTCGGGCGGGTTAATCGGGTACGGATAAAATCGACGGGCCTATGGGTACTCGTTTATTACACAGCACATCTTTTCACCCAGAAACTGATGGGTTGACTGAAAGGACTATCCAAACGGTTGAAGACATGTTACGAGCTTGTGTTATAGATTTCGGGGGTAGCTGGGATAGTCATCTGCCATTAGTTGAATTCTCCTACAATAATAGTTATCATTCTACAATTGAGAGAGCCCCTTATGAGATGTTATATGGCAGAAAGTGCAGGAGTCCGATATGCTGGGGAGAAGTTGGGCAGAAAGAGTTGGGCAGTTTGGAAATTGTTCAGGCTACGAATGAGAAACTGGATCAGATCAAAGCTCGGTTTAAAGCGGCTCAGGATCGACAAAAGTCTTATGAAGATAAAAGGCGAAGGCATATAGAGTTTAAAGTAGGAGATAGAGTTATGTTAAAAGTATCTCCTTGGAAGGGAATTATCAGATTCAGAAAGAGGGGAAAGTTAAGTCCTCGTTTATAGGACCGTTTAGAATTATAGAACGGATTGGGGAAGTGGCCTATAAACTAGAATTACCCGATCAGTTGCAAGGAATTCACCCAACCTTTCATGTATCACAGTTGCGCAAGTGTTTGGCTGATGAGAATGCTTATGTACCTTTAGATGATATAGAGGTAGATGATAAGTTGAACTATATTGAGAAACCCACTGCTATAGTAGACGGAAAGGTGAAAGGCTGAGGAATAAAACTATTGAGTTAGTTAAAGTGCAGTGGTCGAATAGAAAGGGATCTGATTTCACTTGGGAATCAGGAGATAAGATGAAGAGAGATTATCCCCAGTTGTTTGAATAGTTGGTTTCGGGGACGAAACCTATTTAAGAGGGGAGAGTTGTAACATCCGGTTTCTAAATCCGGACTTGTAATTACATTATTGTTATGATTAATTAACTAAGTTGAGTTTGTTTGATTGTTTTGGTGTTTAGTTGCATGACTTGCATACGAATGAACTTCAGTCGCACTCCTTATGTGCGATTGAGACTCAGTCTTACGAATAAGTAGGCACATGAGCTTCAGTTGCACGATTCAGTCGTACGAGTGGTTCAGTCATGCGACTGGAAGTGAGGCGGTTAAGTTGCAGGAATGGATAAGTAAGGCGGTGCATAGGGTTAAAGGCAGATTCTTATCTGCATCATCTTCAACCTCTTGTTCTCTTTACACCCGAAACCCCTGTTCCTGCCAATCGACTAGGCTAAACTCCGTTTTGGTAAAGTTTGAACATCACGGATCAATCCGGGATGTTATAAGCTGTGTAAATGGTTGAATTTGATCCAACAATGTGTTTTAAATCATTGAATTGGTCTGGTTCATTTCTGAATTAAAATCCAGAATTCGGATCCAAGTTTTGTGTAGTTTTGATGAAATAATGGTCCGAAACCATTGTAAACGATGTGAATATGATCTGTTTTGAATATGACATGATTTGGATGGTTAAAACTCAAATTTTGAGTGAGTTTGGATCAAAAACGTCAAGAACACAGCTGCTGATTCGTTTCAGGCGAATGGGCTCAATCGTATGCCTCAGTCGTACGAATGAGAGTCTAATCGTGCGACTGAGTACGAATGGAGGTTCAGTCGTACGACTGGGAACCCAGTCGCCTGGTTAGAAGGCCGAATGAAGACGAGTGAACACTGGATACGAATGAGAATTCAATCGTGCGAATGAATGGCTAGTCGTACGACTGAAGGTTCAGTCGCATGGTTCATCCGCATAGGTTCAGTCGCATGAGTACTCATTCGCATAAGTGTTCAATCGCATGAGGGCCCTGTTTGAAAATAAGTTTACTGAATCAAGGTTTATTGCTTTAGATATACCTTGATTAGAGGAAGGACTAGTAATCTTGTGTACGTGGATTGTGTAGATTGTGGTGAGGAAGTCGATAAGGTGAGTTCTAAGCCCTTTTCAAATGTTTGGTTTTAACATTCGGGCTAGCACATATAATAATGATAAATGAATTGAATGTTTTAGTACCAGAATTGTGATAGTGATGTTGATATGTTTCTAACAGTTTGTAAAGCTGTTAGGGGGAAAGTGGGGGTAATAAATGATTACTTGAATATTATTAATCATTACGTGATGGTAATGATTTCAGTGGGTCAGGTAGAGTGTAAAAGATGGTCATCTGAACATTGTTAATCATTACGTGATGGTAATGATTCCAATGGGTCAGATGGGTGTAATGATTAATGAAAATATGTTAAAACTGGTGCTAAAAGAAAGAATGTATGGGGTGTAAATGAATGTGATAATATTGGCAATAAGTAAAAGAAATGTTTTTGAAATGGTAATGTGATGTAAATCTCAACAGGCCAGTTAGGATAAGATGCCTGGGTGTGAAACTGTACAGTTTGATAGGAGTGATGACGATCACTCAGCTTTGTGAACATCTTGTGGTGACGACCGTAGATGATTAATTGGCATCCTACTGGATGAGAGATAGTAACTGGTAGTTGCTAGATGTGGGCAACCGACGTTACTGGGTATGGGAAACTGGTAGTTGCTAGATGTGGGCAACCGACGTTTCTGGGTATAGTAACTGGTAGTTGCTAGATGTGGGCAACCGACGTTACTGGGTATGAGAAACTGGTAGTTGATAGATGTGGGCAACCGACGTTTCTGGGTATAGTAACTGGTAGTTGCTAGATGTGGGCAATCGACGTTACTAGGTATGGAAACTGGTAGTTGCTGGATGTAGGCAACCGACGTTTCTGGGGATATTAACTGGTAGTTGCTAGATGTGGGCAACCGACGTTCGGTGGGACAGGTCCAGTGGGACAAAGTAATGATAAAAGTTGAAATTATAATATTGCCAATATAAATATAACTTTTGTGTGTGTAAAGATGTTGATTATGTTTTAATGAAAATTAGAACTCACCAGTTTATCTGATGTTTTGAGTATGTTGTGTGTGCTAGGTAAGGAGGGATCCTCTAATAATAGAGGAAAGCAAGTATGAGCTGAACAAGGACGCTATCCCGGAGTAGTTGTTGACATAGGATATAGGGCTTGTTAATACTGTAAATAGGGCAATGTATAATTAAATACAATTATATAAAATGTTTTAAAAGTTGGGTTAATATATAATATTGTTTAAAGTCTTCCGCTGTAAGTAGAAAGCTCTGATTTGTGTTTGAAATATTAATCCAACTGCATGACGTGCCTCCGATGCCCTGTCGGGTTTAGGGCGTCACACTTTACATATAAATCTCTAGTTTATTTTGAAACCATAATAAACCATAGCATATAATATAACTTTATAAACTTGAGTTAGTTTCAAAAAATATTTATTATTGGAAACCTGTTTACTATATTACATACTAAATCAAAATCTATATATTACATGGGTGAAATAAATTTAGCTTGATAAAATCATTAGTTTCTATAAACAAATTATGTTACATGTCATTAACCATTATTATAATAAAAGTAATAAATATTTAAAAAATTATAAATAACAAATAATGAAGATTAATAATTATATATATTTTAAGATGTGATATAGATTAAAATCTTTTAAATTTAGTAAGTTTTAATAAATTATTAGAATAAAAGGATTTATATTTTAGATATTCACTTGTTTAAATTTTTTGCATAAAACTCTTATCATTTAATATGATAGAGAGGTGAAAAAAGTTGACTTTATAAAAAGTATCAGATCATCTCTAAACATTTATTTATTATATAGTATAAATTAAATAACTTTGTACATTAACTTATTATATAGTATAAATTAAATGACTGTCGATAAAAAAAATCACTAATCCGTTAGTAAGATTCTCTAGAGAATTAAATAAATGATTCATCTGTCAAAATATTTATAGGGAAAGGATAAAATATATTTTAAAGAAGTGATGGTATTTGTTGTGCATTTTAATTTTACTAGTATTAAGCTCCAGCTTTGTAAGCAGCATCAATGACACATCACCGTTAGTGACCATAAATACTGACAAATCTCGTATTGATAAAATAAAAAGAAAGAATTTAAAATCGAACAAAAAGTAGACGTAAAAACATTGAATCACATAGGGGAAACATAAAGGATCTAGAACAACAGGTAAGTAGATCTAGGACTAGCATGTACGACGGGGCAGTTAAATAGGGAAAAAGGGATCGTAAAAACGTTGAACCACACATGCGCGTTTTAGTCTTGTTAACTCACAAAATTTGACCGAAAGACGAAAATGTTTAAAATATAAATGTAGGGAACTAAAGTGGAAAATAAAAAAATATTAGGGCAAAAAGACATGAGTACATTTCACTATGCATATGACACAATCCATGATACATAACCAAATTGATAATTAACATTATATAAATTATCGAACAATGATGACACGGTGGCAACATAATTTAATTATCAAATAAACGATGACACGGTGATCATCAAAGAAATTATGTAATTTTGGTGAATTGTTTGTGTATGCTTCTAGCTTTTTGTTAATGTCCATTCCTTCATGATTAATAAAATTTTGCTGGTAAAAAAATGATGACACGATGATAAATTAAGAAGTGATGGCATTTGTTGTGCATTTTAGTTTTGTGGTCCTAGAACTAATATTTTATAATTAATCTTTCCATTGCAATAGAAAACTTATATCTTCTCATACGTTACAAGATATCCACAATCCACGTATACGTTACAAACTTTTTTCTGTTATGATTTGTCTTCATTCACGATCTACATAACTTTTTTTTTTAACATTCACTTTCATTAACAACAGCAAGCACTCAAAACGAAAGCCGCCAAATCAAACATACATGTACAAGGGATACTTAGACCATTCTTTCCACACAATTTCGTTACCTTTGGATCTATGTTTTAACCACAAAAACGCCTTTGACTTAACCTCTGACACAACCTCCATCACCTTTCTATCCTTTCCTTAAATATCTTCAAGTTTCTCGCCTTCCATATAGTCCAAACCGTAATCATCACTATACCTCGAATAATCTTCTTCCTCCATTTTCCGGCGTGAACGTTATTATAAAGCATCAAAAGATCATCAAAATCATAAGCATAGTTACATATCACGATCTACATAACTGACCAAATCACATGATGATTCTATTTTTTCCTTATATTAATATAAAGAATAATAAAATTATTATTAAGCACTTTGTATTAGATGTTATATGCATTTTATAAATAATTACATGAAAATAACCATTTTACTAACATATTTCTCTCTCTTATTTTCCTCTAAAAATATCACTAATGCATTCATTTACTACTACTTAAACTACATCAAATCCTAACTACAAACAAGAGCGGACCTAGGTACAAGCTTGAGAGGGCAACCGATCCCGTAATTTCTTTTTAATGTTATATGTATAGGAAAATCTTGAGCGACAAGCTATAAAGTTATTAAGAAAATTTCTTTTGGGTATGTCAAGAATTAAACTCTTCTTTTTTAAAGAGATTTTGACTATTACCACCGGCTATCAACTCAAGTGTTTTTTTTCTCTCTTATCTTTTTGACATTTCTTTTGGAGTTTTTAATTATTTGACAGTCAATATTTTCACGCATTTTTTCTGGTCTATATATTTGACTCACCATCAATCTCAACAAATCTTTTGTCTTATCAACTTTCTAAATATGACATACGCGTCTAGGAGAGATGTTCACAAGTGAATATATGGTTTTTATAAAGTAAATCTCAAAGTTTGAAGATGTGCCTACATTTGAATTTGTAGATTAATTAGATGAATATACATGTACACATTCATTGAGATTTACAAGTAAACAATACTTCATATTTATTAAAATTCACAGTATATTTCCTTTTTGAAATAAGAAAACAATAACTACACTATGATCTTGTAAAACGAAATCAATAATAATTAAAGGGTGTGTTTATAAAAGAAAAGTGGAGGGTGTGAATAATGTGATGGTGAGGATTTCATGCTTTTTGTCTGCTTCTTGCTTTACTCACCAAAACACACCAACAAAGATCTGACAACCAATTTTTCCCATATAAATTCCAATAATAACACTTGCATGCATCGAAATTCAAAAAAAAAAAGTCACATTCTTTTAATAATAACGTTTATTAACAGAAAAACATTTACCAAAATTACATACGGCATGATTTAAACCTATAAGTATTTGTTTAAAGAGTATATTATTTATGTATATTATTTATCATTAAGTTATTATCCTAAACTCCTAAAAACCAAAGTTAATGTTACGTACACAAGTTATCTTTTATTTTTCATTTTTAATTTAATGAAGGCAAAGAACTTTATAACAATGTTGGTGGAAGAACATAAAGTATACAAGAAAAACTGTTGTGGTCTGTGTGTCTTCGAACAAGACGAACGACATTTTATAGTGGCCACTCACCTTTTTATTCTTCTTGTGCTTTAATTTTCTTTAATCCTGTTTAATTCGGGTTCATAGTTTTAACAATCGACGGAACCGTATCTAGCCATATCATTATTTGTACCTTGCCTTATCGGAGACTGGCTATTTGACAATTCTAAATGATTAAGTGTTAAACCAATAAAAGGTCCGAACCATTAAGTACCGAACCACTAAGAGGTCTGAACCATTAACAGCTAGTATATCGCTTAACTATATTAAATGCAAATGTCTGACCAATTCAGATAAGAGATATTAACCATTAATTATTAGTATAATGTTTAATCATTCAGAGACAAAATTCTAAACCATTCTAACATTTGCTCGCGAAACAAACAGTCTGAACTATTAAGTGATGAAGCATTCAGATATCTGAACTATTAAGAGGCTGAAACAAACAACCCCTAAATCATGCCGTGTTTGTGTTGAGTTTCGGATCGACTTGTATAATGTTAATCTATATTACCCCTAAATCATGCCGTTTTGTGTTGAGTTTCGGATCGACTTGCATTTACCGTAGATGAAGAAAGAGATGCAAATGATGTAAGTGGTTTGAGTGGTTAAAGGGTTGGTTTGGTGTACTAAGTGATTCAAGTTTAAATTCCATCCTTCCCATTTAACTTTTGCGGCATCTGGGTGAAGGTTTGGCTCGGGGTTTCATCCCGGGTTCGATCCTGATGGGGGGCATGGGTTTACGGATTCAATCTGGTTCCCGCGCATCTGGGGGTATGACTTGTGACTGGCGGCTAGGTCCAGGGTAACCAGTTCCAATAGATTGTCAGGTTCGGAATCCTCTACTGTTGAAAAAAAATGAAGAAACAGATAGACTCAAATTCACAAAGTTTACTATTCTGCACGTACTTTAATGAAAAATATATAATCGTTTAAAAAATGCAATATCTATACTTTAAATTTTAACATAAAATTATCTCTAAAATCTAAGAATAAACTTTTTAAAAACCCTTACATGGTTTATCACGTTAACACATTTATCAAACATGTTGTGTTTGAAGTGACCTGTCTAACAAACATGTCGTGTTAATCGACTATATGCCTTTTCTTCGTGTTTTGGATGTTGTTATAAATCGTCGGTGTCGGTCCCCAAACACATGTCGCATTTTTCTCACTTTCGTAATGATATGTAAATTATGCGAGGCATTGAAATTATATGAAGTGTCAATGCATGAATTTGATTGTGTAAACGCTAAATAGGAACATAGCCTACTAATGTGGCATGTTAATTGGTAGAAGCTTTTTTTTTAATTTCATTTTTGCTCCTTACCAACTTAACCAAAAAGAAACCAATCAAAGGCTTCTTTCTACTTGATATAATTCGTCTTTTCGCTTTTCACTTTTGTAAAGGAATATTCGAAAGTGTAAAATCCAAATATGTACAAGACAAGAAGAAAAGATGATATATATGAGTGTTGATATTTTCACATTGTTGTTCGTATAATAGCGCGTACTATTGAGACAGTAGTATTATTAGAGGTTTATTAGTATTGAGTCCACGGGTCAAATTACATATCTAAGGTTGGTGTAATCATCCATTCATTAATATCAATCAGTCTTTTATTATTTTAAAATGCATAAGCGTGTGAATCTAAACATGGTTTTCTAAAATAAGAATTTCAAGACTTGAATATGACAGTCGTGATTTTTAGAAAGAGTGGTGAATATGAAATAACGTGATTGTGTACATCTGGTGATCGTATGAAAATATCTGTTAAGGACAATACAATCATCTTAAGAGGGTATAATTTTTGGAGTGTGTTTATTCATACCGACCAACAATCAATACAATACAATTTATCTTAGGAAAAAATAATATGCCTCTTGTATCCATACAATTTGTGACAATTATGATCTATCACACCAGCAGTGACCTAATTTGCGAGGGCTTTTTCCATCTTTAATCCGTCGTAAAATTTGTGACCATTTTACTCCCTCACGACTTCCGTCTGCAAGATTATGGAAATGATGATGTCATAGAATTAATGATACTTTTAGCGTTGACATTTTATATTAAATTTGAAATAAAACAATGTTTAACAAAGATAAGAAATATTTTATATAAAACCTTTTATCAAACATTCAAAGTTACCAACTAACACCACCTTATCACCAACTTTTCACGGGCGACACTCTACCCCTTCATGTAGGCCTGCCGGAAAGGTTTAGCTCACAATTAATACTACCGGACTAAAATTTAACACTACCGACGAAAAAAAGAGCTCCACCAATAGATACAATCGCTAAATATTTTAGTTTTTCAGTGTTATTATAAGTAGACAAATACCCACCAAACATTCCATTGTTATAAACATGTGCTCGTTTGTGGCGGACCATAACACAGAAACAGTGCTAATGGCTTTCATGTACATCCTTTCACAGGCTTTGAGCTTCCATTTCAGTGCGCATGATGTGTTTCATGTATTAGTGCTTCACAGAACTTTAAATCTAAAATCTTCATTTTTTTTAACAAAGCAACCAAATTTAATGCCACATGTGTGCTTCTTGTCTTTACTCAAGCAATTTTTTTATATGACATTTCGACGTTTTTACTAGTCACTTTTTGAAAATGTTTAGTAAATTGGTGTCTCTCGAATACAAGATACGTATATAACAGACAAAAAAGATAATATTAATATTATATAACACATTATTTTTTAACATAGATGCAAAACGAGTTAGACGTCACACGCCATTCAGCTCATTTACACTTCTAGTTGTAAGACTTTTAGGCATTTAGAAGTTTAGGGTTCATAAATAGTTTTTGTCGAAGATATAATATATTTTTGTGTGCATCAAATATATAAACTCTACTTCAAGAATGCTTAAATTTGTAACTAAAACACTAACGATATAAACCATTTATCTAAACAAATTGGCAGGTTGTAAGTGGGTCTAATCCAATTGAAAATAAGTTAAATAAAGATGCTAACAACGTGACAGATTATACAAAAAAAAAGGTTAAAAGGATTAACACGTTAAAATGTTAAATATATATTTAATGTTCTAAAATTAATGGGTCATATGAAAATTAAATTAATGGGTCATATGAAAATTAAACATGCCTGATCCATCAATTTTGTTTAGAATTTTAGAACATTAAAAAAACCCGTACCCGGTGCATGAAGCTCCCGCTTTACGCAGGGTCCGGGAGGGACCGGATCGCGAAGTGATCTGATGTACGCAACATTTCCTTGTACAATTTTGTGCAAGAGCCGTGGAAACAGCCTCTTGCACAAAATTGTGCAAGGAAAGGTTGCGTACATCAGATCGCTTCGCGATCCGACCCCTCCCCGGACCTTGCGTAAAGCGAGAGCTTCATGCACCGGGTACGCCCTTTTAATGTTCTAAAATTCTAAACAAAATTGATGGATCAGGCATGTTTAATTTTCATATGACCCATTAATTGAATAGGTTAAACATATCATCTTGAACACAACCTCTTTTTTATATACATAGAACCTAAACTTATATCCTCCCGTCACGTGTACATCATATCATGTTTACATCAAATATGAAATTATGAAGTAGCATGAATTCAATAAAAAATATTAGTGATTTTAGTATCATCTAGCTATTCTGGATAATCAAAATTTACTTAGGGGCTGTTTGGCAACATCTGATTGAATAAGTGCTGAACCAGTAAGAGGCCTGAACCGGTAAGATGTCTGAACCGGTAAGATGTCTGAACCGGTAAGATGTCTGAACCAATAAGTGGTCTGAACCAATAAGTGTGTTTGATTGTAAAAAGGAAAGTTTTTAAAATAAAAACCTTTCCCCACACTTTCTCCCATTCCCCATTCCCCAATGTCTGAACCATCTTGCTAGCCGCCCTCACCACCACCCTCACGCCGGAGTTCCTCGTCTCCGGCGACATCACCACCAACCACCGCCGCCGCCCGTATGACTTCACCGCAAGCCGGTTCGATCACAGACCCGTGAGCTCACGGGCTTCACCGATCGGAGACCACGGGGATGAGGATGACGATGACGAGCTCACGGGGATGAGGATCGGTCACAGACCACAGATCGGAGACCACCACACTAAACCACAGATCAGAGCTCACGGGGATGAGGTTCGGTGATGACGATGACGATGACGAGCTCACGGGGAACCGTAAGCCCGTCGACATCGTTCCCCCCGTCGACATCGAGCCTTCGGTCACTCCACCTTCACGTCTGACCGCGGGTCAGATTATGGTTGAGGTCTGACCGGGTAGGAGCTTTGGTCAGACCTTTTCTTCGGTAAGAGGCAAGCAACCAAACACCCCAGGTCTGACCGAGTCAGATGTAAACGTCTGACCGGGTCTGGTCAGACCCAACCAAACAGGGCCTTACTAACCAAGTCATAAGGGAACATCAAACAAGTTGAAAAGTATAAAGTGTACACTTGTTAAAGAATGTTATGATTTCGACACTTAAGAACCTTAGGGAGTTATGGTTTTAAAGGGTGAAGCCTCTTAAATCAAGAGAGTGTTCCAAAGGAGCAATGCCCAAAGATATTAGTGGCAGGAAACAAAGAAATGGTATAACTGTCATTAATTATCAATGTTTTCAGAACCGGATCGAACGTCGAACGTGACGTCTTACTGGTTTGGTGGTCGGACCGGTCGGACCGGATTTAAGAACCGGATGACGTCATAATTATATATATAGTATATTATATATGGGGAGGGTTCCTAAGAAAACCATGATTAACTAGAAAACTAAAAAAACTAAATCTAAACCATTGATTTATTTGATCAACGGTTGATATATAAAATGGCATTTTAGTAAATATTTTAAAATTGAAGTAGATCATTTTAATGATATAAGGGCAAATATGGAACAAAAAAATGTTAAATTTGGAAATCACTAATAAAATCCCTACATTCACTCTTCTCTCTCCTCTCTCATATATTACATTTAGAAATCATTAGTTGACCTAATTCTCATCATCTTTATATTTATCAACAACTATCTTCATTTGTATTATTATTATTTAATATAAAATAACAGTGAATCGGTGCAACCATATGTAAATTTGCTTACGTATATGTAAACACGTAGGTAACTTGATTCCAAATATGAAAGCATGTATGTAAACCTGCTTACGTATATGTAAGCATGCATGTTAACCTGTTGAAAGCACGCATGTAAACCAACATGAAAGCATGTAGGGAACTTACGTATATGTAAACATGTAGGTAACTTGATTCCAAATATGAAAGCATGTATGTAAACTTGCTTACGTATATGTAAACACGTAAGTAACTTGATTCCAATATGAAAGCACGGATGTAAACCAGCAGTCTTTTTTATGTTGACCATGGCTTGTTCCTGAAGATATATAATTTACATATACGTAACCTTGAATTGAACAAACAAAAAGAAGAGCAACGTCACTTACAATACACACAACTCATAATTACATATATGTAACCCAAGTTAAAATCAAGTTAAATTTAAGTTACTACACTTACAAATCCAAATCAAGACTAACTAGATGACCTAGTTACATATACATAGCTTAGACTAAAGTTACATATACGTAAGTCCAGATACAAACACCAAATCAAGAAAAAGTAAAAGAAGAGTAGGATGTTCTTAACAATTAATATTCCAATTCATAACAAATTTTCGAACCTCATCTCGTCGTTAACATCTCAAACCTTTGACTAGATCCAGGTTGACCTTATGACGCGCCAAGAACCTTCAATCAATATTATTTATACCAAGTTTCAGCCTTTCTTTAATTTGTTTGCAGAACAAAAAAACTAGAAGTTAAGAGAAAAGGATGAACATGTGATTTGAATGCAATTAAAAGTCACGGTGACAGATGTATTTTGGTTTATGGTTATGGATCGAACGAAGACATGGATCTGTTGATTATATGATAATGATGAAGATATATGGTGTTAATAGATGTCAAGAGAGGAAAATGATAATCAAGGAATATAAATTTGAAGTTGATTTCAAGAAGATGAAGGAAATGAAGAACAAAAAAAATAGGGTTGCAGATTCACGTTTGTATGCTTGTAAAAATTTTGAATTTATTGATATTTTGATTTAGTCAACCTAAAAACATGGATATTTGATTAGACAATAATAAACTACCATAATTAAATATTTGTTAATTTACTAATGTACCCTTTATAATTTAATAAAATCACAAAATAAAGAAATTATGTGATTGGTTAGATTTGGTTTTCTTAGTTTTCTTAAAATATGTGATTTTCTTAGGATCCTTCCCCTATTATATATATAGTTATATATATAATCAAATATAAGTAATTTATATATGATTTATATGTGTATTTTATAGTTATATATAAAACTTAAGTATATTTGTATATCTAACATATTAATTTATAGTTCAACATCCCGTTTTTACTCAAAAAAATCAAAAAAATAATACCGAAAACCGGTCCGAACCAGTCTGGTTTCCCGGTCCGACCACCGGCTCGGGAAGAACCGGCCGGTTCGACCACTCAAAAACGAATCATACCTAACCTGACCAGACCGGCCACCGGACCGATCCCCGGTTAAACCAGTCGGACCGGCCGGTCCGATCCGGTTGTGAAAACAATGTTAATTATATTATTTTCTGAAACAACTATCAAAGCAACTATCAATTGACAGCAACAACATCCAATCAACTAACTTTGTTTTGAAAAGTAACGTCATATCACTACACTTTGTATCAATTCACCACATATAAATAGAAAACCACTAGTTCTAATACGATAATATGTTATATGCTTGTTCTTGAACTCTCTAATATTGTTCAAATGAATATCTATGGGTATCAACAAAATAATCCGACCTAAAAGTGTTCACGCAATTTACAGATATATTCAAGTTATCGTGAATTACGACGACGACTTGTTCAAAAGCAACTACAATGCAACTGCGATCTCCAACAAACAATTTGTCCCAAGTTACCAGAGACCCGTGTGAACTTTAAAGAAAGTAATCTCTGACCGTGTATACAAGATTTCTGTTGCAAAAGTCGAAACAAACAAAATGACTACAAAAACTTGCAGCGAAAATCAAACGTTCTAATAACATATCATTACAACAAGACTGACCAAACCTCTATGACATGATTACAATTAGATACATCATATGTGACAAAAAGAACACTCACATTATCAAAAGATATCATACAGATGGGAAGTATTTGTTGAGCTTGAAGGGCAAAGAGTAGAACTCTTCGCTTCTGGAATCGCCCTTGAAAGAACGGAATTTGTCCCACCAATGTTTGCCTCTGTCTCTCCTAATGGAAGCGTCCTTATAGTGAAGCGTATTGTCTAGAAAATACGCGACGATAGCAGCTACAAACGCCTCTGATGAGAAAGGGACGTTGACTATGTTGTTGAACTATGAAATAAAATAAAAAACTGTCATGATTTAACTACTGTATGGCCAAAGGCTAAAGTTTGATAACAAATGCTACGTTCTTGTTCACAGAATCCAAAATAAAGGTGTGTTTTGACTTTTGAGGTCAAACCTGTGAATATTTAAGTTCAAACTTTGCATATATACGGTTACAAATCTAACGATCTAACATCAACCCATGTGCTGTTGTTTTATGAAGTATAATTTTGGTTGTCCAGGTTTTTTCAAAGTTATGAAGTATTTGTCGGCAATAAAAAGTTGTTATGAATCTGTTTGACCTCAAAAGTCAGACCATATCATCAATGTTTGATAAGAAATGCTATATCCTCCCTTAAAAAAAACTGAAATAAAGGTATAAGATGAGTTTTTTTTGGTAAAACCAACGAGTCTTGAAGTCCAAAATTTTTTATACATATGGCTGCAAACTTAATAATCCAACATTGACTTAATGTAATCCCAATTTCTATGTTGTTCTGAGGGATTTATGATTTATCAATACTGAAAACTAAAAGGTATGTGATATAATTGTATTCATACCCATCTTGAAGACGTGTGGACCGGGCCATAACCGTTGATAGCTTCATACTCGTTGAAGTACTGAGGCACTGACAAGCCCAAGAAGACTGAAAACCCGAGTATCAACTTTGTTCTGAAGGTGTTCAGATTGCAGAATTGAAGAAAGCTAAGGCCCACCCCACCTGTAATATGACGGGATTACCCTCGAGGTTTACCAAACAAAGTGATGAAGAAACGGGCGTATTAGGACATTCACATCAACTTACCGACGTACGCGAAAAAAACGCAGTATAGAGCAGCAATTATGGGTGCTGGTATTGAAGCAAAGACTGCTCCAAACTTACCTGCATGATCATATAGTATGTTTAACTATTTTATGAGAAAATGGCACAACGACGACTTAATCTGTTGCACAGTAATTATTCGGTTTTACTGAAAAGACTTGCCGAGAACCGAAAAGAAGATCATAAAGCCAGCTGAAATCTGCACAACTCTTCGACTGCCAATACGGGTCAAAGCCAAAAGACCAGCATTCTCACTGCAAAATGGAGGAAAACGTCTTATAGTCAAATACTCAATTAGATAATGATTGTTAACAAAGAAGTTGTTGTCTTTCGACTCACATTGATACCGAAGATCCACTTACAGATCCAAACAAACCAGACAGCAATATGCCAATCCCCTACAAAAACAACACAAAACATAAAAAGTCAAACAGACAACTTTGACTCATTCGAGCACGCTTATTTTCTTAAATAATTGGCATCTTTATTTTGTTTGACAATTTTAAATAACAAATATAGAAAAAGTGATAGTTACCTGCCAACCCACACCACGGCTTAGAATGGATGGCGGCACATGAGTTGCACTTGCATATCTTGAAACCGCAATGAAGCCACCAGTAGACTGATTATACCATTAAACACGCAATATAAGTATCTTGAAAAGAACTAAAATATAAGTAAATCTAAAAAAGATAAGTCAAATGTCTGTTGATGGCTTGCAACCTTGAAAAGAACTAAAATATAAGTAAATCTTGATGATCTAACTATCTATCATTCAATAAAATTAACAAAAAACATGAACTTGATATGTTTATAAACATAAAAGAAATACAAAAGCCAATAAACAGACCTCTACAAGAGCGACAAAAGCAGCCATCATCATGGCAAAAGATTCACCAGCATTGAAGGAGGGCGCGCCCCATTGGAAAGGATATGGAGCTCTCCTTATCCTGAAAATAGAAGCGGTTTGGCCCTTTGTGGAATTTTATAAGTCACTAATATATTATGATACAGATAATGTCTTCTAACCATGGTGCAGCATGAATTAGACCAGATCGATCGGTACGACAGCTTGTTTGTGTCCTCAGCGTCGTGTGATTGTAGGCCCCACTAACCGTAAGTATGTGAGCGTAAATCCAAACGATTGCAACAGAAAGCAAAACAGCAAAACGCTCCAATATATTCTTTCCGGAATGTATCATATGGGATAGGTACTGCACTTAACAATTCAGGAAACTAAACCGTTAAAGAATGTTTTAGCATACCAAATATGTTTCTATTTTTAGAAATATTACCTGAGATAAAAGTACTATAATAATAAGCTGAGGCAACCCAATTTCAACACATCTAGCAACCTGAAAATAGAAAAAAAATAAAAAATAAAAAATAATAAAATAAAAAACACATTTATATTATAAAATTTTCAACTTTTTATGATATGAAGATATGTACTCACCCCTGGGAACCCGAATTCATACAGCCCGAAGCCAGCAAGAGCAACCAAAGGAACCGCGGATAGTGGACTCAACAGCCTACAAAAAAGAACAATGTAACTCTTTGATGGAAGTCACCAAAGTTCGTTTGATTTAAAGCTAACCTTGCAACGTTACGCCAAAGACCACTGAACCCGAGGATGATCTGAATTGTTGAAGCGATGATCAACGCACCCTGGATCGCACGCATTGTCTTCTTGAATCTCTGAGCACAAGAATCATAACATTATATTTGTTAAAGTATTAGTCTATAAAAAGATTCAAAAGAAGATGCAACACGGACCGCTATAGGATTGGGATCGCTCCACCTCCCGGATAGAATAATCGTGATCACTGATGGAACATAAGTGTATGAACTCCCAATGACAGCAGGTAACCTAGTCCCGAACATAGTTTGCAGCAATGTGTTCAATCCAGCAACAAAAAGCATCGTTTGAATCACGTCGGCCTTCTCTCTCTATAGGAATGGAGATCATTGTTCCAATTAAAATAAACTACATGTTAGTTGTCACTAAACAACAAACAAGCATTTACCATCCTCCATTTCGATAATCAAAGATGACGGGTAGCCAATTTCACTGATATGTGTTTTGAAGTTGACTAAAAGTATATTTTGGTGCTAGAAGGTTTCCGTCATGCCACGTGTGTGTATAGCGAAAGATCTATTTTTTGCGTACATTGACCATAAGAACCGTTAGGGAAAACTTATAGGCATCGATCCTTGATAACCAGTGGGACCAAATAAAGCATAGCATAAGCTATGAAGACAGTTTTCAAGGGGTTAAGACAAAAACCAACTGAATTCGAACCTGAGACCTCTGTTTAAACAACATATATTTCAATTTGAAGTCTTACATTGCCTCCTCCCATTTGAGGAACAAGAGCTGATGCAATAATAACAATTGTTCCAAGCATTACTATGTAATGTTGAAAACCAAGCAGTATAGCCTCATCTGCAGCAAAAATATGCAAAGTTATAACACGATTCGAAAATAACCCAATATTGACATAGCATGTATTGATCCTTATCGAAAATAACAGAATATTTTTGAATATATCCTTTCAATGTGCAATGTGCAATGTGCAATGTGCAATGTGCAATGTGAACCGAGTAGGTAAGCGGATAGTTAAAGTTATGCTACTTGCGGCCCCAAATTGAAGTCCACATTTGAGAGTTATGAGGCATGACTTCTATACTTCAAATTTGTCAAAAATTGTTAGGCATCATTGGATCGCAAATCACAATGAAACAATCACATGCATAAAACAAAAATCAAACATAGAAACGAAACAACAAGTTTTATGGTGATTCGATTTAATATGACTATGTCCACTTGCTGCAACTAGGCTTATAAATTTTGGGTGCTCAAGAAATTAGAATGCCCTATCCATTTATATATAATACAACATTAGGGTAACTAGCTTTAGGAACTAGAAAAACATAAATTAGGTTACGTGTCTAATTTAACCAAGGTTGGATTAGGTCGGTCGGAGACTCCACAAAACCAAACAAAGAATTGCATTTTCATTATACATTAATCAAAGTGAGAGTTCATGACTAAAACATGTTTGTAGGTAAAAACCTAAAAGAATCTATTTTCAACTCTGCATTTGAACAACTGGGGAGGTTGTTTTTTCTAGTTCTCGGCCAAGAACTACACTTCAAAACCGGGTGTAAAAGCAAGCTCTCCAAAGATGTCTCAAATTATCACATTAGGGGCTGTTTGATTATATCTGAATGATTAAGTGCTGAACCAATAAGATGTCTGAATCAGTTGAATCATTAATGGTTCTGAACCATTAAGAGGTACTATATCGTTTAACTATTCCAAGTCAAATGTCTGACCAATTCAGATAAGAGGTCTTAATCATTCAGCATTAGACCTCTTAACCATTCAATATTAGTATAATGTTTAACCATTCAGAGGCAAATGTCTTAACCATTCAGACATTTGCTCGTGAAACAAACAGTCTGAACCATTAAGTGCTGAACCATTCAGACATCTGAACCATTAAGAGTCTGATTATAAGGCTGTCAAACAGCCCCTTAGTGTTTTAAGAGGGAAAATGTCTCATTGGGCATGCTCGTATGGCCATATCTGAAAACAAACTCTTCGTAAACTTTATGGGCTATCACTAAATTCGTAGATAAGCCAGGCACCTTTTATAAATAAATTTCTTAACTTTTAAACTTAAATGATACAGTTCTTGTACTTTATTTTAAAAAGAAAAAATCATTCTTTTTATATGAGTAACTTCTTCAACTTTAAAAGTTATATGAAAACTTTTATATGATTAATCAGTCTTTTACTTTATAAAAAAGACTCTCTGTTAAGAATTAAGATTTAAAAGTACGAGAATCTAATCATCTAAAAAAACTCCACAAATTGCAACCAATATAACATGTTAACTATTTTTACCAATGCTATGAAATTGAAACCCACAAGTTGCCCACTCAAACATAACCCAATGTCACAAGTCCTACAAATTTAATCTTCTTATCAATGTTTCGAAACTGAAAACCAGATGAGAAACCGGAGGTTTATCAGTTAAGCTGGCCGGTCCGTGAATCGATTACGGAGGAGGCAAGCATTTTAATAGTGGATTTTCCATCGGGTTTGTCTAGTTCACTAATATCCCAACATGTTTGTTTGTGTTTGTTCATTGACTATGTAAAAACATTTCTCACCGATTTAAAAGTACAATTTTTTCTTTTATTTACAAATTGGATTTAAATATCCAAACTATTATTTATTGACCGATAATTTGACCGATAACAATCCCAACATTCATTTTTATTACCAACCACAATCTCAGTAACATAACTATTAAAAATTTACATTTGATTTCAACTCGATTTCGTTTACAATGATGGTTATGAACAAAATGAAAAAAAAAACATACGACCTACGTCAAACCTAAAATAAGTATAAATCGAGTGTGAATATATAATAATTATGATACTGAAACTGTTGTTAATAATAAAAATAAAAATTATGATTATTATTAGTTAAAATAATAGTATGGATTATTATCGGACAACGAGTATAATTTGTCTTTTCTGTTTTTTACAACGTTATCTATTCTAGACATACTCTTTTCCTAAAACTACCTACTCCAAAAGCTATCAAACGATCACGTCTAAATTCAACATATAGAAGTATTACCACAAATGTAAACGTTCGCTGGTCATCATTTACGGTGTTTTCGATCATCAAGAATCATTAAAAACACACATTCAATATTATTAAGAAACAAAGAAAGACTCACGCCATGGGGGTGGGCTTGTAATGCAGTAAGAAACATTTTGAAGCTGATCTTTCACTGGGTGTGGCACCAACGACGTCGCTTCAACAACTTTCACAACACCACCGCCACCGCCACCGCCACCACCGACGTTAACTCCGGCCATATATATCTTGTGTGATAATTAAGACTCGAAGACAAATTAAGGAACCCCAGATATGATCATAAGTGTTTGATCAGTACTTCAGTAGCCCATGAGAAACTTAACATACGATGTTTGAGATGTTGATGAAAGAGAGAGATACATGAACAATTGAACATAGTACGTAGATCGACGTGTGTTTAGTCGGTTAATTTACACGTACGCGTGTGTCTATGTGGGTGTTGGGATGGTGATGACTAGGACACGAGCTCCAACTTTTGACGGTAAATAGTGTCGTGTATCAGCGTATGTAACCTCGTATGATATGCTTGGATATCATTCGAGAAAAAGTGATTGATTAATTATAAAAGTTATATTAGAAGTTAGCTGAAAATAAAAGGGGTAACTTTGTAAAATAGTAATCAAGTTTTAAAATTGTTCTAATTAGGTCATTCATAAAGTTTTTTGTTCCAATCAGGTCACTCGTAAAATTTTTATCCCAATCAGATCACTAAAGTTTTAAGATTGTTCTAATTAGGTCATTCACAAGTTGCAAAAAAATTAAAAAAATTAAAGTTTTTAAAAAAATTAACAATATTTACAAAAAAAAACTGAATTAATTAAAAAATTTGTGAATTATTTAAAACAATTTAAAAAATATAAGTGACCTGATTATAACACTCCTAAAACTTTAATGACCTGATTGGAATAAATAAAAGTATTAGTGACCCAATTGGAACACTTTTAAAACTTTAGTGACCTGATTAGAACAAATAAAAATATAAGTGACCTGATTGGAACAGTGTTAAAACTTGCTTACTATTCTTTGAAGTTTTCCCAAAATAAAAAGGATAAAAACAGTTGAATCATTTTGTTGTTCTGATTTACTATCGATATGAAAGTAATTACGTAATTTTACCGGGTGATTGAGATCGACTCATTAAAAGTTTGCGTTAGAATGAGGATAATTTAATTTTAAATTGAAGCTTTTTTTAATAATTGAGTTTGAGTATGAGTTTTACAAAGTGTAATTTACGTGCGGAACGTACGAAGTCATCAGAGCGTGACACGTGTTTTTTGGCGAATGATAGTTTTGTCCGCGCAACAATTACGCATAAAAGGTACATAATTACGTGAGTTATATTAATAATTACACAAGTTATATATATTATTACGCAAAAAAAATTACTCATTGTTATAAAGAATAATCACGCAAGCTATATTTATAATTACGCAAGTTATATGATAATTACGCAAGTTATGCTTATAATTACGCAGTTAATAATTACGTAAGTTATACGTATAACACATAGACATTTAAACAGATATTGTTTTTTTTATAAAAAATATAACAATATTATACTCATATTATTACAGGGCGAAGCTTTATTAGGGCCGCCCCCCCCCCCCCATTTCGGGGGGCCCCGCCCCCCCCCCCCCATTTCGTCAGTAGTGTAAATTTTCGACTCGATAGTGTAAATTTTCGGTCCGGTAGTGTAATTTTTTTAAAAAATATAGGCCCCCCTCCTAAAATAGTTTACTTTCGTCCCCGCCCCCTTAAGTTTTCGCTCAAGCTCCGCCACTGCATATTAAAGAGGAGAAAATGCTCGATTTATGGTGATTTTTTTTAAATCTAATGTCATATAAAAAGGTTATACGTGTTTAATAAAACGAGTGGAATTTGAAAAAAGTTAAAAATTATATGTTATTTCCAAATCTACCCCTCCAGATATATTTATCGTGTAATTATTACATATTTAATCTGAACCAGTGATCACTTAGATCAATAGTTGTTATCATTCCGTACACTTCGCATGAATTTTTTACTTTGTAACTAAGGGGCTGTTTGAAAAGGGGCTGACCAGGCTGACCACTGACTGGCTGACCGGGTCCAAGATCGCTGACCCAGACCTGAAAATCAAAAATGCTGACCCGGCTGACCACGGCGACCACCATTGCGCGACCGAATCTCCCCTACCGGTCCTCCCCTCCACCCGACCCTCTTCACCCGCCGCCCTTCCTCCGATCGATCACCCACCTGCGCAACCCATCTCCTCGGCCGATCATCCACCTGCGGTGTGCCCGTCGATGTGCCCGTCGATGCGCCCGACCCTGCGATCACCCACCCGACCCTCTTCACCCACCTGCGCAACCCCCTCGATGTGCCCGTCGGTGGTGAAGGTGGTGGCGGCCGATCATTTTGTGTGAGTGTGTGTGAGTGTGTGTGTGTGTTTGTGTGTGGGGAAGAAGAGAGGAAGAAGACAGTTTGTGGTTGTGTGTTTGTGATTGTGTGGTTGTGGTTATTATTATTATAGTTATTATTATTATTATTATTATTATTATTATTATTATTATTATTATTATTATTATTATTATTATTACTTATCATTTCACACTCAATTAGCAGAGAAATTTAACAGAAAAATTTAACAGAAGTGTATATAGCGGTTATTTTTTCATTCAGCAGAGTCAGTCAGATATATAATCAAACAACCAAGTTTCAGTCAGATGCAGACTCAGTCAGAACTTCTTACTGGGTCAGCTTCTGACTCAGTCAGATCTTACTCAGTCAGCGCAATCAAACAGCCCCTAAAACCTTCTCTATAAAATTATGTATTACTGAAATAACTTAATCGTATGCGTTTGTTGTACACATAAAACTATAATTATAAGTATATTAAAAAATAATTATATATGTGTAGAAATAAAATAATAAACATATTGAGCTTGAGTTTGAAAAAAAAAATTTAACCAGCCTATCGAGCTTGTGTTTTGAATATATAGCCCAAAACAAGTTAAGTTTGTATTTAAAATTTAACGATGCAAGCCTTAAACTTAGATGAGCTCAAGTTGACTGTGATAGTGCGACTGCCGACTAGTTTACACTTATACTTGAAAGTTGAAACCTTCATACTCTATTTTTTTCTGGTGTTTTAAAGTGAAATTTAAAATAAACTTTTACAAAATACTTTTGTCACAAACTTTTCTAATGAAAATTGGAGTATGGTCATAAAAATATATTATAAGACGTGATAAAATGTATGCAACCTGAAGGGATATCTTATGTGTTTGAAACATGCCCATCAAATGTTTGACAATTGGTTTATGAGAATACTGCACTTGAATGGTGACTTGTATTTTTATAAGCTATCGGATGTTAAGTGCAGTCATCATGTTTTCTCTGTTTTTTCTCGTGTGGCACATGTCCACAATCACATAAGTTGTCACGTATAATTGATGTTGAATAAGTTTCATACCTTAAAACGGGTCAGTCCAATACATTTTAATGGTATTTAATTTTGATCGAGTCACACAAGATACTTATCATACTGTAACATCCAAAAGTTCAAAATTTATTTATTTAATTAAAATTAGTATTTAGTCGCATGCCATACGTGCGAATGAAGCTCAATCGCACGAATGACGAGCGTATGGGCTCAGTCGTACGATTGAGTCGTGCGAATAAGCCAGTCGTGCGATTGAGTATGTCGGCTAAAAATAGGCATGAAGGATAAGTAGGGCGGTTAAGGGTGTTAAAAGCAGATTCTATCTGCTGTAACCTCACCCCCTTGTTCCCTTCGAACCCAAACACCCATGTTCTTGCCAAATTGACTGAACTAGCTCCGTCTTGGTAAGTTTTGCTTGGTACGGATCGATTCTTGAATATGTTAAGCTGTGTGGGTGGTGGAAATTGATCCAAAAACATGTTTAAATCAGGATTTCTGTTCAATCTTTCTGTTAAACTGAAAAGGGAAGGTTCGGGCCCTAGTTTTTGGGAAGTTTGATAAAATAAGGACCCGAAATGGTTGTAAATGAGGTGTACATTCTGTTATGAATATGGTATAATCCAAATGGTTAAAAACTCGAGTTTTTGGATCAAATATGTCAAGAACACAGCTGCTGATCTGTTTCAGGCGAATGAGCCCAGTCGCATGACCCATTCGTGCGACTGAGTCAATCGCATTGTTCAAACGTGCGACTGAAGTTCAGTCGCATGAACCAATCGCACGAATGGAGGTCATTCGCACAAACCCTGTTACAGCTCATTCGCACCTCTGTCGTATGGCCCATTCGTACGACTAAGCCCAGTCGCATGTTCAGTCGTACGAATGAGTCCAGTCGCATAGCCTTAGTCGTGTGAAGTGGTCAGCTAGGGGTGATTTCACTAAGTTAGGGTTGTTGTTTTAGATTTGCTTTGAAAAGGAGAAGTTTTAGCTGCCCTAGTGTATTTGGATTGGTAAACACTTGCTGAAAGTATTAAGGTGAGTTCTAATTGCCCTTTTTATGTGTTAATGTCGTTTGATAAATGTTATTTGACAAAATCGGGCACTGGCATGCATATAAATAAGTAGAAAATGTGAATAAGAGTTGAAAGTGGTAAATTGTGATGAATGGCGAGGTGGAGGTTTGACCCACCAACTATAGACGGAGGTTTGACCCGTCAACGCCAATTATAGACGGAGGTTTGATCCGTCAACGCGCGAGGTTGAGGTTTGACCCACCAAACTATAGACGGAGGTTTGACCCGTCAACGCGCGAGGTGGAGGTTTCACCCACCAAATTAAAATCGATAAAAGATGTCCATAAATACCTTGTAGGTATTCGATATGCATATCAATACTGGGATAAATAAATGGACTGATGAATGTGTGTGTGAATCATTTGGTGTGTTAACAGTTGATGAGTTGTTATTATCGAAATGTGGTGTATGTTAGAACTCACCAGTTTGTCTGATTTTGTGTTTGTTTTCTTATGCATGCCAGGTAGTAATAGAGGTGCTCGTGATGGTCCCCCACAGAGTTAGCTTCCGGTTATGGTGTACGATACTGGCCACAAATGTTGGTTTTTGGGAATGAAGTACTTGAAGTTTAACAAAGTTTTAAATGTCGGTTAAAGTCTTGTAAATATGGTTAACGATGTAAACAGTTTTTAATATATATAAAAACTCCGCTGCGTTTGTAGTCTCTAAATTATTATAATAACCCAACTAGTAGCATCCTCCTTATTATATTATATTATATTGTTATGAGATTGAGGGTGTTACACATACTTACTTTAAATTGAAGTGTTAAAGAAATTACTAAAAAAATATACACATCACTTGGCCTGGTGAAATGATACAATTTGACCCTTGACATCAAACTTTGTTCCTGCTCTCAGATGCACTTCTCAAGAATTTTCTATGAATTCTCATAGAACTAACATTTTGAAGTGCTAGCCGATTAATCTGTTAATTGACTAATACTGACATTTTGTATATGTGACAACTAAAAATGAATTCATTCATTTTTTACAAAGTCTACCTTTTTAAGTACGTTTTCACAGTTGGCGCGACTAACCATTGAATTTATTCATTTTTTACAAAGTCTACCTTTTTAAGTATGTTTTCATAGTTGGCGACTAACCAATGAATTTATTCATTTTTTACGAAGTCTACCTTTTTAAGTACGTTTTCATAGTTGGCGACTAACCAATGAAAATGCTAGAACAAACAAATTGACTCCCTCATAACTAAAAGGTCTTAACCTGCTGTAATATTCTTGTCCTTATGAGTTGATAAAGAAAACCAGAATTAGGACTTAATCAATGTGTACAAAGTGGACTTTGCCTAAGAAGCATAGGAAAAGATGATTTTGGTAAGCTATATTAGAGTTCATAAATTATGTTGGAATGATTTTGCCTTTGGACTTTGATTAATCTACTGTAGCATGGTTAGCTCATTCAAATGCTTCTGATTGTTGGTATCTTATGGTTTTGTTCTTTTAAGATTCAAATTAACAGTTAAACAAACACCAGTCCTCTATGTTATCGCGGGCAATGACAGCAGTTACAGATACTTACAAAAATGACAGAATGAATCACAACAATGTATCATCACAACTCACAAATAGACGAAAGCCGGCAACAATATAATTACTCACAATTTTCAGCCGGCCAAACGTACTTTGTAGTTTCTGTCAACTTCTAGTTCAAAGAGTTATTATCCTCTAATCATTGGGAATTCACAGCTTTAGCTTCTTTGTAAATTCAGCCAACTGTTTTTGCATCATATAACCTCATAACAACAAGAAACAATGCTTTTAACATTTTCTACCCTTTTCACTCCTCTGCACAATGTCATTTCTCCCAACCAAAACTGCATAAACTGCACTCAAATTACAGGTTTATTTCATAGAAATGAGTGGGGTTCAATCTGTTATTGCAGTTTCTTTCGTTTTTGTTCTTCTTTTTCCTGTTGGAAAGGCGGAAACCGAGGATGTAGTGGAAGCACTGGTGGATTTCATGCAAAAACTTGGGCCTGGAAGCATGCAAAACACACCAAACTGGGGATGGAACACTACATCAGATCCCTGCAAGGATAACTGGTACGGGGTTAAGTGCGATAGCACCAACCAAACCGTGAAGAGCATTGTTCTCGAGCAGATCAGTTTATCAGGAACAGTTGATTTCGAATCAGTCTGCAAAGAAACTTCTCTTCTGTTACTGAGCCTAAAGTTCAACAATCTTACAGGAAGCATATCACAAGAAATATCAAACTGCAAAAGACTCAGGCTTTTGTACCTGAAGGGGAATCACCTTTCAGGTGATCTTCCTGATTCTCTAACCGAATTAACCGATCTGGTTAGACTCGATATATCCAACAATGAGTTCAGTGGTAAGCTGCCAGATATGTCAAGAAACACAGGCTTGATAACCTTTTTAGCTCAGAACAATCGCCTTACTGGACAGCTGCCAAACTTCAATTATCACAAACTTGAAGAGTTTGATGTCTCGAATAATGATTTCACTGGTCGAGTTCCTGATGATACTGGTAGTTTTGGTGCCAAAAGCTTCACGGGTAATCCTCATTTATGTGGGAAACATTTGCTGAACGCGTGTTCATCAAAAAAGAAGAAAGACTCACATGATGTTTTTATCTATTCTGGTTTTGCAATTCTTGGTTTGATCATTCTTGTGTTGGTTGCTCTTTTATTCATCAAGAAAAGGCAGAATCTTGAAGATACAAAAGGAGTTAAAAGCATAAAAGATGGTGGTGTATCAAGTGAGTCAAAGATTGGTCAAAGCAGGTCAGAGTTCTCGATAACTTCGGCTGAAAATGGTGCTGTTTCGGGCTCACTTGTTGTTCTTTCGAGCCCGGTGGAGGCTGTTAACGGGCTGAGGTTTGAAGATCTGCTTAGAGCTCCAGCCGAGTTAATCGGAAGGGGAAAGCATGGAAGTCTTTATAAAGTCCTTCCAACCGGTGGAGTTCCGCTTGTTGTTAAAAGGATTAAAGATTGGGAGATTTCAAAAAATGAATTCAAGAAAAGAATGCAAAGGATAGATGAAGTGAAACACCCTAAAGTGCTACCACTAGTTGCATATTATTGTTCTAAACAAGAAAAACTACTGGTTTATGAGTTTCAGCAGAATGGTAGTCTCTTTAGGCTTCTTCATGGTAAGCTTTCTTATTTTCTTTCCCCTTCTAAGTATCTACAATGATTTGAGGAATCATAACCGAACGTTGTTTGGCTCGGTTAATTTGGTTATTGTTCAATTATTCGGTTTTTCTGCTCATCCCAAAGTTGTAAGTTTTTTCTGGAAGGAACAATTTAGGCTAAAATGGGCATAACTATGTCTCTTTGGTACTTTTTCTTAATCTTTTGGGTTTATTGGTGAGAAACAATGGGTCTAAACTTGTCCAAATGGGCTAAAACTAAAAAAAGCTTAAGAACTTGCAAATCAAACGGGTCGGGTTACGTCTGTGTGGCGTTGTGTTGGCCTGTTAACACTATTTGTAGTTTTCTTTATATTTTTATAAATAATTGGAGTCCAAAATATGCCTGCAAAATCTATACTACTTGAATATAATAAGCTATCTGTTTGGAAAAAAAAATATGGTTTAGAGTTTGCATTTGATGCTTTCACCTGTAATGTGACCATTTTGAATAGTGTAAAGACATTTGATGGTAGGATATGTTAAAAATAATAATTATTAAAACTGCATTAGTATGTTGGTTATTATGTATGACATCCTAAAGAAACTAAAAAAATTAACTGACCTGTTTTTAGTGACTTGAGCCCGTTTGACCCAAAACCATTTTGATCTGTTACCCAACCCACCCTTTTGCCGCTTAATACTTATTATCAACAGCTCATACCATTCTACTTATTTGCAGGATCACAAAACGGACAAATATTTGATTGGAGAAGCAGGCTAAACATCGCGTGTAACACAGCAGAAGCGCTAGCGTTCATGCACACAGAGCTCAAAGACGATCAGGTAGCTCATGGAAACCTTAAATCATCAAACATTTTGCTTACGAAGGACATGGATTCTTGCATTAGTGAGTATGGTCTAATGGTGGTAGACAATGGTTCACAAAACAGCAACGCCTTCACTATTGATGTGTATGCATATGGTGTGGTTCTACTAGAGTTGCTGACAGGGAAGCCGGTTGATCAGAGCAATGGGCTCGATCTGGCTAAGTGGGTTAACTCAGTGGTCAAGGAAGAATGGACAGGTGAGGTGTTTGATAAGGCGTTGGTGGTTGAAGGTGCGAACGAAGAACGAATGGTGAGTTTGTTGCAGATAGCTTTGAAGTGCATAAACGGCTCGCCTGATATGAGACCTGGTATGGGTCAAGTGGCTACAATGGTGGCATCTTTGAAGGAAGAAGAAGAAAGATCCATGGCTTCTTCTGATTCATGATCTCAAAGGTAAAGTTATAAAAATCTTGAAATATGAGGACTTTGGATAATCAAGATTGATGTTAGTTTATATGATTTCATACACTTATATGTAACAAATGCTCATTGTTTTTTTATTTGTATTGAAGAATAAATGCATGATTGGTGCTCATTAGTTTCTTGAATGTTGACAGTTTATTTTAGATATTTCTTATTAGTGTTAGTAGTTCGAGTTAACTTTTTTATGTATAAATCAAGGTTTAAATCCTGACATAAAATAGAATACTAACTAGTTTTATACCCGTCCGGTGGCCGGGTACTTTAGTATAATAACAACATAAATATTAAAATTTGCACTCTAAACAAAAACATTATTATAATATTAACTTGAAATAGCACTATTTTTAATAATATACTTGGTCAATGAAAAGCTAAAATGTCAACTACAAGGTACATCGACAAATTCTTACAAACACAATACAAGCACAAAAACAAAGATAAAACACGATATAAAAAGAAGAAAAAACTTATTATGGTATTAAATCCAATTCAATGAAATATTAAACAATAATCAACTAACATATGTTACATACTTACTCATATTGGTGTGAAAATTATTGAAGACATACATATCGTAATGTTGATAGCATGCAATGCGTGCATGTAAATTTCATTCTTTTCCGTAAAGCCCAATGCTTGATTTTAATATCTAGAGTGTTAGAGATCCCCTGAGATGAAAATACAATTGCTTAATGATGTTTACATGGGGTAAAATTGTTTGAGTCCTATAATGCATTAAAAAGAGAAGCTTGATTAATACTCATGTCTTTTTCTTCATCTTCCCTTTGAGATTGTAGATCATAATGATTCTACTTTCTATTTCATAAATAACCACATTATTTCATAAATAAACACATAGAACTTTAGCAACAAAGTAATTCAGACGTAATGGTTAAAAACAACGGAGACAGCAATATTATTGTTTATTTTCAACATGTTTTGTTTCTGTTGAAAGTGCATCAGTTGAACATTACCTACCAATTTAGAGAAGTTATTGTTGGTTCAAGCATTTGATGAAACCTTGCATCAATGTATGAGCTTCAACTCCTTGTGCAACATCTAAAATATACTGACTGTTGCATCATGCCATAAATATTATAAGGTCCGTCTTTTGAAAGAGCAAGCAAATCCAATGTAACATCTAGATTTATTATAAAAACCACTCCTTTTTTTGCACGTAATTCTTTCTATCATAAACCCGTTTGGCCCGTTGTCAATAAACCTCAACGTAAGAAATATGGGTTAAAATGTTACAACTAACGGACTGCGGACCCATATATTACTTTTAGAGTTTTAGTAAGGTACTTGCTTGAATTAATCTTTCTTGTTTGGTGATATAGCGTAATCGAAACATTATCCAGTTGATTCAATATTTGCTACTAAAAGTTTAATAGAGCACAATAAAATAGTAAATACCTCGGTCTCTTCAATTTTAGTTGCTTTTGGATGTAGTTGTAGAATTAAGCCTTCAATATTTGTTCTTAAGTGCTGATTGGATATATACCATTGCTCTTTAATGTGAATAGACGATTATCCATACAAGCATGAAAAAGGTCTATAGCTTGCATAAATTTTAGAGACTACTGAATGTGAATATCAAATGTACCAGAATGCAACAACAAAAAACGGTTGAGTCAATTTTAGCTTGCTCTTTGATTTTTTTACTGCTGCTTAAATCAAAACAACTTCATATCCCAAGGACATAACCACTGTACTGGAACAGTGTAATCACATTAGATAATAATAAAAGATCTAATATTTGAACCTACAATAATCCTCAAAAGCAGGTAAATAACATTATCAACACAAGATGCAACTACATATACAAATCATCATTTAACGGAATATTAAAGCAAACAAACTATAATTAGTGAAAATGCATAACCTAATAAAGGAAAATGAAAGCAGTAAGATGGAACCACACACTGACACACATATGACCCATACATACAAATTAGCATGGGCCAAAATTTTCAAATATAGTCCAACTATTTAGAATTTGAACAGGAAGTGATTAGTCATATATAGCTAAATCCACATAAAAGCATTATTCGAATTTGCATTCTAATAATACTAATCAATTGTCCAATTATAGTTTGTAGAACACATAAAAAAGTTGGCTAGTTGAATCCAGGATTGACATATTTTTGGATATATTGATTACTACTATAAAATACGCATAGATGGCTATCATGGAGATGACAACAATTTTCATTTTATGTGGGCATTGTTATATATTCCAATTACATAAGTTTAATGCTTTCAAAATGTCACAACACCGAATAAGAATCAACAAATTGGTAGCGAAAAAAATAAAAAGGGTTATGTTGTTTGATGCTTACTCCCATGGTACATCCCTCATAAGCATCCCATCACCATCCTTATTCTTATATGTAAGTACAACATACTATGATCCATGCAACAGAGCCCTGAACTTGCTCGCATTTAGGCTTTCCCTTCTTGGAGCTCATGTGATCCGCATTAGCCTGCATAATGAAAAAAATTGTAAACGTTTGAATTAAAAAAACCACATTTCTTTTATAATCAAGAAACAGTCCACCAATAGGGAACGCAACTAAACATCTTCTATAAGGCTAATGAAAGTTGATGCTAAATAGTTGACTTCTTAGGTCAACCTTTATCAGATAAGAACCTCATCCATGCTAACTTTCAAAAATATAGCATCAGGATCAAGTGTTTCCATCCACCTCATCACTAGCCTTCAAATTTGTAGCCAAATTTTTCTTAGGAAAAATCTAAATGGAGGGCAGCCAATTACATGTGTCCTAGATTAAGATTATTATGACCCTCACATTAATGATCCCCAAAACATCATAAAGTACGTGGAAATTATATAGAACAACAGGTATCGAGATCGGCAAGCAGATTGCGATTTCAATAATGTTTACATCTTCCAAAACCTCAAATTTTCACGAAGTTGCACATGAAGGAAACACAATGAAGCACTCACCTGAAAACCTTAATGAACCCACAAAGAAACAAAGAAAAATAATATAGATTCATTGTCAACAATCAAACCTGATAATAATAGTAGAGTCGGATTAAGATATTGAAGCGACTTGTTGAAGATAACTACGGTCGAATCAAAGCAATCGATGAATCCACCTCAGCCCTAAGCATCGAATCAAACATTTTAGAGATCACAAAAAAGCTCTAGTCAAAGAAAAGTACGATATATGTAAACACCCACTTTAACACACCATAACCATAAATCAAAGCTTGGACCAAGATGAAGAAAACGCTAGTTACCTTGAACATGTATGCAAGTTGCAATATTGTTCTAGAAACGTAGAAAACCTAAATGACGGTGAGGGAGATGGACTCGTCGAAGCGAAACCCGCATATTGAAATTGCAAGTCAAAAAGGAGAATCAAAGGAAAAATCACATCAATCATCTGTCGGTTTAAAGCATCGGAGGATATGGTCTATTTATATTAAGCATTGGAGGTTATAAACAGTAGTGACCGGATATGTAGGAGAAAAAGAAGGAAGAAGGAAATGTGATTGAAATTCCCGTAACTGCTCGTAACTGGTCCGTAACTGCTCGTAACTGGTCCGTAACTGCTCGTAACTGGTCCGTAACTGTACCAACCGTCGAGTTTACACGGCTGAGATTTAATCTCAGCATGATCCAACGGTCGTGATTTAATCAACCAGCGGTTACACTCACCGCTGGTAATATAATATATAATTGTCGAATGTCGAGTTGATATGTTTAAAAGGAATAAATGAGTGTGTGAATTGTAAAAAAAATGTTTATTAGTGGTAGTTTCAATACTAATTATGACACTATTAAAGATATAAGTAGGATGTGTTGATATATCAATTCAACTTCTAAAAAAGTTAGAATATGCCTAACAGAAGACATGATTTAATGAAATTTAAAATAAAATTTTAACAGTTAAAACTTAACATGACCAAACGATTTACTTATTAGTTAACTAGAGATTTACTTATTAGTTAACTAGGGGTGTTTTAGGTTTGTTTTAAAGCTGTAAAACTATCCAGATTACTCGTCACTTTTGTTTCAAACTTGGCTTTTCTCTTAACTTTCAGTCGATCATTTCAAAACTTAAAACCATAACAAACAGTTTTGTTTACGAGTTATATCAAAAACCAATATCGAAAAAGTAGACTAGACTGCAAGATTAATTTATATTTTATCCTATGAAATATTTTATGTTACAACTAAGTAATTATTCTATGCATTTAAGGAACTTTCAGAAATTAAACAAAGTGTAAGATTACTACAAAAATGTTATGAAGCCGTAAAATCAAACAATTTTTTAATATTATGTGTCTTATTTTAAACAATTACCATAAAGATCTCACTGAGTCCAAACTGTAAAAAAAACGTTTATTTTTAAACTTCCAGGTTTAGTTTCGTTTTTTCATAAGCAAAAACCATTGCTTGTAATTTTGCTTGTAGTTCAACCTAAAACCACCAAATAACATCGACTACAAAGGACAAAAAGGATGAAGTATATAATTTCAAGGAAAAGTGAAACATCCTATAAGAGCATTCACATTGGAGTATTCATCTCCATCTTCATTTTAATTGTTTAGAAAATTATTATATTTTACATCTCCATTAGAATTTAAATTAATCTCTTGTCTTCATCTTTAAATTTTAGTGGTTTTTGAATGATAAAGCTCTAAATGTATCCTAATATTTTTATTATTTTGTAAATGGATTAGTATATTTTGACGTCTAGTATCTCCTTCTTTATATTTATACTATAATTAAATATAATATATTTTGTCATTTATCTCTAAACTTTGTTTAAATTCCACATCTCATTTTTCTATCTTTATCTCGCTCACAAGCACTTAATTTAAAAATTTAAAGATTGATGAATATTAGTTCTCTATCTTTAGAGAACGGGAATTCTGCACACACCGCAGTTTCCTGTAAAAAAACCGATTCAAACGGTCACGGTTAGGCCTCCCCGTGACCGTTCAATCAGGTGTGAGACCTAACTGTCACGGTGAGGCCTAACGTGACAGTTAGCTCTGGAGATCCGTTAACAATGATTGGGTATGTAATTAATGGGGAATTGATTGTTTGCAGTTAGGTTTGGGGGGCTATATGTCACGGTTTGGCCAAACCGTGACATATTGCCTTTATTTTTTATATTTTTTTATCATATCACTTTGTTTTTATTTTAATTTTATCACTCGTTTAACCTAATCGTAACTCATAAGTTTGTGTTTTGTGTTTATTAATAATCTATCTTATTACAAGTATTTATTTATTATTAATGTGACGGTTTTGTGTTTAATTTGTTTACGAGTTTGTAAAAATCGGTTGTCATTATTATACAGACATATTGTATATATTTTCTAAATTTGAATAATCACACTAGTTTGTTTTATTTTTATTTTATCACACGGTTAACCTAATCGTAACATACGTGTTTGTGTTTTGTGTTTATTATTAAATTATCATATTACAAGTAATTTTTGTGTTTAATTATTTATTAAATAAGTTGGTTGTTATTTTATCACATAGTTAACCTAATCGTAAAAATCAGTTGTTATCAAACATATACAATTAACATTATCAACATTACAAATATAAAACAAACAAACAAAGAAACACAACCAAACAAACACAACCAAATATACAAGTCATCATAACTGAAACTGCACATATATATATACAATGAGTTTTTACATACAAAAAGAAATAAAATACAAACAAAATACCTATCGTGACCGACCAACTGTCACTCTTTCCTCGTACACAACAGGATCGTGGTTATACGTCTCGTTTCTCACCTCTAACATCCAACTGTCACTCTTTCCAATGTACTTCCCTACTAGTTTAAAGGGACATCCCTTCTTTATGCTCCCAGTACGTCTACTTGTGCCAGTGAATTTAGGTTCACCACTACGATTGCATAATAGTTCCACATCCTTTTTTAGTGACCGACCCACCACAATGACACACCCATGCTCGAGTCCTCACATTTTAGCCCAGCTCTCCAAGTCCTCACGAGAATCAAAATACTGAAAAAATGATAAAGCTAGACATAAAAAACAATATATAAAACAAATAAAAAATAAAATAAACAAAAGAATAAAAACTCTTAGTACTTTATCGGTTTTATAAGAAACCGTAGCCTTTTGAATCCGATTCTCATCCTCATCATGCTCCGCGGTGTCCCCATGGTTTTTCTTTGAGGTGAACCGAACCGTCACTCTCATCTGTGTCATTCCCATTAAAAGTATCCGACACATGTGTAATTTCTAGTTCTGACTGGTACAGGGGATGTCCGTAATCCAGCTCTGTTTGTGAGTGGTACGTGTTCGGGGCATGCCTGTAAGAATTGCAAGGGGGATATCTGTACCCTTCACTGTAACCTGTCTGTCCAAATAAAGAGTTGTACGCCTCTTGAGCAAATATGTTCGACGGGTTGGTTTCCTCCTCCCCCCACGGAGGGTGACTCCCGTATACGTAATATTCCTAAAAAAGATAATGGTTAGATATTTCAAATAATAAGTTATAATAAAACATATACTAGTTCAACATGGTTCGAATCTTCGATATATGGCACCTCATTCAAATCTGGAAGCTTCGGCTTTTGATAATGATCTCCCGAACCCGAAATTGTTTTCGAATTAACGTGTTTTTTGGAATGACGAAGGCTGAAAAAACTCGAGTGTTGAATGAATGAAAGCTCAAATGAAAAAAATTTCTAATGAGATGATTCGATGCGGAGTGTTGAAAGAGGAAAGGTATTTAAGGTGAAAATCTGGTATACAAACCGTCACGGTTTGGCCTCCACGTGACGGTTCGTGGCGCGATTCCCGGCCTTCTGTCAAAATCACGTCTACCTCGTACCTTAAACTGAGACCTCGTACCTTAGAGGTCACGGTTAGGCCAAACCGTGACGGTTTGGTGACCGCTTTTCAACTTTATCAGGCCATTTTGTCGTTTTGTTGTCACGATGTCACAGGTAGTACCAGGCTAAACCGTGACTGCAAGGCCTTGCGGTCACGGTTAGGGGCCAAAATGTGACCGCAAGCCCTAACCGTGACCGTTTGAACCGGCCTACCACCAAAAACCCCAATGGTGTCCCCAGCACAACCCTTAGAGAAACATTATTCACAGATATATAAAGTTAAGAGATAAAGATCCAAATGAAAGTAGAAGTACAAAATTTATAAATAATAGATATATAGATGAAGATTAAAACTAACGTGAATGCTCAAAGATTACCAACTACTAAGGACACCCTCGTGATCATTTTCATTTTCTATTTTCTTTTTACATTTTGTAATTATAATGTAAAAATTTTTTATTTTACATCTTCAAATATATAAGGTTTTATCTAAAAATATTTTATATAAATTCTAAATATATTTTAACAAGAACCTATAAAAGTTAAATATTCACGTATTTAGGGGTTGTTTGATAAAACTGACTGAGTAAGATCTGATTGAGTCAGAAGCTGATCCAGTAAAAAGTTTTGACTGAGTCTGCATCTGACTGAAACTTGGCTGCTTGATTTAGTATCTGACTGAAATCAAAACAACTTATCTAAACAAAGATCCCAAATCAACAACATACAATCCAAGCAATAAACTCATCAAATCACCAACACAAACACCTGCATCAACCATCATCTTTACAGATTCACACGCACAATAACAAAACACACACATTCAATCCAATATACAAAATCATACACACTGTAACACCATTATTAATACTACATAGCAAGAAATGAGCGACCAAACATGCCGGAGGAGACGAGATCGGTTTACTGCTCGATTTGGGTTCTCCGATCGGTCGCGCAGGGGCAGTCGCGCAATGGGAGGTGCTCGATTTGGATTCTCCGATCGCGCAGGGAGAGGTGGTCGATTTGGGTTCTCTGTCGCGCAGGGAGAGGTGGTCGATTTGGGTTCTCCGGTCGTGTAACATCACGTATTCCCGGTAAATAAAATTTTATTTTGTAAACAATACGTTGATGTTAATTCAAAAATTTTAATAATAATAATATTGGTAATAATAATAATAACAATAATAATAATAATAATAATAATAATAATATAATAATAATAATAATATAATAATAATATAATAATAATAATAATAAAATTGTAAGACTTAAAAGTCAAACTATAAGTATAAAGGGGCCTTAATGTTATTTTTAAAACTTAATTACTAAACTTTTAACATAAAATAAAAGAAACATAAACCACAGGGACTGATTCTGTAATTTGGCAAAACAGCCCAACCCCACCCCCCATTCCCCGTCGCTGTGTTCCCCGATTCCCTCTTCCATTTTCGGAACTTTACACCTCAATAGATCGCACTACGGTCTTTTAAAATCAAAAGTAACCCGCATTAACAAACCATTAATCGTATATAACTTATCAAACGAATTCAATTTCATCAGAAATAAACAAAAACAATCCATTGAAACAAACTCACGGCCGCGGACCTGCAACTTGAATTTCAACCCACCTTCGATCGATGTTAATCGAAATGGATAAGGGGCTATTGGTCTAGATTATCATACGAATCTTCCCATCAGTTTAATTTGATTATAATGTCCATTTGAGCATCAAACGATTGATACCTTCGTCGCGACCTGTTCTTCACTGGGTAAGACTCGATTTGATCATTATACGATTAATTACACACACCCACACACTCGGTTTTTGATGGGGAATAAAAGCCCCATGAATTCGGAAGCAATCAAAATCGAATTGAGCCTCAATTGGTTGAGATTCGATCTAGGGTTCATCGCGAATTAGGGGATGCAGGTTAAACATGCTTATATTTAATTGGAACCGGTATTAATCGCGGCTGAGGCCTGTGTTCCACTGGTTCCTGCGCTCTTTCCCATTCCTGAGGTCGCGGGTTCGAGACCCGGCCACCTCAAACAATTTTTTTAGCCTCTTTTCAATCTTTAAAAATTCTGAAAAAAATTCTAAAAATTGTAAAAATGTTTTTATAAACATTAAATATTTTTAGAACCACTTAATTATTTTCTGAAATTTATTTTAACATTTTAACAATTTTATTAAATTTTTTAAATAAATAAAAATTACAAATATTACAAATTAATTCTACAAAAGTGAAGTTTTAATAATAATTTAATTTATTAAATTATTATTCGACACAGTGTTACCTTTAATTTATTCAAATAATATTTATTAGTATTTAAATCATGATTAAATATAAATGTATTATATTTAAATCATCCCAAAAACATTTTTCATTTCTTTTAGCCATTTAATAATTAAATACTTTAATTAATTGACATAATTAATTAATAAAATTAATTATTTGTTTATTTTCCACACGTTAACGATAAATCAAACAGATACGAATACTGATACATACATTTTTAATAAATACAAAACATAATCATTTTCAATAAATTCATTTTATTTCAAAACATTTTTAACTAAATAAATTATTTAATTTAAACTACCATTCAAGACCCAATGGAAATTCTAATACATTCCCAAATTCCCAAATCATTATTATTCTAATTCGAGACACCGTTCCTTAGGTTAATCGTAAGGAAATCGTTGGTGTTTAATCTATCACATCCAGAATCAAATCTCACCAATCAAGTGAGTATTCATATCCCCTTTTTATATCATTTCCTATTTGGGGGAAATCATGTGATACAATATATTCAATCATGATATTCTATTGTTGTTTCATTCTAAATTCAATTCAAGACAGGTTATGTTATTACTTGCAATTATGTGAACATACTGTGATAAACTGGACGACAGTAAAACCCTAATTCAATCAATCAATCCTGGTATCAATGGTAGATCTACTGGTTTGGGATAATCCACCCCACATGGCTTACGAGTGGTGATTATACAAACCCACCCCATATGGCTTACGAGTGGTGATTGTGCCAGAGGCAATCAGTCAATCTATGGTGTTTGTGTGCAAGTCTATTATATGCAAGTGTCAAGTCAAGGGGTTTCTATTATGTCGGTTTATCTATATGCTTTACTATTGCAATATAAGTCTTAACGTTACCTTGTGAATTGGATTATTCTCAATCAATCAATCAATCTATATGTATACTCAAAACTATGACTACTCACCAGCTAATTCGTTAGCTGACTTTATTTTCTCACATGATTTCAGGTTAAGCAAGCTAGTGGACTTCTACTTGATCATATAAGACCTGGACTTAGTCAAAACAAAAGACAACTATTATTTGTGACTTTAACTGTTGTATTTGTATCTGTTAAATTCATGTTATCCTGTAATCTGATTTAATATTATTTTCACTATTAGACAATCATGAGTTATGAACAATCAATCATTCCCTCGTCCGCTCCGATGATTCCGCCGTCGGTCGGGGTGTGATAGATTGGTATCAGAGCCATGGTTATAGGAATTAGGTTATTAAAAATGGAATGACCTAGACTATAACTAGGTACCTTTACACATGAGTCCTCTCATGTATTTTATATGCATAGATAGGATTATATGTGCTTTACATGTTTATACTTGATTATGTGATTATATACCTTATGTGATTCTCCCTATACTTTGAATCTATCAATATACACACGAATCTTAAATCATATTCTAAGGCATTGTGTGCCTAATTCAAGTGATTTCAAACTCCAAAACTCGATTGTTATTCATGGTTTTCAAAATCTCGTCAAAGTCCGTGTCACATGACCGAGAACATGCAATGCTGGAAGAGTGGGATGCCTGTATCTCGGGGTGTTCTGTCTAGGCAAGGTATTCGCATAAATCCAAACCAACCGATGGACCTGTTTACCTTACCTGGGAACCCTCGGGATGAGTATCTGCTTATAGGTACGCATGTCTTCAATAAGGTTGTGCTAGACATAACACTTTGATTAGTCAACGTACTCGCTTTGATTTACGAATCAAACGATTACACGGAACATCTCATTGTTATTATGCCAAATTCCCGATTGTCGTTTTCATAGCTCCTATTATCCAATTCTCATAAAATATCTTAATGATATTCCAGAATGTCTTCTCGTCGAATCCGTTCACGATCTAGAAACTCTGGCCGTAAGATTTCTGCTATTGTAGTCACACCCCGACCGACGGCGGAATCATCGGAGCGGACGAGGAATGATTGATTGTCCATAACACATGGTTGTCTAATAGTGGAATAATATTAAAATCAGATTACAAGATAATATACGTCCAACGTACACAAATACAACAATTGAAACCACAAATAGTAATTGTCTTTTATTTTAACTAAGTCCGGGTCTTAAATGAGCAGGTAGAAGTCCCCTATCTTGCTTAACCTGAAATCATGTGAGAAAATAAAGTCAGCTAACGAATTAGCTGGTGAGTAGTCATAGTTTTGAGTATACATATAGATTGATTGATTGATTGAGAATAATCCAATTCACAAGGTAACGTTAAGACTTATATTGCAATAGTAAAACATATAGATAAACTGACACAATAACAACCCTTGACTTGACACTTGCAAATAATAGACTCCACACATACACCATAGTTTAACTCCTGCCTCTGGCACAATCACCACTCGACTATTCATATGGGTGGGTTATCCAAACCAGTAGATCTACATTGATACCAGGATTGATTGATTGAATTAGGTTTTATTGTCGTCCAGTTTAGCATAGTATGTTCACGTAATTGCAAGTAATAACATAACCTGTCTTGAAGTGAATTTAGAATGAAACAACAATAGAATATCATGATTGAATATATTGTATCACATGATTTCCCCCAAATAGGAAATGATATAAAAAGGGGATATGAATACTCACTTGATTGATGAGATTGGATTTTGAATGTGATAGGCTAGACACCTACGATTTCCTTATGATTAACCTAAGGAACGGTGTCTCAAGTTAGAATAATAATGATTTGAGAATTGGGAATGTATTAGGATTTCTATTGAGTTTTGGAACGGTAGTTTAAATTAAATAATTTATTTAGTTGAAATGTTTCGAAATAAATAAAATGAATTTATTGAAAATGATTATGTTTAGAATCTTAATAAAAATATATGGATCAATACACGTAACTGTTTTGATTTATTGTTAAAGTGTGGAAAACAAATAATTAATTTTATATAATTAATTATATGATAATTAATTAAAATATTTAATTATTTGTGTAACTAAAAGAAATGAAATTGTTACTTGAAATGATTTAAATATAACACTTTTTATATTTAATCATAATTAAAACAATATTAACGATTATTTGAAATAATTAAAAGTAATATAGTGTCAAATAATAATTTAATAAATTAAATTATTATTAGAAGTTCACTTTTGTTTAAATAATTTTGTATTATTTGTAATTTTATTTATTTAAAACATTTATTAAAATAGATAAAATGTTAAAAATAAATTTCAGAAGATAATTAAATTGTTTTAAAAATTTTAATGTTTGAAAAATCATTTTTATAATTTTTAGAAATTTTTTTATAATTTTTAGAGGCTTAAAAATGGTTCAAAAAATAACGAGGTTGCCCGGGTCGAACCCGGGACCTCTCGGACAACATGGGGCACAGGAACCGGTAGGACAAGGCATACAGCCGCGGTGAATATCCAGTTCCAAATTCCTTTAAACCGATTTAACCAAAACTCCCAAACCGTGATGAACCCTAGTTTGATCGAACCCAAATTGAACATCGATTCGATTTTGATAGTGCCTGCAATCATGGGGCTTTTGTTCCCCATGATTAAACGAGTGTGTGTGTGTATGTAATTACCCGTAAAATGATGAATTGAAGCTGAATTGGTCGATGAACAGACGCGGCAGAGAGGGGATGGATTCGAGATGCAAATGGTGATGATAATCAAATTCCTCTTGTGGGAAGCTTCAGATCACCTTCACGAACTATATCCTTCAATCAATTTCAGGTTTCGAAGCTCGAAAGAAGATGAACACCTCAGTTGCAGGTCCGACGGTTTGGTGGTGTTCGAAGGTGTGTTTAAATTCGTTTCAAGTGAAATGGATAAGGTCGATTAGAAACTGAATTATGGTACTTCATATTCGTTTAATTTGATTAGAATAAGGTGTTAGTGCGATCTGTGGACTGACAAAGGTCCGACAACGCGTGGCTTGGGTTCTACACCGCATGCGTTCGAATTTGGAATTGTTTAGTTGGCACGCGTTCGAATCTCCCACATGGATGTGTCGGGAGTGTCTGTTTTGGTCAGAAATCGCGTGATCGTGGCTTTTGAAGCTCGCCGGAGGGTCGGCCGGAGGTCTCGCCGGCGATGAAGGGTGTTCGACGGGAGGGAATGAGTTTTAAAAGAAATTTACATATCCGGTCCCTGTGGTTTTGAGAAGCCTTCATTTTATGCCATAACTTGTTTTTTTTTAAGTTTCTTAAATTATAAAAACACCCCCCTGCATTTAGTTTATATGATAATTATTCTATATATATATATATGTATATATATATATACATATATATATATACATATATATTATAACCCATTGTTATTATTATTATTATTATTGTTATTATTATTATTATTATTACCATTAACATTATTATTATTATTATTATTAACATTATTATTATTATTATTATTATTATTATTATTATTAACATCAACGCATCGAACAAAAAGTCAATTTATTAAAATACGCAATGTTACAATCTCCCCTGCTTTAGGAAATTTCGTCCCGAAATTTTAATCACGAGGAGGCTGAAACGAAAAGATGCGGGTACTTGGATTTCATTTGGTCCTCACGTTCCCAGGTGAACTCTGGTCCACGTTTAGACTCCCAACGAACTTTGACAATAGGTATCCGGCTACGTTTGAGTTGTTTGACTTCCCGATCCATAATTTCCACAGGTTTCTCAATAAAGTGCATAGATTCATCAATCTGGACTTCGTCGAGTGGAATGTGGAGATTTTCATCGGCAAGACATTTCTTGAGATTTGAAACATGAAACGTCGGGTGTATATTGCTGAGTTCTTGGGGTAGTTCAAGCTTGTAGGCCACTTTCCCAATTCGCTCGAGCACTTTGAATGGACCCACGTAACGAGGTGCTAGCTTCCCTTTCTTTCCAAAGCGAATCACTCCTTTCCAAGGTGATACCTTAAGAAGTACAAGATCACCGACATTGTATTCCATGGGCTTACGTCTTTTATCAGCATAATGCTTTTGACGATTCCTAGCAGCCACCAAGTTATCACGGATCTTATGAATTTTGTCTGTTGTTTCTTGTATCAATTCCGGACCAGTAATCTGTGATTCACCAACTTCAGACCAGCAGATGGGAGACCGACACTTTCGGCCATACAAGGCCTCAAATGGTGCCATCTGGATGCTGGTATGGTAACTGTTATTGTAAGAGAATTCGATCAACGGAGATGAGAATCCCACGATCCACTGAAATCAATAACACAAGCCCGGAGCATATCCTCGAGGGTTTGTATCGTTCTTTTAGTCTGACCGTCGGTTTGCGAGTGATAGGCTGTGCTAAGATTTAGTTGAGTCCCAAGGGCTGATTGAAGACTTTTCCAGAAACGAGAGATGAAACGACCATCGCGATCAGAGATAATATCTAAAGGTACACCATGCCGACTGACTATTTCATTGATGTAGATACGAGCCAATTTCTCGACTCGATAATCTTCCCGAATTGGAATGAAATGAGCCGACTTAGTCAATCGATCAATGATAACCCAGATACTATCGTGACCACTAGCGGTACGAGGCAGCTTGGTGATGAAATCCATGGATATGCTTTCCCATTTCCATAATGGAACCTCGGGTTGTACGAGTAATCCAGAGGGACGTTGATGCTCGGCTTTGACTTTGGAACATGTGAGGCATTTAGATACATACAAGGCTATATCCTTCTTCATGCCGGGCCACCAATATTGGTTCCGAAGATTCATGAACATCTTATCTGCTCCCGGATGAATAGAATAACGAGCCTTATGAGCCTCATCCATGATGGTTGTTCGAAGATTATCGCGATTCGGAATCCAAAGTCGATTTAGAAAGTACAGTAGTCCGTCCGACTTGATTTCCAATTGGAGTTCAGCACCGCATGACATTTCCTCATACATGTTGCCCTCGGTGACTGATTCGTGTTGAGCTTCGAGTATACGGGTCAAGAGGTCGGTTTGAATGGTAACACTTTGAAGCATAACTTGACCTTTACGACTTAATGCATCGGCTACGACATTAGCTTTACCGGGGTGGTAACGAATCTCACAGTCATAGTCATTGAGTAGTTCGACCCATCGTCGTTGCCTCATGTTAAGCTCCTTCTGGTTGAAGATGTACTGGAGACTCTTATGATCGGTGAATACAACACATTTAGTGCCATAGAGATAGTGTCTCCAGATTTTGAGTGCGAATACGACAGCACCCAATTCAAGATCGTGCGTCGTATAATTTTTCTCATGAATCTTCAATTGTCTTGAGGCATAAGCTATAACTTTGCCTAGCTGCATGAGAACGCACCCTAGACCTTGTTTTGAAGCGTCACAATAGACAACAAAGTCGTCGTTTCCATCAGGAAGTGTTAGAATCGGCGCCTCACACAACTTTTGCTTGAGGGTTTGAAATGCTTTTTCTTGATCAGGCCCCCAAGAAAAAGGCTTATCCTTGTGGGTCAAAGCAGTGAGTGGCACAACAATCTTAGAGAAGTTAGGAATAAAACGTCGATAATATCCGGCTAGTCCAAGAAATGAACGAACCTCTGTAGGAGTCTTAGGTTCTCCCCATTTCTTTACTGCCTTGATCTTTGCGGGATCAACGTGAATTCCTTTGCTGTTTACTATGTGACCAAGAAATTCAACCTCATTAAGCCAGAATTCACACTTTGAGAATTTGGCGTAGAGTTTCTCTTTCCTCAGAAGTTCGAGTATTAGACGAAGGTGGTTCTTGTGATCGGATTTGGATTTAGAGTATATCAAGATATCGTCGATGAATACGATCACGAATTTGTCTAGGTATGGTCGGCACACGCGATTCATTAAATCCATGAATACTGCCGGTGCGTTGGTTAACCCGAATGGCATCACTGTAAACTCGTAATGGCCATATCTCGTTCGGAAAGCGGTTTTCGGAATATCATCATCGTGCACATGGAGTTGGTGATAACCAGAACGAAGATCGATCTTTGAGAAATGAGTGGCTCCTTGAAGCTGATCAAACAGGTCGTCGATTCTGGGTAATGGGTAACGGTTCTTGATTGTGAGTTTGTTGAGTTCTCGATAGTCGATACACATGCGAAAAGAACCATCCTTTTTCTTCACGAATAAGACTGGAGCTCCCCATGGTGATGAGCTAGGGCGAATGAATCCTTTGTCTGACAGTTCTTGCAATTGGCTAGCAAGTTCTTGCATTTCGGAAGGCGCGAGACGATAAGGTGATTTTGCCACGGGAGTCGCACCAGGCACAAGGTCGATCCTGAATTCCACTTGACGAACGGGGGGAAGACCGGTTAAGTCTTCGGGAAAGACTTAGGGAAATTCTCGAATAACCGGAATGTCTTCAATCTTCCTAGGGTTCTTATCCGTTTTCACGATATGGGCTAAGAAAGCCACGTAATGCTTGCGGAGGTACTTTTGAGCTTTGGTGCAAGACATGAGTTTAAGTCCTTTGGAAGACTTTTCCCCGTAAATATTTAACACCTTTTCGGGCGTAAGAGGGATTCGGATGACTTTCTCGAAGCAAACAACTTCAGCATGGTTCTTAGATAACCAATCCATGCCGATAATGACATCGAAATTTCCAAGTTGCATCGGTGTAAGGTCGATAGAAAAATCATGTTCGCTAAGGCTAAGGGTACAGTTTGGAATAATGGAATCGATTGTGATAGGTTTCCCGTCGGCTATTTCTACCGTAAACGGTTTCTCCAACTTAGTTCTCGCACTAGCAAGCAAAGGCTCAAATTCTAAGGATACAAAACTTTTGTTGGCGCCGGTATCAAACAAGACTGAAGCATAATGATTATTGATTAGAAACATACCGTTCACCACATCGTTATTGGTTTGAGCTTGATGAGCATTGATGTTGAATGCTCGACCTTGAGCAGCAGGGACGGCCTTGAGAAGCTTTGGACATTGGTTGCGGAAGTGACTAGGATCCCCGCATTGGTAGCAAGCTCTTGCTTGCATGATTGTCGGGATATGCTGAACAGTCTGTGTGGTAACTGGAACCCTTGCTGTATTCTTGCACAAGTTGAATGTATGCCCAAAACGACCACAGTTTGTGCATTGACGACACTGAACGTTTGCGGGATGGTGATACTTGCAGTGGTTACACTGCGGAAAGGGTCCAGCGTATGGCTTTTTCATCAGTGGTTGGTTATTTACTGCTGGTTGACGAGTTGGAGGGACTTGATTAATTGGCACAGCAGGGGTAATCATAGCAAAGTTTTGAGAATTGGCCTTCCTCTTCTTGTTCCTGGAAGGCTCGGGTTGGTCGGTTTTGACGGTTTCGTTAGGAAGTTTGTCGGCATTCTTCTTCGATCCTTTCCTGGTTAAGGAACCAACTTTCACATGATTATCGGTTAACTGTGCAGCCAGCCTGATAGCATCTTCTAGTGTGGAAGGATTCCTTCCTAGCACCGTATCCTGAATCTGCATAGGTAGTCCACCAATGTATTTCTCGATGGCTTGAGAGGTAGGGGTAGCAAGATGCGGTACCAAAAGACTCAGTTCGTGGAATCGGTTAGTGTATGCTAGGTTCTCGCCACTGTCTTGGGTTAACTCCCAGAATTCAGCTTCCAGTTTTCAGACTTCGTTTCTTGGACAGAACTCTTTAGTCATAAGCTCCTTAACTTCAGCCCATGTTAATGCTAGAGCAGCATCAGTTCCACGGGTTCGTTTCTCTCCGTTCCACCAAGTGAGTGCGCGTTTCTGGAGAACACTTGTGGCATACCGGACTTTTAGATTTTCAGGGCATTCGCTGTTTAGGAAGGTGTTCTCGATGCTTTCGAACCACTGTAGTAATCCGGTAGCTCCTTCAGTTCCACTAAACTTAGTGGGGTTGCAAGAACTGAAATGTTTGTAGGTACAAGTTTGGGGAGGGTTTGGTGCAGTTGGGTTTTGATCAGTATTGTTGCCTTGGTTCAAATGGGTAAGCAGAGTTGGGATAACAGCAGCAACTTCACGTGCTACCAGAGTAGCAATCTTGCGGCCAGAGTTTCTAGATCGTGAACGGATTTGACGAGAAGCCATTCTGTATAATATGGAAAGAAGAAACCTCTATGAGAAACGGGTAATTGGTTTTTAAAACTTTTCAAAATAATAAAATCGTTAATGAGATTGTTTAGAATAACAATGAGAGGTTAGGAGTGTAAACGTTCGGTTCGCAAACCAAAGCGAATACGTTGACTTATCAAAGTATTTGTGTCCATCACAACCTTAACAAGGACATGCGTACCTATAAGCGAATACTCATCTCGAGGGTTCCCAGGTAAGGTAATCAAGTTGTATGAATACCTTGCCTAGACAGAACACCTTAAGATACAGGTATCCCACTCTTCCAGCATTGCATGTTCTCGGTCATGTGACACGGACTTTGACGAGATTTGAAAACCATGAATAACAATCGAGTTTTGGAGTTTGAAATCACTTGAATTAGGCACACAATGCCTTAGAGTATGAGTTAAGATTCGTGTGTATATTGATAGATTCAAAGTATAGGGAGAATCACATAAGGTATATAATCACATAATCAAGTACAAACATGTAAAGCACATATAATCCTATCTATGCATATAAAATACATGAGAGGACTCATGTGTAAAGTTACCTAGTTATAGTCTAGGTCATTCCATTTCTAATAACCTAATTCCCTATAACCATGGCTCTGATACCAATCAGTCACACCCCGACCGACGACGGAATCATCGGAGCGGACGAGGGAATGATTGATTGTCCATAACACATGGTTGTCTAATAGTGGAAATAATATTAAAATCAGATTACAAGATAATATACGTCCAACGTACACAAATACAACAATTGAAACCACAAATAGTAATTGTCTTTTATTTTAACTAAGTCCGGGTCTTAAATGAGCAGGTAGAAGTCCCCTATCTTGCTTAACCTGAAATCATGTGAGAAAATAAAGTCAGCTAACGAATTAGCTGGTGAGTAGTCATAGTTTTGAGTATACATATAGATTGATTGATTGATTGAGAATAATCCAATTCACAAGGTAACGTTAAGACTTATATTGCAATAGTAAAACATATAGATAAACTGACACAATAACAACCCCTTGACTTGACACTTGCAAATAATAGACTCCACACATACACCATAGTTTAACTCCTGCCTCTGGCACAATCACCACTCGACTATTCATATGGGGTGGGTTATCCAAACCAGTAGATCTACATTGATACCAGGATTGATTGATTGAATTAGGGTTTTATTGTCGTCCAGTTTAGCATAGTATGTTCACGTAATTGCAAGTAATAACATAACCTGTCTTGAAGTGAATTTAGAATGAAACAACAATAGAATATCATGATTGAATATATTGTATCACATGATTTCCCCCAAATAGGAAATGATATAAAAAGGGGATATGAATACTCACTTGATTGATGAGATTGGATTTTGAATGTGATAGGCTAGACACCTACGATTTCCTTATGATTAACCTAAGGAACGGTGTCTCAAGTTAGAATAATAATGATTTGAGAATTGGGAATGTATTAGGATTTCTATTGAGTTTTGGAACGGTAGTTTAAATTAAATAATTTATTTAGTTGAAATGTTTCGAAATAAATAAAATGAATTTATTGAAAATGATTATGTTTAGAATCTTAATAAAAATATATGGATCAATACACGTAACTGTTTTGATTTATTGTTAAAGTGTGGAAAACAAATAATTAATTTTATATAATTAATTATATGATAATTAATTAAAATATTTAATTATTTGTGTAACTAAAAGAAATGAAATTGTTACTTGAAATGATTTAAATATAACACTTTTTATATTTAATCATAATTAAAACAATATTAACGATTATTTGAAATAATTAAAAGTAATATAGTGTCAAATAATAATTTAATAAATTAAATTATTATTAGAAGTTCACTTTTGTTTAAATAATTTTGTATTATTTGTAATTTTATTTATTTAAAACATTTATTAAAATAGATAAAATGTTAAAAATAAATTTCAGAAGATAATTAAATTGTTTTAAAAAATTTTAATGTTTGAAAAATCATTTTTATAATTTTTAGAAATTTTTTTATAATTTTTAGAGGCTTAAAAATGGTTCAAAAAATAACGAGGTTGCCCGGGGTCGAACCCGGGACCTCTCGGACAACATGGGGCACAGGAACCGGTAGGACAAGGCATACAGCCGCGGTGAATATCCAGTTCCAAATTCCTTTAAACCGATTTAACCAAAACTCCCAAACCGTGATGAACCCTAGTTTGATCGAACCCAAATTGAACATCGATTCGATTTTGATAGTGCCTGCAATCATGGGGCTTTTGTTCCCCATGATTAAACGAGTGTGTGTGTGTGTATGTAATTACCCGTAAATGATGAATTGAAGCTGAATTGGTCGATGAACAGACGCGGCAGAGAGGGGATGGATTCGAGGTGCAAATGGTGATGATAATCAAATTCCTCTTGTGGGAAGCTTCAGATCACCTTCACGAACTATATCCTTCAATCAATTTCAGGTTTCGAAGCTCGAAAGAAGATGAACACCTCAGTTGCAGGTCCGAAGGTTTGGTGGTGTTCGAAGGTGTGTTTAAATTCGTTTCAAGTGAAATGGATAATGGGGGTCGATTAGAAACTGAATTATGGTACTTCATATTCGTTTAATTTGATTAGAATAAGGTGTTAGTGCGATCTGTGGACTGACAAAGGTCCGACAACGCGTGGCTCGGGTTCTACACCGCATGCGTTCGAATTTGGAATTGTTTAGTTGGCACGCGTTCGAATCTCCCACATGGATGTGTCGGGAGTGTCTGTTTTGGTCAGAAATCGCGTGATCGTGGCTTTTGAAGCTCGCCGGAGGGTCGGCCGGAGGTCTCGCCGGCGATGAAGGGTGTTCGACGGGAGGGAATGAGTTTTAAAAGAAATTTACATATCCGGTCCCTGTGGTTTTGAGAAGCCTTCATTTTATGCCATAACTTGTTTTTTTTTAAGTTTCTTAAATTATAAAAACACCCCCTGCATTTAGTTTATATGATAATTATTCTATATATATATATATATATACATATATATACATATATATTATAACCCATTGTTATTATTATTATTATTATTATTGTTATTATTATTATTATTATTATTACCATTAACATTATTATTATTATTATTAACATTATTATTATTATTATTATTATTAACATCAACGCATCGAACAAAAAGTCAATTTATTAAAAATACGCAATGTTACAATTGTAGCACGTGAAGTTACTGCGTTCATCCCAACTCTACTTACCCATTTGAACCAAGGCAACAATACTGTCCAAAACCCAATTGCACCAAACCCTCCCCGAACTTGTACTTACAAACATTTCAGTTCTTGCAACCCCACTAAGTTCAGTGGAACTGAAGGTGCTACCGGATTACTACAGTGATTCGAAAGCATCGAGAACACTTTCCTAAACAGCGAATGCCCTGAAAATCTAAAAGTCCGATATGCCACAAGTGTTCTTCAGAAACGCGCACTTACTTGGTGGAACGGAGAGAAACGAACCCGTGGAACTGAAACTGGTCTAGCCTTAACATGGACTGAAGTTAAGGAGCTCATGACTAAAGAGTTCTGCCCAAGAAACGAAGTCCGGAAACTGGAAGCTGAGTTCTGGGAATTAACCCAAGACAGTGGCGAGAACCTCGCATACACTAACCGATTCCATGAACTAAGCCTTTTGGTACCGCACCTTGCTACCCGTACCTCCCGAGCCATTAAGAAATATATTGGTGGTCTACCCATGCAGATTCAGGATACGGTGTTAGGAAGAAATCCTTCGACACTAGAAGATGCTATTAGGCTGGCTGCACAGCTAACCGATAACCATGTGAAAGCTGGTTCTTTAACCAGGAAAGGATCGAAGAAGAATACCGATAAACTTCCTAATGAAACCGTCAAGACCGACCAACCCGAGCTTTCCAAGAACAAGAAGAGGAAGGCTAACTCTCAAAACTTTGCTGTAATTACCCCTGCTGTGCCAATTAATCAAGTCCCTCCAACTCATCAACCAGCAGTAAACAACCAATCGCTGATGAAAAAGCCATACGCTGGACCCTATCCGCAGTGTAACAACTGCAATTATCACCATCCCGCTAACATTCAGTGTCGTCAATGCACAAACTGTGGTCGTTTGGGTCATACATTCAACGTGTGCAGGAGTGCTGCTAAAGCTCCGACCAATGCACCAGTTCACCAACATCCTCTTGCAATTACCCAGGGTCGTGCATGCTATCAATGTGGTGATCCGAACCATTTTCGCAATCGATGCCCTCAACTTGTCATCCCAATTCCTACGGCTCAAGGACATGCTTTCAACATTAATGCTCAACAAGCTCAAGCCACCAATGATGTGGTGTTGAAGAATTCTTGTCCTTGATTTCGTCTTCATGATGTAATTCAAGATTTGTAATCGTGATTTTTCTTTTGTTACATTGATGTAATTTGAAAATTTTTAAATTTCTAATTGGGATATTTTTCCTTTCGTTGTTAAGTCGAACTTTGAACCGTTTGCACCGTGGGAGATGCAACAGTTTGCAAGTCAATCTATGACTAAGAACACTCGTATCTCCTAAATGATTCTAACTCATCAAAACAGGGGTGATTCCCTTACTATGATGATGATTCTTTATTCGTTTCAATAAATGGTTTTCAATTGTGTGTTTTATGAAATTTCATCCTCTGGATTAGGGTGATTTCCTTATCTCGAGGACTGACTTCAATTATTCTCTTTGGAATTTACATTTCACAAATGACATGATCTCACCAAAATAGGATTGAAACCCGTACTTTGGTGACAAATGTCAATCTTTGATTATTTTCTTGTTATTATCAAGCTCAATCATCAAGATAAGCGTGAAATTCATACCTTGATGATAATTTCATTTTTATGGATTGTATTTTTTTCAAATAAAACGACCTCGTCAAAGTAGGAGTGAATTCTGGATTTTGACAAGGAAGTCTATCTTATTATATTTTGTTTTTGTAAAAATTCATCGTTAAGATAGGAGTGATTTCCCTTACCTTAATGGTGAGTTATCTCATCTTATTTCTGTAGATCCTCAGATCGAACGTTTGATTGGTAAGTCAGTGGTCATACCTTGAGAGTACACCATCAAGTTAGGAGTGAAAACCATACCTTGAGGACTATTCTTATTTCTTGATCATCAACTTACCATGGTTGTAATCAAGTGACGAGACGCATGTAGTAACTTGAAGGGTGAAATAATGTTAGTGTTTCGACCTATCAAGCCAAAGCATGATCTCTGAACTTGAAAAGAGACCCGATCGCTTTAGGTTGATTTTGATTCCAACTTGGAGCATTTAAATTCTTAAATCGATTTCTTTCCCTTTATTCTCATGTTTTGATTTGATCTAGCTACATCGAACCATTATTCCTTATTTATCAACTTCCATTTCGAGATATCATCAAAACCTGATTACGTGATAGTAGTTTTCCTAAACAATCTTTTGTCAAATAAAGATATTAACTCTAATCGTGATGGTCGCTTCATCTCTCGTTTCTGGAAAAATCTCCAACCAGCTCTCGAAACTCAACTGAATCTTAGCACAGCCTATCACCCGCAAACCGACGGTCAGACTGAAAGAACGATACAAACCCTCGAGGATATGCTCCGGGCTTGTGTCATTGATTTCAGTGGATCGTGGGATTCTCATCATCCGTTGATCGAATACTCTTACAATAACAGTTACCAAACCAGCATCCAGATGGCACCATTTGAGGCCTTGTAAGGTCTGAAGTTGGTGAATCACAAATTACTGGTCCGGAATTAATACAAGAAACAACCGACAAAATTCATAAGATCCGTGATAACTTGGTCGCTGCTAGAAATCGTCAAAAGCATTATGCTGACAAAAGACGTAAGCCCATGGAATACAATGTCGGTGATCTCGTACTTCTTAAGGTATCACCTTGGAAGGGAGTAATTCGCTTTGGAAAGAAAGGGAAGCTAGCACCTCGTTACGTGGGTCCATTCAAAGTACACGAGCGAATTGGGAAAGTAGCCTACAAGCTTGAACTACCCCAAGAGCTCAGCAATATACTCCGACGTTTCATGTTTCAAATCTCAAGAAATGTCTTGCTGATGAAAATTTCCACATTCCACTCAACGAAGACCAGATTAATGAATCTATGCACTTTGTCGAGAAACCTGTGGAAATTATGAATCGGGAAGTCAAACAACTCAAACGCAGTCGGATACCCATTGTCAAAGTCCGCTAGGAATCTAAACGTGGCCCAGAGTTCACCTGGGAACGTGAGGACCAAATGAAATCCCGGTATCCTTATCTTTTCGTTTCAGCCTCCTCGTGAACAAATTTTGGGACGAAATTTCCTAAAGCAGGGGAGACTGTAACATCACGTATTCCCGGTAAATAAAATTTTATTTTGTAAACAATACGTTGATGTTAATTCAAAAATTTTAATAATAATAATATTGGTAATAATAACAATAATAATAATAATAATAATAATAATAATAATAATAATAAAATTGTAAGACTTAAAAGTCAAACTATAAGTATAAACGGGTCTTAATGTTATTTTTAAAACTTAATTACTAAACTTTTAACATAAAATAAAAGAAACATAAACCACAGGGACTGATTCTGTAATTTGGCAAAACAGCCCAACCCCACCCCCCATTCCCCGTCGCTGTGTTCCCCGATTCCCTCTTCCATTTTCGGAACTTTACACCTCAATAGATCGCACTACGGTCTTTTAAAATCAAAAGTAACCCGCATTAACAAACCATTAATCGTATATAACTTATCAAACGAATTCAATTTCATCAGAATAAACAAAAACAATCCATTGAAACAAACTCACGGCCGCGGACCTGCAACTTGAATTTCAACCCACCTTCGATCGATGTTAATCGAAATGGATAAGGGGCTATTGGTCTAGATTATCATACGAATCTTCCCATCAGTTTAATTTGATTATAATGTCCATTTGAGCATCAAACGATTGATACCTTCATCGCGACCTGTTCTTCACTGGGTAAGACTCGATTTGATCATTATACGATTAATTACACACACCCACACACTCGGTTTTTGATGGGGAATAAAAGCCCCATGAATTCGGAAGCAATCAAAATCGAATTGAGCCTCAATTGGTTGAGATTCGATCTAGGGTTCATCGCGAATTAGGGGATGCAGGTTAAACATGCTTATATTTAATTGGAACCGGTATTAATCGCGGCTGAGGCCTGTGTTCCACTGGTTCCTGCGCTCTTTCCCATTCCTGAGGTCGCGGGTTCGAGACCCGGCCACCTCAAACAATTTTTTTAGCTTCTTTTCAATCTTTAAAAATTCTGAAAAAAATTCTAAAAATTGTAAAAATGTTTTTATAAACATTAAATATTTTTAGAACCACTTAATTATTTTCTGAAATTTATTTTAACATTTTAACAATTTTATTAAATGTTTTAAATAAATAAAAATTACAAATATTACAAATTAATTCTACAAAAGTGAAGTTTTAATAATAATTTAATTTATTAAATTATATTCGACACAGTGTTACCTTTAATTTATTCAAATAATATTTATTAGTATTTAAATCACGATTAAATATAAATGTATTATATTTAAATCATCCCAAAAACATTTTTCATTTCTTTTAGCCATTTAATAATTAAATACTTTAATTAATTGACATAATTAATTAATAAAATTAATTATTTGTTTATTTTCCACACGTTAACGATAAATCAAACAGATACGAATACTGATACATACATTTTTAATAAATACAAAACATAATCATTTTCAATAAATTCATTTTATTTCAAAACATTTTTAACTAAATAAATTATTTAATTTAAACTACCATTCAAGACCCAATGGAAATTCTAATACATTCCCAAATTCCCAAATCATTATTATTCTAATTCGAGACACCGTTCCTTAGGTTAATCGTAAGGAAATCGTTGGTGTTTAATCTATCACATCCAGAATCAAATCTCACCAATCAAGTGAGTATTCATATCCCCTTTTATATCATTTCCTATTTGGGGGAAATCATGTGATACAATATATTCAATCATGATATTCTATTGTTGTTTCATTCTAAATTCAATTCAAGACAGGTTATGTTATTACTTGCAATTATGTGAACATACTGTGATAAACTGGACGACAGTAAAACCCTAATTCAATCAATCAATCCTGGTATCAATGGTAGATCTACTGGTTTGGGATAATCCACCCCACATGGCTTACGAGTGGTGATTATACAAACCCACCCCATATGGCTTACGAGTGGTGATTGTGCCAGAGGCAATCAGTCAATCTATGGTGTTTGTGTGCAAGTCTATTATATGCAAGTGTCAAGTCAAGGGGTTTCTATTGTGTCGGTTTATCTATATGCTTTACTATTGCAATATAAGTCTTAACGTTACCTTGTGAATTGGATTATTCTCAATCAATCAATCAATCTATATGTATACTCAAAACTATGACTACTCACCAGCTAATTCGTTAGCTGACTTTATTTTCTCACATGATTTCAGGTTAAGCAAGCTAGTGGACTTCTACTTGATCATATAAGACCTGGACTTAGTCAAAACAAAAGACAACTATTATTTGTGACTTTAACTGTTGTATTTGTATCTGTTAAATCCATGTTATCCTGTAATCTCATTTAATATTATTTTCACTATTAGACAATCATGAGTTATGAACAATCAATCATTCCCTCGTCCGCTCCGATGATTCCGCCGTCGGTCGGGGTGTGACAGGTCGCGCAGGGAGAGGTGGTCGATTTGGGTTCTCGGTCGCGCCGGGAGAGGTGGTCGATTTGGGTTCTCCGGCCGCGTAGGCAGAGGTGGTGACGGGAACTCGCGCAGGGGATGTGGATTTGGGTGTTGGTGGTGTGCAAATGGGGCCTGGTTTGGGTCAGCAACTCATTTTTTCATGTTTGGGTCAGAAGAAATGACCCGGTCAGCTGGCTCCACGCGAGTATCAAACGGGCTGACCCGCTGGCCGAGTCAACCGGGTCAGCCGGGTCAGCCCGGTCAGACATAAACAAACAACCCCTTAGTATTTTTAGGATACTCCTTTTGCTGACTCAGGTTTGTGCGACTCTATTTTTAGGATACGCATTTAGTATTTTTAAAAATAGACCCAGGTTTGATTATCTCTTATTGTATCTTGTGGTGGTGATAACTTTTTTTTAATGGTAAATATGCGACTATATTTTGAATGATACGTGTTAATTTAATCGGGTTCATCTGTTTATTTTCTAGTCGGAACCACACTCCTAACCCATTTATAAGGAAATCTATTGTTGAGAAAACTCACAGGCTCAACTTTAAATATTTTGCTCAGAGTAAGACTTGATACCTTAAACCTTCGATATTTACATGTCATGAGTACCTTATCTTAACCAGTTGAGCTAACGATCATTGGTCAGTGGCGATAACTGTTTAGATAACTATTAACGATAATGTTAAAACTCTTAATAAGTAGGGTAACGTGTGTGATACATGATTAACAATTCAAACCTAGCCTCTAGCCTCCTAAAACATTTTATAGTCACCTCGTACTTATTGGATTGAAACGCTCTAACACATACCGGTTAATGAATTTCAGTAGTATTATAATTTTTTAAGAGAAAATTCTCAAAAAAGTTTATTGATTATTTTAATTTTTTTTAAAATGTCCCTCAAATAAATTTATTTTTTAAAATATCCCTTCTAGACAAGGCGTTGACGTCTACTTAGACAGGGGACATACGTATATATAACGGGTCACTCATATTTATACAAGGCCTTCATATAACACGCGTATGATTTTAAGCGGCTAGACGTCTGCGCTCTCTTTAACGCGCTCTCTTTAAGGAGACGCCGCCGTTTTGCCCGCAGAGAACATTTCGAGGAGAAAATCTAAAGAAGGTTATTTTAAGAATTTTTTTTTGTTTTTTTTAAAGGTATTTTACTATGCCAAAATTCCCAATAGCACAAAAGTAGCTTTACTTTCCTGTTTCCCACATATTCCCTACAACCACTAAACCCAAAAAACCCTCTAAAACCACCACCACCACCACCACCACCACCACCACCAACCACCGATCACCACCGTCTCCAATGGCGGTAGACGCCACCGCCACCGCCACCGCCACCGTGCGAGTGACCAACATCCCCCGATCCGCCACCGCCACCGACCTCCTCCACTTCCTCGAATCCCACACCGGCAAATCCTCCATCTTCGCCGTCGAAATCTCCTCCGATCACAAAACTGGAAGTCCAGAGGCTTCGGTAGAGTCCAATTCGAAACGCTAGAATCAAAATCAAAAGCCCTCTCTTTATCCCAATCCTCCGCCCTCTGCTTCAAGGGTTTCAACCTCTCACTCTCTCACTCCCTCGATGACGTCATCTTCCGACCAGTGAACCCCCACAATCGGGTCGAATGCGGGTTGCTGCGGACCGGGTTGATGGTGGATAGGGGGTGTATGAGTGTTTTGGAGTCGTGGGGTGGGGTTAAAGCGTGGGTTTTGCCTGAGAGAAAGAGCCTTGAGTTTTGGGTGATGCATTGTGGGGAGTGTTATAGGTTGGAGTTGGTGTTTAGTGATGTTTTGGAGGCTTATGGTTGCTGTGTTGATGCTCAAGAACCCAATGCAGTTCTTCTTAAGGTATATGTATGAATGTATAATGATTATGGTTTCTTGTTTGATAAAGTTTGGATTTTTATCATGGGTTCTGGTTATTTTTGGTTTTTCTTGATTTGTTATAGTTTATCCAATGATTTTGGAATCTGCTACTAGTTTTCCCTGATTTTAGCTTTCAAAATCCACTGTAGTTCAGAATTATAGCTTGAGCTGTCGCATAAAGGGGCGTATGGATGTCGATCGAATTCGAGAATCTGTAACCTTTGGTTTTGATTATGATACTTAATTTTGATTATTTAGGGCTAAAATAATCGGATTAGGAGAAGCATATAAGCTGATTAAATTGAGGATTGGAAATAATCTTAGGCTTTAAGCAAGTGATTGTCTAATCAACCGAGTGACTGAATTTGAAGTTTAAAATTTCATTGATCACTTTCAATCTATGGAATATTGTAAACATTTATTAAATATATAAGTTCATAACCATGAGCTCCAAGCTAATCTTGAAGCTTATATATTGTACTTGAACGGTGGATTGTAAGTTGTAAATTTGCATATCACGTATATGAATATAATGATAGAAGCTTTATGTTTACTTTCTGTAGCTCAAGCATGCACCAAAGCTATACCAGAGACTGTCAGGACCCAATGTCTCACCGCGATTCAGCTCTGACCGCTATCATTTCTGCAAGGAAGACTTTGAGTTCACATGGGTTCGAACCACTGATTTCTCCAGCAAGAAATCCATTGGACAGTCATGCACGTTATGTTTGGAATTTGAAGAACCACGTTCGGCCTTAAAAGGTTTCACAAGTTTACCTGTCTACAGTAAGGAACTGATAATGTTGACTCTACAAGACGGGAAAGAGTTTCATTCGTCTTCTGATATAGTTCCACTCGCAAAAATTCCACCAGAGTCAAATTTACCATACGAGATCCTATTTCAGCTCAACTCTTTGGTTCAAACTCAAAAGCTAAGTCTTGCGTCAGTAAACGGTGAGCTAATCGAGTTCATAGTCAATCAAGATCAAGATTCTGTCATGACGGTTTTGAAAAGAATGCATAAAACGCATACCACTTGCTACGACCCAATCTCGTATATCCTGGATAAAGTCAAAACCATGAGGCAAACAGTCAAGATCCCGTCATCTGGTAATAGCAAGTCAGCAAGTCAAAACAAGATTATGAGCATTCATAGAGTCTATATCACTCCTACAAAGATCTACTGTTTGGGTCCTGAACTTGAGGCTTCTAACTACATTGTGAAACATTATTCTGAATATGCTTCTGATTTTTTAAGAGTAACGTTTGTTGAAGAAGATTGGGGTAAGCTTCTACCGAATGTTATTTCAGTGAGCCTTCAACACGGAATCTTTTCAAAGCCTCTGAAAACCAAAGTGTATGATCGCGCTCTTGATATTATGAGAAACGGGATTTGTATAGGATCAAAAAAGTTTGAATTTTTGGCATTTTCTGCAAGTCAACTCCGGTCAAACTCTGTCTGGATGTTTGCTTCTAATGAGCATGTGACAGCTGAAAGTATAAGAAATTGGATGGGATGTTTTACTAGTATTCGAAGTGTATCAAAGTGTGCTGCAAGAATGGGTCAACTGTTTAGCACCTCTAAACAAACCATTGAAGTGCCACCTCATCATGTCGAGATGATTCCCGACATTGAAGTCAAGACCGATGGTGTTGACTATTGCTTTTCAGATGGTATCGGGAAAATCTCCCTTTCTTTTGCTAAAGAAGTTGCTTCAAAATACGGTTTGAAACATATCCCTTCTGCTTTTCAAATCCGATATGGTGGTTATAAAGGAGTTATTGCGGTTGATCGAAATTCCTTCAAGAAACTCTCTTTACGTAAAAGCATGCTCAAATTTGACTCAAAAAACCGTATGCTAAATGTCACAAAACACAGTGAATCACAATCTTGCTACTTTAACCGTGAAATTGTTACTCTTTTGTCAACTTTAGGAGTTAAAGACGAGGCCTTTTTGGCATTACAAGATGCACAACTTCGGGTTATAAATGCAATGCTGTATAGTACTGATGATGCACTCATGGTTTTAGATGGTTTGGGATCTTATGATGTAAAAGACATTCTTGTAAAGATGCTGCTTCAAGGGTACAAGCCGAATCGTGAACCATACCTCTCAATGATGCTTTTGTCACACCATGATAACCTACTCGTGGATCTTAGAACCAGATGTCGGGTCTTTGTCCCAAAGGGTCGGATCCTTGTTGGGTGTTTGGATGAATCCGGAGTTTTGGATTATGGTCAAGTTTATGTCAGAATCACGCTGACCAAAACAGAACTCAAATCTCGGGAGCAAAAGTACTTTAAACAGATGGATGAGATGACATCGGTGGTGATGGGGAAGGTTGTCGTTACAAGAAATCCTTGCCTTCACCCCGGAGATGTTAGAGTCCTTGATGCTGTTTATGAGATTGCATTAGACGAGAAAGATTACAAAGATTGCATAGTGTTTCCTCAAAAAGGAGAACGGTAATTACCGCTTTTTGTATCGTAGTTTGCTTTGTATGTTGTACCTAGAGGTAGTAAAATGAGCGGTCAAGTTCTGGCCAAATTCATTAAGTTTTACCGATTTGATCCGTTTCTATTCTAGCTAGTTTTATAAGTATTACCAAGTTGACCCGATTCCACTTTGGCTAGTACCTCTGGTTTTACCCATTTGACCCGTTTTAGTTTGAGCTAGTTTTTCTATTTTTCCTGTTGCCATTTAGCTGGTTTTTCAAGGTTTAGCGTTTTAGCGGTTTTCGTTTTTAGGTAGTGTTTTAAGTTGTTATGACCCGTTTGAGATAAAATATAAACAGAATCTTATAAAAATAACTCATAATTTTCTTTTGCATTTTACAGGCCTCATCCGAACGAATGCTCTGGTGGTGATCTTGATGGTGATCTATATTTCGTTAGCTGGGATGAATCACTAATCCCACCTCGAACCGTTGACCCAATGGACTACACGGGTCGAAGACCACGTTTAATGGACCATGATGTTACATTAGAGGTGAGTCGACTTAATTCCAAAAACTGACATTTCTACCAAAAAAATCATACAGGAACTAAATCAAATTACCAAAACTCCTTACAGGAAATCGCTAAGTTTTTCGTGGATTACATGACAAGCGATACACTAGGTGGCATCTCGACCGCACACTTGGTCCATGCGGATCGTGAACCCGAGAAAGCTTTGAGCCCAAAATGTCTTCAACTGGCTACACTTCACTCCATGGCTGTTGACTTTGCAAAATCCGGTGCTCCAGCTGAAATGCCACGGTCTTTAAGACCACGTGAATACCCCGACTTCATGGCTAGGTGGGACCGACCCATGTACATCTCCCAAGGACCACTCGGGAAACTCTATCGAGCCACCAAAGAATCCCATCATCTAGACAATGCAGCCTCAGCTTACTCAACTCAAGCCATCATAGATTCTTATGATCAAGACCTCATAGTCGATGGATACGTTGACTTCATCGAGACCGCATTGACTCATAAAGAGATGTATCTAGACGCCCTGACGAGCTTGATGAACTACTATGAAGCGGAAACCGAGGATGAAATTCTAACCGGAAATATACGAAACAAGTCGTCTTACTTGCAGCGGGATAATAGAAGGTATGGTGAGACGAAAGATAGGATACTGGTGGCGATTAAGTGTTTGCACAGGGAGGCTAAAGGGTGGTTTGAGGGCAGTTGTGTGGCGGAAGACCACCAGAAGCTGGCGGCAGCGTGGTATCACGTGACGTACCATGCGGATTACTGTAAGGGGAGTGTTAAATGCCTCGGGTTTCCGTGGATCGTTGGTCATGTTTTGTTGGATATCAAGTCGATCAACAGCAGGAACATGATGATGTGAAGATTGGTACAGGTGAAGATTAATTGTGTTGTGATCTTGTTGATTTGTAATGTGTTTGGGTGTATTGGAATTAGATGGTTGTAGTTTGTTCGACAATGAAGGTAGCGCCATCGGATTATACTAACTGTTATCATTTTAGAAGAAAAAATATGTTTTGTATAGTTTTTAAGCGAGCTGAGCTCGAGTGTGTATTGTCGGGTTAATAAACGTATAAACTCGAGTCTGTAAGGTTGGGCCAGGCTAGTAAATAACTTTTAAAAGCGTAAACCAAATCGTTGAACCCCACCTTTCAAATCTCAAGCCGAAAACCGATCCGATTCACTCCTAAAACCGGCCGATTTCGCTTGGTCTCTTAGCGGTTAAAACGGTTTCAATTTTCAACCATCCATAATAGATGTTTGGTTGTTGACTTGATATTAGTCCTAACATTAAGACATCCATTATTATAAATCGACACCATTATAAGTCTCGTATAACACCATACACGACGTATAAGGTTGAAGACTCCAAAAATAAGAAAAATTCAAGGGGTTGTCAGATGTCATACCATAAATTTTACATTGATTATGAGAAAAAATGCAAGGAGTTATCAGGAGGATTATACATCCTTTAAATGACTGACCGACCCCCTAAACTACACGTATAGAGCTATACAACTGGTATAAAATTATGAAGTGTTAATCTCTTCTCTCGAGTTCACTCCTTCCATATCATGAAAGTTAGCTCAAAACCAACTCTTCTTAATAATCTAAACCGCACCATTTTTAATTGTTGAAGGTCCTTTCCTGTGTTTTAATCTAATTCAAGCATGTCATCTGAAACTTATAGCACACCAAAAGCACAACCCCCCAAACTTCCGGCAATTCTTCCGCTCCGACGTCACCGCCGGTCAACGTCCAGTTGACCACCGCACCTCCGGCGATCTGACGTCATAATGCCGGGACCAGGCCCACACATGATGTATGCCCTAGGCACAGGTCAAGCTCTCATGAGCATCTCCAATGGCAGATTCAGCCCTCACCACTGCATCATCTACGCTTTAAACGCCTTCTTCGGCCCCGATATCGGCTCCTTTATCGAGTGGCTGACGTCCACCGTCGGCTTAGGTCGTGTGTTCGGATCCTCCGTCGAGAGTTTCGTTCACGATCCGTTGTTGTACGTTTTGATCCTCGGAATCCCCCTTTCGTTGCTCTACAATCGTGCTTCACGATTGTTTATCTCCAGAGGCTATCTCGATTCCGTCTCAGGGGTTAGTGTTTAATCATTTAGTGTAATTTGGTGTTTGAGTGATTTTGTGGTTGAAGTTCAATTGATGCCCTAAATTTGAAGTTCAACATGTTGTGATTATGTTTTTGTTGTTTTTGGTGCAGGTTCCACTTACTGTGAAGCAATGTTTGTTGTTGATATCAGCTGGTTCTTTGTCTCATTTCTTTCTAGATCACCTGTTTGAGGTAATATTTGACTACATGTTTACAGTTATAGGTGTCGCATAATTGAGGCGAGAGTGAGTTGCTAGTTGATCAATGATCATGTTGTTGATTAGAGCAGTTACTTCATTTTTGCAATACCAAGATAAAGTTACCATATATGAATGAACTGCATACTAATGTGGTGTTTTTTTTTTTCAAAGAGCTCTTCCCCACCTCTTCATCTGCGTGCGCGCAGATGCGGGAAGAGGTTTTGAGAACGTAGACTGTTTGATTTTTGGAAGACGTTTTATTAAAAAACATCTTTTGACGTCTGGTGGAGAAGATATGGACCTACCACTTCCTTCTTAGGTCTTCTAACCTCTTCTCAACTTTACAATACATCCCACCCCCACCGCTTAGACCTCCGCTGCCCCACCACCCCCGCCCCACCCACCACCCCCACCCCCACCACCACCCACCCCCCACCTCTCAACTTTACAATACATCCCACCCCTCACCGCTTGAACCTCCGCTGCCGCACCAACCCCCCATCCAACACCTGCGCCCGCCTCCAAACAACAATAAGGGGTGCAGGAGATTGAGCAGGGGTGTTCGAAAACAACCCCAAATACTGACCACCAACGGCCCCCGGTGGGTCGGTGACGTTGGACAACACAAACGTGATGCCGAAGCTGGCGCTGGAGCTGATCTCCGGCAAGATGGAGAACGCGAATTGGGTGGAGAAGGTGGTTAGGTTGCCAGAATCGGGTCAGATGATTGGGATCTTGATGGGGTAAAAGCCTCGACTGATGGACCATTGGTTGGTGGTGGTGTTGAAGGAGTTGAAGTGGAAGTCCACGGCGGCGATCGACGGTGGGTGTGGTGGTAGGATGAAGAGTAGGATGAGGATGAATGTTTGAGGTTGAAGATGCATTTTGGGGGTTAGGGTTTTGAATTTTGATCGATTTGGGAATTGGGGTTATTTGGGGTTAAAAATCAAATAGTCTTTTTTTTACAGACTACTGACGTTTGGTCCACCTTTTCTGCTGCAGATGTCTGCAGACGTGGTCCGCAGACTACAGACGTTTTCTTGCAGAAAAAACAAATAACACCTAACTATTCATTAATACAAACTGATTACTTTAGAAACTATTGTAGTCTGAATGACCACCCTATCTGCCACCGGCTATTGTGTGTATCTTGGATCCAACCTCATCGGTTGGAGTCCTTAGATACAACATACAGTTGTACAATCTAGTACTAAGGCGGTGTATCCTGTATTCGTGCTCTCGTTCTAGTGTGCTGAGGTTCCCTGGATTATGTCTCTGCTCTCTAATGCTCTATAGTGTGACAAAATTTGTGCTACATATCTAGAAGTCAATCCTTGTTTCGTTAAAGAATGAAACATCTTGAGATTGACTTACATTTATTCGTGATATGATGCTTGTCGGCTCTTCATGTTTGCTATGTTCCTACTTCAGTTTAAATTGTGCTGAGTTTATGACCACGTGTTGTCTTCCTCGGTCCTCTCTGTTTGGTACTCTTCGGTCCAAGTTTCATGTTGCTGTGAGCGTTTAGCTTGTGAGGCATATTAGAGTAGTTACCGCAACAGTTTCTACAAGATATAGTTAGTATTAGGGGTAGTTAGTATGTAGTTTACTTGATTTGGTAATTTTCTATTGGTACTTAGACTTGATGCAAGTCAGACAATGCTTATATGCAGAGAACATGCAACACAACATATTCACATGTAATCTTTATTTTAAAACCTTCATTGTCCAATAATAATGCAGGAAAACGGGCACTCAACCATGTACACCTGGATACTGAGTACGGGTTGGTGGAAAGGCCGAGCTCCGGTCAATCCAGATGCAGTTGTTGTAGTCGGGTTCTTATGTACCTGTTTAATCCTTGGTTTCATTCGCATCAACAGGTGGGTCCGCTTATTTTGTTTTTCTCTTCATCTTGTGTTATTTACGGCACGATCTTCCAATTTTGTTTACTTTCATTAATAAACTGCAGGGTGAAGCCTGAAAGATCCTTGAAGAAACAATCATGTAACTCTGTTAAGCTTCTGATAGCAATTGCTAGCATGTACTGTTTATGGTGTGCAAGCCAGATTTACTTGGTGAATCCACCAAGACCAGCTGTTGGTGAAGAAGCTGATCTTGGAGTCATTTTGTTTTTAGCTGTTTATTTCTTCCTTCCGCACTCGTTATGCATCATGTCTATGAACCCACATGAACCTGAACGACTCCCTCTTTAACGGGATTACTTGTTCAACACACGCAAAATGCAATCTTTTGAAATGAGGAGAGAAACATTATGAAATTTGTGTAGCAGAAATGCGTTATTTCATCGTAAAACTCTATACTTTTCGGTATGATCAAATCTGGGAATTGGTTAGAAAAGCAACCCATAAGAGCATCTGCAACAAGATGTCCGTGGGATGTTCAACACTCTTGTGTCAGCGGTACACCTCGCTAAGGATTTTGAAATGCCAATACTCTTATGTCTGTGGTACACCTCGTTAAGGTTTTTAAAATGCTAAATCCTTCAAACGCCTACAAACATATCACATTAGCTGTCATATTAGGTTTAGACTCGTTAAAAACGTTTATTTCTCCTTTACCATTACATCCATTTCTTTATACTTATCTCTAAAACCATACCATAACCATACTGTAACAGAGCTACCGGGTATGAGAAGAGTAAAATGTAAAACCTTACATCTATTATAAAGGGTTATTTTTTTTAAACAAAATAAGATAATATGTTATGTGTTTATGGGCATTGCCACCATCCATTTGTTTTAGTTTGAAAAAACAGATGAGACCATAAAAGCATCAAATAAACGAGCTCCTCCAATTTTGATGTTTGAATTTCAAACGACACCTTATCAGTTGAAGTTGCTCTAATGTGAGAGGCGACGGATGGATGCCATGGATTCTTTGTTTGAATGTTCTAACAAGTGGTTAAAAGAACAATGTTTTCAAAAGCGGATCGGACGTCAAACCGGACGTCTTATTGGTTTGTTGGTCGGAATGGTCAGTCGGATCGGATTTAAGAATCGAATTACATCATAATTATATATAGTATATTATGTATATAGTTATACATATAATTCAATATAAGTAATTTATGTGTGTTTTATAGTTATATATAAAACTTAACTATAATTTTATGTCCAGCACACTAATTTATTGTTCAACTACCCGTTTTTACCCATTAAAGTCCAAAAAGAAAAAAAAAATCAAAATCCAGTTCAACCAACGGTCCAGTTCCCGGTCCGACCATCGATTCGGGACGAACCGGCCGGTCAAACCTCTCTAAAACGAATTGATGCGAACAGGTTCGGCCACATCTCTGATTTCCGATCGGACCGGTTGGACCAGCAGGTCTGATCCGGTCTCAACAACATTGGTTAAGGATTAGAATGAGGTTTAGTTTTTAGCAATGTTTTCAGAACCGGATCAGACAGTGAACCAGACGCCCTACTGGTTCACTGGTCCGAGCGATTCGACCGGTTATGAGAACTGAATAAAATTATAACTATTTTAATAAATATATGTAAAAAAAGACTGAAAAATTTAAAATATATAAAAAACAATCCAACCGGTCAAACCCCTGGTTAGACTGGTTCTAACCTCCGATTCAGGATAAATCGACAAGTTCAATGCCTTTAAAACAAACTACACCTGATCGGACCGGTCGGTCTGATCCGGCCCTCAAAACACTGGTTTTTAGAGGTTGGGGAGTGTGAAGGACATGTGAACATGTCACATGTGGTTGAACGGTGTTGGGCTCATGGAGTTGAAATCATTTTCCATACGAGCAACTTGTTTTAATTGGCCTGAAATATTAATATACCTTTTAGATGCGGAAATATTAAATACTAAATGAACGGAAATAAACGCACTTTTATTTTCGATAAGACGACAAGGTAAAAAACTTCTATGGTTGACTTTCTTTTATTTAAAGGTCCTCACTTTTTTTAAACTTATAATAGATTTTATATTGTTTTACTTTGAGATGTTTTTCTTAAACATGTTAATGACTATTGATTATAATGACACGTTTAAAATAGTTGCACGTGTGTGTATGAAACACACCAAATTTTTTTTTTATACTTTCATAATTTATATCAGAGTTTTGGTCCCAGTTCACAACAAAATTTGTCACTTGTAGTGACATATCATTTCTTAACTTATATAAAAGTATTACATGAAAAAAATAACGTTTTACAAACTTTTATTACAATAATTATTATATTAAGTATTAAACGAGAGTAGGGTTCCTTCGTCAGTCCAGTCTCGTCCATGAAGCTTTAACCATTTATTGGCGCTTTTCCTGAAAACGTTTAAAAATATTTTTATTAGTTTTCGCTAAGTAAGTACACCCCTTTATTTAAAAAAACATATTTTTATTCATTGAAATTTAATATCCAAAATCTTTATTTATTTAATCCTCTTTACTTCTTTGGAATCCAACACCCGAATTCCCTATGGGTTTATTTTTAACCCTTGAGGATTATTAACTCATCTCTTTATATATGTGGAGTTCAACACCCGAACTCATTGGGATTTCAACACCCGAAATCCTTACATATATTTAACTTCCCTTTTATATATGTGGAGTTCAACACCCGAACCCCTTGGGATTTCAACACCCGAAATCCTTACATATATTAACTTCTCTTTAAACTATCAATACTCATAATTGGACCCGTAAACATATAAATATTTTCTTCATAATCATGTTTATCAAAATAAATAAACATATATCACATGTATTTAGACATGTTTCATCTCCACATAATACATACAAACTCATAATAAATAACACATATATCATGTATAACAAAATTTATTTACGGGTCAGTGTACTTACTTCCAGATGCTAATAATTTACGTGAGGATAAGATCTCGTATATTACTTTTCTTACACCGTCTTCAAAATATGCTAGGACTTTAATATTTTTTTCCTCAAATCTACTTAAATTTCTTGTACAACCCAACTTGAATATATATTATTATGCTTCTATTCCAACGCCCCTAGCTTGTTACAGTTGTTTCATATACTATTTTCTTCTTTGACTTATAATTACATATATATATATATATACATAACGTGGCCGACTTCAATTGATGAGAACACCAACAATTCTTATATCCTTCCTTTTGCAATATAATGACAACACCAGATATAATAGATGACTAGGTACTATATAATATATTTAAAACTTGCATCCATATCTATATACATATATTTATTATTATTATTATTATTATTATTATTATTATTATTATTATTATTATTATTATTATTATTATTATTATTATTATTATTATTATTATAATTATTATTATTAAATAAAATCAACACTCGTTTAAACGTAACTTAGTTCAATAATAATATAACCCAAAATTCACTCGTTATACAATATTTAAAATACATATTTCAGATAATTTATTTTCATCCATAAAACGGGATGTTACAACTCTCCCCCACTTATTTAGGTTTCGTCCCTGAAACCTTTTTATACATCGAATAATACGGGGTAATACTTTCTCATTTCATTCTCGGCTTCCTATGTGGTATCGGAACCACGCCGGTGTTTCCACTGTACTTTCACTTGACTTATTTCTTTATTTCGTAGTTGCTTAACCTTACGATCAAGAATCGCCACTGGCTTTTCTATGTAGTTAAGCTTTTCATCCACTTCTATTTCATTTAACGGCACATACGTCGTTTCATCAGCTAAGCATTTTCGTAAATATGACACATGAAATGTGTTATGGATTACATTTAATTCATCAGGTAATTCCAAACGATACGCCACCTGCCCCACACGAGCAATAATTTTGAACGGACCAATGAACCGCGGACTTAACTTGCCACGTTTACGAAAACGAATCACACCTTTCCATGGAGAGACCTTCAACATAACATAGTCTCCCACCTGAAATTCAATCGGGCGTCTTCGTTTATCAGCATACGACTTTTGTCGATCTTGAGCTGCTTTTAAATGCGCTCTGATTTGATCAATCTTTTCATTTGTCGCCTCCACTACTTCTTTATTAGCAAGTTCTCTTTGACCTACCTCTCCCCAACATACAGGAGTGCGGCATTTTCTACCATAAAGCATTTCAAACGGGGGCATTCCAATGCTCGAATGATAACTATTATTATAAGAGAACTCTGCTAAAGGCAAATATTTATCCCAACTGCCACCAAAATCAATAATACATGCACGTAGCATATCTTCGAGAGTTTGAATCGTCCTTTCGCTTTGCCCATCAGTTTGTGGGTGATATGCCGTACTGATTAATAATTTGGTGCCCATTCCTTCTTGAAATTTCCTCCAGAATCTTGAGGTAAAACGTGTGTCTCTGTCAGATATAATAGACAATGACACACCATGCCTTGACACTACCTCGTTAACATATACTTCTACCATTCGTTCAGACGAATAGTTTTCACGTATGGGTATAAAGTGAGTACTTTTTGTCAGACGGTCGACAATTACCCATATCGTGTCATATCCTTTTGCCGTTTTTGGAAGTTTCGTTACCAGATCCATCGTAATATGCTCCCACTTCCATAATGGAATTTCTAGTGGTTGCATTTTCTCGTATGGTTTCTGGTGCTCAGCTTTGACTTGTAAGCAAGTCAAGCACTTTTCAACATATTTAGCAATATATCTTTTCATTCCAGGCCACCAATACTCTTTCTTTAAATCATTATACATCTTGGTTGCACCTGGATGAATTGAGTACTTCGACTTATGCGCTTCATCAAGAATTATTGTTTTAACCTTACAAGTTCGAGGAATTCAAATTCGTCCAAAACGAACTTTAATTCCTTTATCATTTTCTTCAAAATATCGAACTTGACCAATAATTCTTTCACACCTTAAATTTTCTTCCTTTAGTGCCTCCACTTGTGCAACTCTAATTTGATCAAACAAGTCGGAATTCACAATCAGTTTATATGACTTTACTTTAATTGGAGCGTAACTCTCCTTCCGGCTTAAAGCATCAGCTACAACATTAGCTTTACCCGGATGATAAGGTATTTCACAGTCATAATCATTGACCAGTTCTAACCACCGTCGTTGTCTCATATTCAATTCCTTTTGGTCAAAGAAATATTTCAGACTTTTATGATCAGTATAGATAGTGCACTTCGTTCCATACAAATAATGCCTCCAGATCTTTAACGCAAATACGACCGCTGCCAATTCAAGATCATGGGTTGGGTAATTTGCTTCATGTGACTTCAATTGCCGTGAAGCGTAAGCTATTACCTTTCCTCTTTGCATAAGCACACAACCCAATCCAACACGTGAGGCATCAGAATAAACTATGAAATCTTCAGTTCCTTCTGGTAGTACCAGAACAGGAGCTTTAGTTAACTTTTCTTTCAAAAGTTGGAACGCCTTTTCTTGTTCTGGATTCCATTCAAATTTGAAATTTTTCCGAGTTAGCTTCGTCAACGGGGAAGCTATCTTTGAGAAATCCTGAATAAAACGCCAATAATAACCGGCTAAGCCCAGAAAACTTCTGACTTCAGTTGGGGTGTTAGGAGGTGACCATTTCATAATAGTCTCTATTTTGGAGGGATCCACCAAAATACCCTCCGCATTCACCACATGACCTAAGAATTGGACTTCTCGAAGCCAGAATGCACATTTAGAAAATTTTGCATATAACTTTTCTTTTCTTAGCACATTGAGAACCTCACGAAGATGTTGAGTGTGATCTTCTTCGGTTCGTGAATAAATAAGAATATCATCGATAAAAACGATGACGGAACGATCAAGCATAGGTTTACATACTCGATTCAATAGGTCCATGAAAACCGCTGGAGCATTTGTTAAACCAAATGGCATCACAACGAATTCATAGTGCCCATAACGAGTACGAAAAGCTGTCTTAGGTACATCTTCTTCTCGTACTTTAACTTGATGATAACCTGACCTTAAATCGATCTTTGAGAACCAACTAGCGCCTTGTAGTTGGTCAAAAAGATCATCAATTCTAGGCAAAGGGTACCTATTCTTGATGGTCAGCTTATTCAATTCACGATAATCGATGCACATCCGCATGCTACCGTCCTTCTTTTTAACAAACAATATAGGCGCGCCCCAAGGTGAAACACTTGGGCGAATAAAACCTTTATCCAAGAGATCTTGAAGTTGAGACATCAATTCCTTCATCTCGTTGGGTGCTAGTCGATACGGCGATTTAGCAGCAGGCTTAGCTCCAGGAACTAAATCAATTTTAAATTCAACTTCTATTTCTGGTGGAACGCCCGGTAGCTCATCAGGGAATACGTCAGGGAATTCTTTAACTATAGGGACTTCATCAAGTTTTCTTTCTTTCGTTTCTTTATCAGCCACGTAGGCTAGAAACGCTTGATGTCCATGTCGTATGTAACTGTTGGCTTTCGCCATTGAACATACGATTATGTTGCTCTTTCTTTCTCCGTAAATCCAGATTTGTTCTTCCGTTGGCGACATAAATTGAACAATCTTTCGATTGCAGAGTATCGACGCGTGATGCTGGGACAACCAATCCATCCCAATAATCACATCAAATTCCCTTAACTCTATCGGGATTAAGTCGATATCGTATTCCTCTCCTTGAATATTTACTTTACAGTTTCGACATATTTCGGATAAGACGAAACTTTTATCACTAGCAATGTCAACTTCTAACACATTTACTAGCTTACTTCTAACAAAAGAATTATGGCAAGCAAACTTTATAGATACGAAGGATCTACTCGCTCCAGAATCAAATAAAACATATGCAGGAAGGAAGTTGACTAGAAAGGTACCTGTGACGACATCAGGTTCAACCTTTGCTTCTTCTGCTGTAATTTGAAAAGCCCTGCCTCGTGGTTTTGGAGCTTCCAACTGTTTCATGTTCTCTAAGGCTCTCGATCCTTCCGCAGTCTTGGTAACCCTTGTTCTCAGCTCTGGACAGTCATTCCTCATATGACCCGGCTTATAGCAGTTATAACATAAGTTGACAGGGCTAACACACTGTGGTGCTGTATGCCCTGGTTTCCCACATTTATAACAAATTGGGTTCTTATAATGACACTCCCCAAGATGCCTCTTTCCACAGAATTGACAGTTACCGTACTCTTTGATAGAGCCTGAACTCTTTACAGGCTTTATAAATTTTACTTTCTTTGCAGGTACTGCAGGAACCATAACATCAACCTTTCTCTTCCCGTCTCTTTCTTTCTGTCTTTTCAGTTCCATCTCTCGTTCACGAGCCCAATTAAGAAGCTCCTCAAGACTTCCACATTTTGATGGAGAAATAAATTCTCTAATTTCTGTCTTAAGGATAAGATGGAACCGAGTCATCCATATTTCTTCAGAAGTGAAAAGCGAAGGACAAAACTTCGCTTTATCATAGAAAACTCCAAAGATTTCATCCACAGTCTCATTGCCTTGACGCATATGAAGAAGTTCTTCAGTGATACGATCAATTGCAACACGAGGACTGAAATGTTTTAGGAAGATTGGTTTGAATTCTTCACAGGACATACTTCTGATTCTTTCTCTCCCCTTCTCCTTCTTCACCATATCCCACCAGTCTTTAGCTCTTTCACAAAACTGGTTTGTCGCGAACATCACTTCATCGTACGGATCGCAATGACACGTATCGAAAATAGTTTCCATGGCTGTTATCCACCTTTGGCTGACCAAAGGGTCAATTTCACCTTTAAACTGTGACGGTTTAAATGCCATGAAATCTGTATACGTGCAGTGACATTTTTCGACTTTAGCTATTGGCGCCGCTTCCATATTATTCGTAGGTTTTTCTACGACCACTTCATTTTTTCAATTTTTCTTCTAGCATAATCCCAGTACAGCTAAAAGATATGGGATATTGGCTTCAAATGCCTTTCCTACTTCAATGGCAATCTGTCTACGAATTTCTTCTGGTACAAACGTTGTATTATTATTAAGACGAGATGAATACACTGATCTTTCTGAAGCATTATCTACATGCTTTTCAGTGTTACGACTTCCCTCGCCTTGTGTAGCATTCTCTCCTCTTTCATCCGCCATATTTCTCTAAACAATTTATTTATTTCACGTTAATTTTTTTTATTCTAATGATTTCTACACTGCAAGCACTTATATAAGGCCTTAATGCTCCATACTTTATTATCAAGACAAACAATATATCTAAGGCCCAAAAAGTACTATATATGCATTTATAACATACTACACATACACATCATTTTATGCATACATACTCCCCATCCCCACACTTACTCTTTGACGTTTTTAATACAATATGATCTTTGGAAATTCATAATGATATGATATATTACCCTCATACTGGCCAGGTATGAAAACAATATACTATACTCATCATAATTTTACAACTACCATATGATATCTCAAACATACAAATTTCAGTGTACACATATTTTCTCATATGTTTTCATAAAGCATCAATACAAACTTCCCATTTATCTGCTTCCCTGGACCGTTTCTGGACTGAACCCTCTCGTTTTAATATCAGTAGCACTTATGGTTCGAGTCTAAGTATTTCTTTTATATACTTAAATCTCTCGAACCGTGCTCTGATACCAACTTGAAACACACCAAATTTTTTTTTATACTTTCACAATTTATATCAAAGTTTTGGTCCCAGTTCACAACAAAATTTGTCACTTGTAGTGACATGTCATTTCTTAACTTATATAGAAGTATTACATGAAAAAAATAACGTTTTACAAACTTTTATTACAATAATTATTATATTAAGTATTAAACGAGAGTAGGGTTCCTTCGTCAGTCCAGTCTCGTCCGTGAAGCTTTAACCATTTATTGGCGCTTTTCCTGAAAACGTTTAAAAATATTTTTATTAGCTTTCGCTAAGTAAGCACACCCCTTTATTTAAAAAAACATATTTTTATTCATTGGAATTTAATATCCAAAATCTTTATTTATTTAATCCTCTTTACTTCTTTGGAATCCAACACCCGAATTCCTTATGGGTTTATTTTTAACCCTTGAGGATTATTAACTCATCTCTTTATATATGTGGAGTTCAACACCCGAACTCATTGGGATTTCAACACCCGAAATCCTTACATATATTTAACTTCCCTTTTATATATATGTGGAGTTCAACACCCGAACCCCTTGGGATTTCAACACCCGAAATCCTTACATATATTAACTTCTCTTTAAACTATCAATACTCATAATTGAACCCGTAAACATATAAATATTTTCTTCATAATCATGTTTATCAAAATAAATAAACATATATCACATGTATTTAGACATGTTTCATCTCCACATAATACATACAAACTCATAATAAATAACACATATATCATGTATAACAAAATTTATTTACGGGTCAGTGTACTTACTTCCAGATGCTAATAATTTACGTGAGGATAAGATCTCGTATATCACTTTTCTTACACCGTCTTCAAAATATGCTAGGACTTTAATATTTTTTTGCTCAAATCTACTTAAATTTCCTGTACAACCCAACTTGAATATATATTATTATGCTTCTATTCCAACGCCCCTTTTCAATTGATGAGAAGAAAACGTGGCAGTGCACCAACAATTCTTATGTCCTTCCTTTTGCAATATAATGACAACACCACATATAATAGATGACTAGGTACTATATAATATATTTAAAACTTACATCCATATCTATATACATATATTTATTATTATTATTATTATTATTATTATTATTATTATTATAATTATTATTATTAAAAAAATCAACACTCGTTTAAACGTAACTTAGTTCATGTATAACTATTTTAATACAACTTTACACATATTTTCAAAAAGAAAATTAGAAGGGTTTGATTAGTAAATGAGAGTTGTACACCTGTCCGTATAGCAGTTCCCATTAAGAAAGTGATATACACACGAATGGACTTTTTTGTCAAGGTGTTTTTGTCAAAAAAAGAGGCATTGTACATAACAGTGTAACGCCTTCACATCTTAATTTATCACAAGTATTTTTCCCGCGCTAGAAGTTTGGTAATTTTCTCCTGCGTTACGCTTTGTGTATTTGATAGTAATCAGTTTTTCTCGTTGAACATCATAAAATCGAATACCAATACGTGTTAAATTAACACCAAGACCGACAACGATAATGTGTTATCATCAGTTTTGTTCGTCTCGGTACAGCAACGATAACTACACTCGCTATAGCCTACGATGAAAAAAATATTCGTTATTAAATGTAACTCTGTTTTTAGAAAAAAATATCAAATAGTTGACAAAAAACAATTAAACACATCGGCACTATCTGTGTAACATCGCGTATTTTCAATAAAAGTAATTTTAAGACATCGATGTTGATGCCAATAAATACAATAATCATGATAATAATAATAATAATAATAATAATAATAATAATAATAATAATAATAATAATAATAATAATAATGGTAATAATAATAATAATAATAATAATAATATCTAGGGGGTATTTTTGTCAATTATGAAACTTAAATTGAAAGTTTCTAAGCATAAAATAAAGAAAACAAAACCTAAGGGACCATTTCTGTAAAATTGTAAACCCAAACCCCCGCCCCTTTTCCCCTCTCGATTTTCCGGCCAAACTTCCGGCCACATCTCCGGCGACTTCCGAACGCCCAAAATAAGTCGGTTTTAACCCAATCAAACTACCCCGACAACATCTTGAGCTGGATTCGACCCTGTGCCCGATTTAAATTTAAAAATTCAAGTAGTTCAGTGCGGTTTAGAACCAAACAAATTGTCGGCCGGTTTTCACGCCACAATCGCGCACTAAATCAGTATAATGATTAAATTAATCTCGCGCAAAGGAACTTTTAAACATTTATAATCTTCCAATGTGTTCAAATCGATCTAAAACAAGCTCAAACACCACCGTTTGAACATCTCTAAACCGTCGACCTGCAACTCGATTAAAACCCAACCTTCGATCGACTTTAACTTAAATTGGCAAAGGGCTTTTGTCTTTGATCATAATCCGAAGCTACCTACGAAACTAATTTGATTTTCATCACGTTTTGCTCACCCATCGATCATTACCTTGTCGCGGACCTGTTCTTCATCGGGTAAATTTCGATCGAACACCATATAGGTAATTCTACACACCCACATACTCGGTTTTTCATGGGGAATAAAAGCCCCATGATTGCAGATGCAATCGAAATCGATTCGATGTTCAATTGGGGTGAGATTTGAACTAGGGCTCGATTCGGGTTTGGGGGAAACGGTTTAAACCGCTTATAATCAAGTGGAACCGGATTTTAACCGCGGCTGCGGCCTTGGTTCACCGGTCCCGTGTCTCCATGTCATTCCAGAGGTCCCGGGTTCGACCCCGGGCCACCTCACACATTTTTTTAGGCATTTTTTTAAGCTTTAAAAATTCCAAAAAAATTCCTAAAAATCATAAAAATATTTTTACAAACATTAAAATTTTTAAACAACTTAATTATTTTCTGAAATTTATTTTCACATTTTATCTATTTTATTAAATGTTTTAAATAAATAAAAATCACAAATATTACAAAATTATTGCTATGAAAGTGAACTTTTAATAATAATTTAATTTACTAAATTATTATTCGACACTATATTACTTTTAATTTATTCAAGAAAATTACAATCATATATGTTTTATAGATTAATTACAAAAGTCGTTTTGTGATATTTAAAATAATTAAATATATTAATTAATTATCATGTAATTGATTAATAAAATTAATTATTTTTCCCACACATTAACAATAAATCAAACAGATACGTATACTGATAAATACATTTTTTAATAAATTCTAAACATAATGACTTTCAAATTTATTTTATTTATTTCAAAACATTTCAACTAAATAAATCACTTTATTTAGACTACCATTCAAAAGCCAATGGAAACCCCAACCTATTCCCAATTCTCACATTATTATTATTCTAATTCGAGGCGCCGTTCCTTAGGTTTAATCATAAGGAAATCGTAGGTGTCTAATCTATCACGTCCAAATTCAAATCTCATCAATCAAGTGAGTATTCATATCCCTTTTTTATATCATTTCTTATTTGGGGGAAATCATGTGATACAATATATTCAATCATGATATTCTATTGTTATTTCATTCTAAATTCAATTCAAGACAGGTTATGTTATTACTTGCAATTATGTGAACATACTATGGTAAACTGGACGACAGTAAAACCCTAATTCAATCAATCAATCCTGGTATCAATGGTAGATCTACTGGTTTGGATAACCCACCCCATATGAATAGTCGAGTGGTGATTGTGCCAGAGGCAGGAGTTAATCTATGGTGTATGTGTGGAGTCTATTATATGCAAGTGTCAAGTCAAGGGGTTGTTATTGTGTCGGTTTATCTATATGCTTTACTGTTGCAATATAAGTCTTAACGTTACCTTGTGAATTGGATTATTCTCAATCATTAAATCAATCAATCTATATGTATACTCAAAACTGTGATTACTCACCAGCTAACTCGTTAGCTGACTTTATTTTCTCACATGATTTCAGGTTAAGCAAGATAGTGGACTTCTACCTGCCCATTTAAGACCCGGACTTAGTTAAAATAAAAGACAAAAACTATTGTGGTTTCAACTGTTGTATTTGTGTATGTTGAACTTTTTATTATCTTGTAATCTGATTTTAATATTATTTCCACTATTAGACAACTATGTGTTATGAACAATCAATCATTCCCTCGTTCGCTCCGATGATTCCGCCGTCGGTCGGGGTGTGACAATCTGCTTTTTGAAAAATTAAGGAATGAGCGTTATTTCCCCGTGCTAAGTGACGACAGTTTAGTAGTTTTTCTCCACGTTACATGACGTGAGTTTGGCCGTTATCACATTTGCTCGTCGAGATCCATAAAAGCGAGTGCTGAAACCGGTTCGAGATCCATAAAAGCGATAGCTAAAACCGGTTCGAGATCCATAAAAGCGAGTGTTGAAACCGGTTCTGATATCAATACTGGTAACAAGCTTTTCGTTCATAATCGGTTTGGTTCATCAAGGTATCACAACGATAACTACACTCTCTTTATACCATATGATACAAAAACACACTCGATTTTGAATGCCCTTAATTTAGATATTTTTATTCTTATAAAATAGTAATTAAAGATTTAAAGGGGACAAGGAGCATCACCACGTTCTTTCTTATAAAATTTTTTCACTTTTATCTCATAATAATTAATCACATTAATTACTAAATATTATTTAATTCTTTTTTAAATTACTAATAGTTTTTTAATAAACTAAGAAAGAGATCTATTTTATTAATGTTATTTCTAAAAAATATTTTTTATAAAATATGAAATTTTCTAAAACATCAAACTTTTTTTTAAAAATACATGAAATTATAAAATTGATATTTTTAAAATCAATATTTTTATAAAAACTAATAATTAAAAACTAGTTGTTATAATAAGGAAAATGACGTTTTTCTGAACGATTTGTTTTGAAACAAAGTGTTTTTTGGAAAAAACAAATTTTAAGAATTGATATCATTGTTTTATTACTTACAATATATACACTTACGTAATTCCAATTATATTTTATATTAATTTATTGTTTTATAATTAATAAAATTTTATTCTATTTAATATTTTATTTAATAAGTCCGTGTAACACACGAGTTATCAAAGCAAATGTGTGTGTATTAGAGTGTTGACAAAAAACATGTTTTCTGTTTTTAAAATAACTAACGAATGAAATATATTACATAAAATCAAAAATAATTAGAAAATGATAAAGGTTACTATTAAACTTCTGTGGTAAAACTTAAAAAAAAAACAAGTAAACCAAGTTTTACGGTTTAATTGAAGGACAAAAAATGTCATTTCATCAAAAATCTTGTGGCCAAAAATTAAAAACATAAGTGTACATCGTAGCACTCAAGTTACACCTTAATACATAAATAAATAAATATAATATATGATATAATACTAACTTCGTCAACCAACTTTTCAAAGAATTAAAAAATCAACAATTACTTTTTTGTCAATGGGTTTGAAGATTTTAAAAAGGTTACCCTTTATTATTTTTAAATGTAGTTTGGTTAAAAAAAATTGACAGCATTTAAGCTTTGTTACATCAAAATTTGACTTTTCTTTTTATTGCTCATTTTTCCTTCAAGAAACTATATTAATTAGACCTAACTACTTATTCTCTCTTCTCATTTGTTTATTATTTCATTAGGCTAAAGACTCGCGTAACACATATGTTTAATTCAAAAATATTGTTTTCATTTAAAAAGTTATTAAATTATAATGTTGTTGATAATACTTTATATATCGACTTTTATGTATATTTTTTAACATTAGTTATATCTAATATTAGTAGGTTTTCTCTATTAATACTTATACATTTAGATAGTGTATAATATGGAATGAAAATAAATTTATAAATAATAACTTTAGGTAATAAACAAATAAATTTAAACATGAAAAACAATACTTCAAATTCATAAACATCTGAATATTTCTTTGTATACAACATTTGATGTTCTGTTGGTGATTTTTTCGTTATTATATAATATTAATAATTTTAATCTTTGTCTACTTTTAACTCGAGTTAACGCAACATAAAGTTGACCATGTGTGAACGCTGATTGTTTAAAAAACAAATCAACTTTGGATAGCGATTGTTCTTGGCTACTGTTCATTATCATTGCAAAACACACTGTAGACAATGATAGGTTAAATCAAAATCGTAGAGGATGAAAGCTCAAATATAATAAAAAACAAATACATTTTGTTAAAGAAAACTTGATGAAACTGAAGCCAAAATGAGAATGTTGATGAAGTCTGTTGCATCAGACTTTATAAAGACAAATCACGAAGGTTGTAAAGATGGAGATGGTTGCGAAATCTTTTAAAACCGGGTATGATTTCATTTCCAAATAAAGATACCCATGATTCCTTTAAATTGGAGAGGAGTTTTATGAATAAATCCCGTAACTTTTGTCAAAAGTCAAATATAAACCGAGCATTTTATGGAAACACACCATCAAGCAATTGATTTTATAGATGAAGAGAATCAAAGATGATTTCTATAGTTTTTGTTGATGAATTGTTTAAAAAAAGAAAAATATCAGGTATGATTTTATTTTTAAAAAAAGATGCACTCTAATTTAGAGTTAAATTTCTAAAATTTCCATATGTATCCCTTGTATCAAAAGTTGATTTTTAGTTAAATTAATCTAGACTAACACTAATACCAGATTAATATTTAGGCGGGAATCGAAAAAATAGAGTCTTAAGAGAATGTCACGTGGCACTAAAGTTATTGTTTTATTAATATGTATAGATTAGGCTTTTAATGTTAAGCTAAATGTAAAACATAAGCTTGAAATTAAAAAAGATAGTGAAAAAAAACTTATAAACATCAACTAGGTTTTAACCCGCCGCGCGTTGCGGCGGCGTTTGCGGCGTGATAATGTATAAACTACGACCAGCCGACTCGTTTCCCAACTAAATTTACGTCAAAACGTAGAGTAACTCGAATATTTACCATTGAATGATAACATGTTATATTCGGCCCAACTATTTTTAAAACAAATTTATGTCGAAAAGTATAGAAACTCAAAACGTACATAAAAACACGTGCATTAACGTTGTATGCGATGCGATAGAGTATATGTTACAAAAATGTCCGACTCGTTTATGAGTTAAATTACATCGAACCGTATTTTCTATGTCGAATAAAACATATTATATTTAACCTAACTCGTTTCCCAACTAAATTTGTGTTGAAATTTTTTTATCGCGTCAATTGAAACATATTATATTTGACCCAATGTGTTATTATAATATATAGTATAATATATAATATTCAAAAAAAGAAAAAGATTAGGTTTTGGCGCGCGCGTTGCCGTGTGTATGCGAGTTTTAATGTAACCCTAAATCAAAATCAAAATGAAGGTTCAAAACCACAAAATCAGTAAAATACGCAAAGTAAAACACACAAAAACCCTAAATCCATAACACACCAGAATATGCAGAACCCAAAAACTAAATCAAAGCCCAACACCATATGAAAATTAAAGCCGCAAGAAAGCGACACAGTCCAAAATAGAAAACCGACAAAAATCAAAGCCCCGAAAAGAGCAAACAAAAGAAAAACCCAAACCTTAATAGCGAGAATCGTCAGGGTATCGATAATGAAAGAAAAAAAACAGGAACTCGGAGAAAGACAACGTCAACGAACCCTACAAATCAAAGATACGTGTCCAGATAAAAAAAAATCCAAAAAAAACTCCATCCCAAAATCTCGAACCAACACCCAAAATAACCCATATTAAAACACACAAAAAATTAAAACACAAACAAAATAAATTTTCACACAAAAAACCAAAAAAAGGGGAAATCCACTCACCGACCAATGTTATTAATTAGAATAGTAATAGTAATTAAAAAAAGTTAAAAGATTTGTTCATTTGTGCTGAAGCAGATTCTTGTTTAAATCACTATATACTTATATTAGCATAAACAAACAAACAAACAAACCCAGTATATCCCGCTCAAGAGCAGGGTCTGGGAGGGGTAGGTGTAGGCAAGTCTTTCCTCTACCTAGATAGGTGGAGAGACCGCTTCCAAAGAGACCCCCGACTCATTATGAAAAGCCATAACGCTAGTGAATCAGTATATAATCGAAATACGATAAATGATACATTACATAACATACAACATACAACATACAGAAAAATATCACCAAAAGGAAAAAAATGAACAAGCATACATCATAGAAGCAGCAAGATTCCCCTAAAAAGGGCAGAAGCGGGCTACATACACAACAATCCCTGCAAGACGCAATCAAAAAGTCCCTTCCCAGATGCAGAACCCATTAAAAGTCCTTAATATTGATTCTACGCCTCCACTCACTCCTATCCTCGATCATATGCTCGGAGAGGTGCAAGTGTACCATATCTTTCCTAATTTTCTCTTCCCAAGTCAACCTAGGTCTTCCTCTACCCTCCCTACCCTCTAGGATGATGTTCTCTACCGCTCTATCGGTTCAGCCATTGGTCTTCTCTTGACATGCCCAAACCATCTTAATCTTCCCTCTCGTATTTTATCTGCAATAGAAGCCACTTCTAACTTCTGACGAAACACTTCGTTTCTTATCCGATCCATTTTTGTGTTTCCACACATCCACCTCAGCATTCGCATTTCTGCAACCTCTATTTGTTTCTCGTGCGATTTCTTTATGGCCCAGCAGTCTGTTCCATATAGCATAGCTGGGCGTATCGCCACTCTGTATAGTTTTCCTTTTAGTTTCGCTGGAAACCTCTTATCACATAGAATTCCTGATGTTGCTCTCCACTTGCACCATCCTGCTTGAACGCGGTGCGCTACATCGCTGTGTATCTCTCCGTCTTCCTGCAGGTACGAGCCCAGGTATTTGAACCTAGACGTTCGTGGGACCGGCATACCCTGGATACTGACTTGGGTGTCCTCATCCGCCTAGTCACCAAAGTTGCAATGCATGTATTCCGTCTTAGAGCGACTTATCCTTAATCCTATGTGCTCTAGTGCTGCTCTCCACTGCTCTAGCTTGTCGTTAAGCATCGTTTTAGATTCTGATATTAATACAATATCATCCGCAAAAAGCATGCACCACGGGGCTGACTGTTGTATAGATTTGGTCATCTCATCCAACACTACTGTGAAAAGAAATGGGCTCAGTGCAGATCCTTGGTGGAGTCCCACTTCCACTGAGAAGGTGTCTGTGTCTTCTACCGGTGCTCGCACACACGTTTTTGCCCCGTCATACATATCCTTAATTATTTTGATATACTCTCTGGTACCCTTCTAACTCGTAGACTTTCCCAGATTAGCTGTCGCGGAACACTGTCATATGCCTTTTCTAGGTCGATGAATACCATATGAAGGTCCCTTTTCTTTTCTCTATATTTCTCCATTAATCGTCTTACGACGTGTATGGCTTCTGTTGTAGAGCGTCCTGGCATAAATCCAAATTGGTTTATCGCTATATGAGTTTCCCGTCTAATTCTCGTGTCGATAACTCTTTCCCATAATTTCATCGTGTGACTCAATAGCTTTATTCCCCTGTAGTTTTCACAACATTGAACATCTCCTTTTTTCTTATATACGGGGACTATGACACTGGTTCTCCACTGGTCTGGTATCTTCCGTGTCTTAAAGATAGTGTTGAATAAGTCTGTTAACCATTGGAGACCCTCATCACCCAGGCATTTCCACACTTCATTCGGTATGTTGTCTGGACCCACTGCTTTAGCCCTTCCCATTTTCTTCATCGCTCTTGTAACTTCGTCAACTGTGATGCTTGTATAATAGCAGTTGTTTTGTTGCGTTGTTTGTGTTGTTCTAACTATCTCAGTCTGTTGATTTGGGTTTCTTATGTTGAAAAGGTTATCGAAGTAAGTTTTCCATCTCACCTTGATGTCTTTCTCCTTCACCAAAACCTTTCCATCCACCGCCTTTATGAACTTCACCATTCTCAAGTCTTGTCTTCTACTTTCTCTTGCCTTGGCTATCTTAAACATGTCTTGCTCTCCCTCTTTCGTCTCTAATCGTTTATACATCGTCTCGTACGCCGCGTTCTTTGCCTCTGACACCGATTTTTTCGCCTGTCGCTTCGCCTCTTTGTATTTTTCTTTTAGCTCTGCGCGTTTTTCCTCATTGTTACAGCGTATAAGCTCTCTAAAACTTTGTTGTTTGGTTCGTATCTTTTCCTATACATTTTCGTTCCACCACCAGGATTCCTTATGACCGACTGTCCTTTTTGTTGTTACTCCAAGCGTTTCTTTAGCTGCTTGGATAAGCCTATTTGCCATATCCTCCCACTTTTGTTTTGCGTCTTCCTGTGGTCCAGTCTGGTTCAGTGGTATGACCTTATCTCTGAAAATGGTAATCTTTTCGTCTTTGAGCTGGCCCCATCTGATCGTAGGTCTTAGTCTCTTGTTCGGTAGGGCAATTTGTCTCTTGAGGCGTATATCCGCCACCAACATATGGTGTTGTGTCACAACTGACTCTCCTGGTATTGCTTTACAGTCCTTCCACGAGCTATGATCTTCTATCCTCGTCAATATATAGTCTATCTGCGTGTGTCTCCCACCGCTACTAAACGTGATTAGATGCGATTCTCTTTTCTTAAAAAACGAATTTATGATGCCTAGGTCATGCGCTACTGCAAAGTCGAGAAGCTCCCTACCGCCGTCATTCCTAAGACCATACCCGTAGCCTCCATGCACCAGTTGGAAATGCTCATTATCCTTACCGATATGTCCATTAAAATCTCCTCCTATGTATATCTTATCTTCTCTCGGTATGTCCCCATAACGTGATCTAAACTCTCCCAGAACTTCTTTCTTTCCGTTTCACCTAGTCCAACATGTGGTGCATACGCGCTAACTACTGCCACTACCTCATCCCCTATTACTATTCTTAACAACATAATTTTATCATCGTATCTTCTCACTTCCACAACATTATCATGAAGTTCCTTAGCAACTAAAAAACCTACACCATTTTTTGTTCCATCAGACCCTGAATACCATAGTTTATAACTATTGCACTCTTTTGCTCTCCCACCCCGCCATCTAGTCTCCTGAAGGGACGCTATCTGGACCCTATGTTTTTTCAGCACATCAATTAAGTCGAGTAACTTACTAGTTAGGGTTCCTACATTCCACGATGCCACCCTTAATCTACAAACCTTATTACCTGTCTTCGCACCTCTCGTCACCGAACATGATCTCGGGTCAACATAGTAGCTCCTGTTATCTATTATACCCGACAGCGTCCACTAAAAGTACCCGAAAAACACGTACAACACAGAAGAAAGAAACGCAGCACAAGTATAGCACAATCAACGGAAACAGTCCCACGAGGTCAACAATACGCTAGGAGCACGCAAACAAATCAAGACACAGAAAAAAATCAAATCACGCGATGCTGGTACCCCTAACAAAGACCACAAGAACTTAATCAAAAATAGCAACAATGATCACCACTTCACACAATGACACACTATCCTGAGTATAGATTCAAATATGCCAATGAAACCTATCTAGAGAACAGTTCTAAGATTGACCAGAAATGAATATGAATATTAAAAGGGTCAGTCTAAAACACGACGTTCACATGTTAGGTTGACAACTTTCGCAAGAATAAATATATGTTGTGTACAAGTTTACTTACAGAAGGTTAAAATACAAAGTGCCAGAAACGTACAATGACTATGGAGTTATCAAGGCGCGCCACGCTATTAGGGAGAGGGGTACTTTCATCACGTCATAATTACGCACAAAAGATACTCGATCACACAACTTATGTTTATGATTACACATAGTAAATAGTTATGCAACATTTATAAGTAATTATGTGAGTTAAATCATAATTACGCAGATTATATGAAACTCGACTTGGCCCCTCTGGCACTTTTGACGAGAGAAGTTTGAACGTATAGGCTGCACTTTGGATCACAAATGGTGGAGTCTCTAAAAGCTATATGTATATTTTACACAACTTATGTTTATGATTACGCACAATAATAATTATGTAACTTTAATAAGTAATATCGCAATTTATTTGATTATTATGTAGAACAACAATCATGCAAGTTATATGCATAATACATTGACTTTTTTTTAATACACACAACAAATTGTCGTAAAAAAGTTATATGCATTGATAAAACATGGGGAAATTTGAAAATTAAAAAAAAATCAAGATTATAAGCTATACTAATTTTACTTCTCCTGACTCTTTTCATGCATGATAATTATTTTTCTTATGTGCTATAATTTAATTCTTTAATATCAGCTATTGATTACTTAGATCAATGGCTCATATGCGCTTTACATATTTTGTGTGGAAAATACACTTTGTATTTTAAACCATCTATACTTATTATTTATTTGTTTTAAGCAATAATTTCTAGACCTTTTAGGATAAATACATCACAACCTATGCCCTCTACATAGGAATTGAACTTGTAATGTTTCGGTAGAAGGGCACACCACATGACGAGCAGGTTTATCTTCTCCTTACGTATTGATCACTACATTAATTAACTATACCTTAAAATTCATCCAGTTTTCGTCACCTTCTGCTACCTTCTCCGTCATCAACCATCACCCCTCACCGTAACGACACTGTCGCCCCTCACCTTTGCCTTCTTCGTCAACAAACTGCCACCATCAATCATCGCACTCTAACCGGAAAAAAAGAAAAAAACATAAAGAAACATATATTGTTAATTGTTGAAGTTTTTTTTTGTTTTGGTAACTAAAACATAAAAAAAACATATTATGTCTAGCACGTATTCGATAATTGATTTAATTTTTTTAAAAAAATATGTGAAAGTAAAAGAAAAAAATGCAACTTAAATGAAAATAAACATAGACAAAATAAAAGAACAAAAACCAACAAAAAAATACGAGTAGAGGTTTAAACCCGTGTCTAACGGTCAATTGGTCTTTGACCTACCAGTATCCACCAATGTGTATCTAAACTCTAAATTGTGGTATCTACTTAATTATAAATATGGTACTTTTGGAGTATATTTGATCATTAAATACCTATAAATTGTAAAATAAATAATTTAAAATCATTTACAGATAAACATCAAACAAGAGGTGCTTGATCAGGGACCGAGTTGTTACCATCTAATGGAAGAAAATCTTTTCAGTGGAATTGGTCGAGACCCCCTTCTTCCGGCATTGAAATAGATGAACTATTAAGGTGTGAGAAGATGATTTCGCAGATTAATACAACCGATAGAGGCGACAGATGGAAGTGGATTGGATCCGAGGAGGGGTTATTCAATGTGCATTCTATTAGGATGCTATGCTCGAGCACCTCAACCTCGGGGAATTCTTTCATATTGAGTTGGACTAAATCGGAAAGGTTAATGTGCTAGCCTGGAGATTAGAAAGAGATCGGGTTCCAACATTGGAAGCTTTAATCAAAAGGGGTGTCTGGTTTGGGTCGACTATGTGCCCTCTATGTGGTGATTATCCTGAAACATCATGGCATCTATTTTCTGCTTGCATGGTGGTCATGATTGACTACCTGATGTACTATCCAACCGATCTACGCTTTCTCAGTCCGAGATCTCTTGAAAATTCATAATCACATGGGTGGTGTACATGTTAAGAAAGAAGCACTTCACTCGATCATATTGACCTCCTTTTGGTGTATTTGGAAATTCCGAAATGAGGTGGTTTTTTAAGCGAAAAGGAATGATATCTCTTTAATGATTGAGGAAATCAAGTCATGGAGTTACTTATGGGTAAAAAATATATCTCCTTTGGGGTCTATAAAATGGGAATATTGATGTTCTTTTGCATTATAATTTCTATGTAATAAATCGTATAATTGTTGATGTATTGTGTTTTAGTGTGGATGTGTCAGTTTCTTGCTGGTACATTTTTAAATTCATTAATAAAATGTTCCCTATTAAAACAAATTAAAAAAAATAAACGTGTTCTTTATTTAACATATCCATCTTGTCATCATCCATTTTGCCACATGGATATATAATTAAATAAACCACAATTTATTGGTTTTAACAAGTGTCTTGTTGATTACTTCATCGTAATACTTACACTTATAAATGTATGCATTATAATAATTTAATATATTTATGGACGTGCGCTACGATTGAAATATGAAAAGGTCGCTTTAGATCAAATCTACTCTTTAATTTATTTGTTATAAAATTTTAAAATACAAAATGAAACCATTATATAGTGAGAAGATTTGATCTAAAGCTATATAAATCTTAACATGTTTTTCTTTTTTTTTTCATTTAGAAACTATTTTTTTATGCTAATGTGGAAAGGTGACGAGAACTTTGAGTACTTTTTTTATTTTTTGATATGACTAACATGTTTTTTTTATTTTTTAATATAATTTCATATATTAAAAATTCCAACCCTCACATCTTTTTTAATGTTAGTTTCTTGATATAAAAAAATTCGATGGTAACTCGATTTGATAGTTTAGTAGTTTAATTTAAAAAATATGAATGAGTGATCAAATTTTACATTTTTGAAACTCGATTATTATTTGTGATAGTTTCTTAACATTTGATTATATATAGTTTAACTATTAATTTAACTCATATATGTAATTTATTATCTTCTTATAACTCCTTTATTCAAAGTAGCCCAAACTTAAACGAAATTTGAGGTTTTCGAACTCGAATCTGTTTTCTGAATTATAATTATAATTTGAATTATTGTTTCCTTTTAACCAATGTTTTCAGAACCGGATCGGACGTCGAACCGGGCGCCTTAGTGGTTTGGTGGTCGGACCGGTCGGACCGGATGGACCGGATTTAACTATATTTTAATTATATTTATATATGTAATTAAATATAAGTAATTTATATATGATTTATACATATATTTTATAGTTATATATAAAACTTAACTATATTTGTATATCCTACGTACTAATTTATGGTTTAACACCCCGTTTTTACCCACTAAAATAAAAAAAATACTAAAATCCGGTCGGAACCGGGCCGGTTCGCCGGTCCAACCGCCGGTTCGGTTCGGACCGGCCGGTTCAATGGCACAAAAACGAATCACCCCTGACCGGACCGGACCAGCCCCCGATTCGCGGTCGAACCGGTCGGACCGACCGGTCCGATCCGGTCTTAACAACACTGCTTTTAACAATTTAATATGTGAAGCGGCTCAAATTTGATTTGATAAACACCTCAGATTTTTTAATAACTTTATTTAGTTGTTTACATTTATAATACCACATCTAGTAATGTTGATGACTTTTGCCACAGATAAAATTTCACAGAAAACCGTAAAGTTTTAAAAGTTATAACTTTACCCCCTAAACTATATATAACTTAACTTTTATGCTATTGTTTTACTAATCTGGGGTTGTGTTATGATTTTTTCATGTCACAATATATATATTGTTAAAAAAAATTGAAATGAATTTTTTTGTGTCGTAGGTTATATCGACTGACTGTAACGTCACGTTACCATGAAGAATGAAACGTATACTAGTCAAATAAACATCACCACCACTATTATATAACAATTTTTAATCTATGTTTCAATCTTCGCAACCAAATCATCGTAACTTTATACATTTTTTTATTTAGTTAAACAGTAATATTATCACCACTACGCACATACTCAAATTCACAAAAACATCACAAGAGCTCAATTTACACTTTTATCTTATTTTCCAAACTAAAAGTAAAATATAATTCAAATCTCGAATACCAAAGAGTTGAATACTTAGCGTGACACACCTAAAGAACATGGTGGAGATAACGTTTCAACTTTCACCCATTTTGTAAAATACAAAATACTTCGAAAACAATTCACAACCAATACTACATGATCATGTGTATGTAGGTGACATGCTTAGTGTGTTTATATACACACAAAAACACACACAATAGCTTCACGCACATATAGAAAAAGAGTGAGATTACAGCTCCGATAATCGACAAAAATGGCCGCCCGAAGAATCTCCGGCGTTATCTCTCGTTCGCTTTTTCTCCGGCCACTTTCGTCGTCGATCGTTTCTCGAGGTCAGATTGTTCAAAACAGTTTTGTTTGTTGATAATATCATGTGGGTATTGGTTCTTTAAACCATCCTTTTTAAGTGGGACTCCATGTGTTCGATGAAATTCCTCAGTGAAAAGAATCGTTGATAAGTTGGTTTTCACTGTTGATTTCGATGGTTTTGATATGTGGTTATTTGGGATGTTTGTTGATGAGTGTGAAGTTGTAGGCAGAGTGATAACCAGCTTAATGTTTGATAATCTGATAAAAGTTTAATTTTTGATGATTTTAAAGACGTTGAAAGTTGTAAGTAGCCCTTTTGTTGGTAGATTTTGGATCTTGTGTTCTTGATCATGTTTTTGTGTTAATCCATGTGCTAGTGTCACCAATTTTGAGAACATAGAGGGGTTTCTTGTTGAATTTTGTTGGGTTTGAAAAAGATGCAAACTTGATGCAGATTATGTTCTTAGCTTTTGTGATTTGTGGTTGTGATGTTGTTATTGACATGATACCTATAACCTACTTGAAGATGCAATTGGGTAAGTAAAGTTAAAGAGACTTTTGTTGGTGGGACTGTCTTGATTAATGATTAGCCCCACTAAAGTAGTTTTTTTTTTTTGAACGGCAAAGAAATCCACTAAAGTAGTATTATTATTGTTATTATTATTTTTTTTGTGTTTGTTTCATTATTTTCTGTCATACAATTGTCTGTTGAATCTGTGTGTTGAATATGAATGGTTTTCTTCTTTTCTTTTTACAGGAAACAGATCGAATTTAGGAGGTGCAGTACAAAGATTCGGTACTGCTGCAGCACTTGAGGAACCAATTACTCCCTCTGTTCGTATTAATGATACTCAGCTTCTAATCAATGGAAAGTTTGTCGATTCAGCATCTGGTAACGTTTTGCTTAATTTCTAGATAACGATAACATATGCATTAGCTTGATATTGAATTTGGTTTTTAAGTTATGTAATTACATTAACTAGAACTTATAGATTTTATGTATCAATTCAGGGAAGACATTTCCAACCTTAGATCCGCGTACTGGGGAAGTCATAGCCAATGTCGCTGAAGGCGATGCAGAAGATATCGACCGTGCAGTTTCTGCTGCTCGCAAGGCTTTTGATGAAGGCCCATGGCCTAAAATGACTGCTTATGTAAATAAAATTAAAAAATAATAATAATGTTTTTCTATACTCTTTTGTGACTTGTAAGTTGAAGGTGTACCTGTTTGTGAAACTTTCTTTTCCAACTGTTGCAGGAGAGATCACGTATACTGCTAAGGTTTGCAGATTTGGTGGATAAGCACAATGATGAGCTGGCAGCTCTCGAGACATGGAACAATGGGAAGCCTTATGAACAATCTGCTAAGACTGAAGTACCAATGTTTGCACGTCTATTTCGGTATTATGCTGGTAAGTAATCATGCAATTGAATATGTATCTGATATATAGTGCAACACTTGTGCATAAGGTAATTATTATGTCCGTGAAACTTGCAGGTTGGGCGGATAAGATCCATGGGCTAACGGTTCCTGCAGACGGGCCTTACCATGTGGAAACTTTGCATGAACCAATTGGGGTTGCGGGTCAGATCATTCCATGGAACTTTCCTCTTCTTATGTTTGCTTGGAAAGTTGGACCCGCACTTGCTACTGGCAACACCATTGTTCTAAAATCAGCTGAACAAACTCCATTAACAGCTCTTTATGCTGCAAAATTGCTCCATGAGGTTGCATAAACTTTTGATTATGGTGAAATTAAGAGGTGGCAATGGGTTGTGTTGTATCGCAAATGAGTTAAAATAAAAACACTATATAAAAGGGAATGAGTTAATAGGGTCGAACGTGTTACATATCCCCAGTCTTTTTTATATGCGTACAATCTTCTAAATCTATAGATATTATCATACATAATTATTTGGGTAATTATAAAAAGAGGACCGAAAAGATTTTCCTGAATAAACGTAACCTGACCCGGTGCGTTTTGACCTGTATTAAATATTACCACTTTTAAGTGACACCTGTCTTGACCCGTTATACAACCTATGGCTAAATCATCTTGTCACCTTTTGTTGCAATGTGTAGACTGTTACTTTACAAACTTTTTATGGATTTTATATGGTAAGATTAATTTGGCTATATACATAAATGTGTTTGTTGTGTAGGCGGGTCTTCCTCCTGGTGTTCTTAATGTGGTTTCAGGCTACGGTCCAACTGCTGGTGCAGCTCTTGCTAGCCATATGGATGTGGATAAGGCAAGTAATTGATATCTAAATCCTTATGCCATGCTCATTAGCATCAAGTTAAGCATTTAATTTAACGACTTAATGCTTGAATTTGCAGATTGCTTTTACTGGATCAACAGATACTGGTAAAATTGTGCAAGAATTGGCTGCAAAAAGCAATCTTAAGCCAGTGACCTTAGAGCTTGGAGGGAAATCGCCTTTTATTGTGTGTGAAGATGCTGACGTTGATAAGGCTGTAGAACTAGCACACTTAGCTCTCTTCTTTAATCAAGTGTGTATTTTATGCATACAGCATACATATATTTGATTTTTATTTTATCTCATATTCTGTAAAACACAGAGCTGATTTCCGGTAATTGGGTCAACTCTAGGGTCAATGTTGTTGTGCGGGTTCTCGTACATTCGTTCATGAGCGTGTTTATGATGAGTTTCTGGAGAAAGCAAAAGCACGGGCTAATAAACGTACCGTTGGTGATCCCTTCCAAAAGGGCATTGAACAAGGGCCTCAGGTAAACAACTTTCCACAACTTGTCTGGGTTAAAACGGGTTTTTCTCTAAGTGGGTTGGAGTTATTGAGGTAAATAACTGATGTGTTGAATACAATTACAGAATATATTATTGCAATAATAAGCTAAACTCTTTCTAATAGAGCAATCTGAAATGTTTTATGCATCTGAATACATTTCAAATGAGCTTTGACCCGTTTGATTGCTTAACCCATATGACTGTTTTCTTTACGTTTATTATTTAGCTTAACCCATCTAACCAGTGTATGATAATACATATAATCAGATCAACCCATTGATATTACATGGGTCAAAATTTTCACTTGTATTTAACCTCATGAAAAATTTTCAGATCGACTCCGAGCAATATGAAAAAGTTCTACGTTACATAAAATCTGGAATTGAGAGCAATGCTACCCTTGAATGTGGAGGCGAGAAAATCGGCTCCAAAGGTTTCTACATCCAACCAACTGTTTTCTCTAATGTTAAGGTACTATGTTTGACCAACAAACCTTGGGTTTGCTACAATTTATCAAAGTTAACCAGCATTAATTATGAAATTGTTTTTTTAAACAGGATGATATGCTGATAGCTCAAGATGAGATCTTTGGCCCTGTTCAAACCATCTTAAAATTCAAGTAAATCACTGCATAATCCTTAAAACATGTTATTACTATGGTGGTATTTGCATTGCATTTTGAAAGTGGTCATATGATTATTGCATTTTCACATCGTAGATATTCATTTGCCAGGGTTTGGTTACAGCCAAACTGATTCTGATTACCTAATACTCTGAATCATTTTCCAAACACGGTTGATTATCTGATTATCACAACTTCAAACAGCACAAGCATATCCAAAGTCCAAACACCATCTCTATTGTCTTTTCTGTTACAACTAATTATCTGATTCTGATTAATCCACAATGCCAAACACCCCATGTGTTTACAAACTCCAATACCATAATTAATCTCATAATCTTGATTATTTGAACTTATGACAGGGACCTACCGGACGTGATAAAAAGGGCCAACGCTACCCGCTATGGGCTTGCAGCTGGTGTATTCACCCAAAACATTGATATGGCTAACACGTTGACTCGTGCATTGAGGGCTGGAACTGTGTGGGTGAATTGTTTTGATGTGTTTGATGCTGCAATCCCTTTTGGAGGATACAAGATGAGTGGTGTTGGAAGGGAAAAGGGTGTATACAGCCTTAATAATTATTTACAGGTGAAGGCTGTTGTTACCTCGTTGAAAAATCCGGCTTGGTTGTAATTATGTGTTTTCTAGCATCATATGTTGCATTGATCGTGTCGTGTAATGAGAACAAGAATGATGTTTTTTTTTCCTTTATGCTATTTGATCTTTCTAATAGTGTTTATTGAGTGATGACTGCAATGGGAGTTTGATTGGATATCAGGAGTCACAGTAGACCATATGGGATTTTTAGTAAAGGGATTATTTGTGTTGATGGAAAATTAAACCTATGATCGCTTGTTTAGTCTATGCAAGATTGCAAGGTGACTTCTTAATCGTACCAAAATTAGTCAGGTGTGCCCATGATGTCAACGAATGTTGTGATGTCAACGAATGCTGTGATGTCAACGACTGTTGTCATGGTGTGTGGGATCGAAAATTTCAATTCCTTTGGTTTAATTCTTCATAATCGAAAGAATTTTGATTTTTGTAAGTATCTCAGATGGGGGTATATGGATGGTCCTCTCCTTCACGTTGGCATTGCTTGTACCCTTTCCTATTCGTTGGCGTTCGTCCCTACTAATTCTTCTTCCCTCCCTTCTCCACATACAAGATTTGACTAATGAAACCATGCAGATTCTTTTAAGAAGTTTATTCCAACTTCAATTTCATGTGTTCTCCAACATATATGTTATTTTATGAATTCAGATTTAAATCCGATGAATTTAATGAACCAAATGTATTAAGAATGAAGTTTGATTGATACAAACCAAACGCTTCTTAAATATCATATGTTTCTCATACAAGGTGTACAACATGATGGAGAAATTTGCTTAAATATAGCTTTAGTTTCTCTCATTTACATCATAACATACATAGGCATCTTAGACAAGGTACTAGAAGTTCTAGAAAAACAAGAAATGCTAAAAGAACTATGGTTATTGTATTGATTTAAACGAGCATACAGATTATCAACATATCATGTTCATTCACATATGATGATATTAGTATGACATTCATGTGTAACTATGAAACCAGATATGATCTCATCCTATAACATAAAAAAACTAATATTTGTGCTTTAGGACTTTATAAAATCATAAATTAGATAAAAAAATAGTTAAAGATATCAAAAAAACACTCCTCTCGGCGATTAGGGTTTCTCTTCATGCATGGCGGCAAAGGAAGGTTTCAAGGTCAATACATGGTATGATGTACCATTCAAGAATGACAGAAGGTCAAAGAAGCATGGGGAATCAAGTTCTAATGTTAAGATTACCAAGTTTTTCGTTTTGAATCTTCCCGAGGGCTGTTCTTCGACAGATTTGGTTCATGTTATGAAAGGTTTCGGGGCGATACAAGGTACGTACATTGCTCGGAAATATGATAAGCTAGGGAAGAGGTTTGGATTTGTGTCGTTTGTCAATATTGAATACCCGTTGAGACTTGAAGCAGACCTAAAGGATGTATGGATTGGTAGTTATAAATTATACGTTGTCCCGGCTAGATTTGTGAATGGTATGAAGGGTCAAGGTAGAGACTAAAGTCTGGAAACCGGAGAGTGACAACGGGGTCGAGTTAACCCCTGAATTGAAAGGTGATTCGGTTAGGGCCAAGGATAGTAGTGGTATGTCTAGGGTGGGGATCAGATCATTCAGAGACACTTTGTTGAATATTGATCCGGGGAAGGAGGGGATGGACATCACTGTCAAAGACGAGGTAATGGTTCGGAATACATGGAATGGGATTGGCTTGTTAGGGAAAGTTAAAGATTTTTCTTTCTTAACTAGTCTAAGACAATGGTTGAGCGAGTCTGTTAATTGCAAGGTTAGAATCAAATATTTGGGTGGCCTTTCAGTTATTCTAGTGTTTGGTTCTATCGAAGAGAAGAATTGGTTTTTGATAAAAAAAGGGGTGTGGGAAAGGGTGTTTGGTACTCTTGACACATGGGAAGGTCAAATATGTGAGTATGAACGTGTTGCATGGCTTAAATTATTGGGAGTGCCTTTGTGTTTAAATGTTGAAAGTGTTTTATACGATGTTTCATCCAAATTTGGGGAAATTCTTCAGATGCCGAATCCTTCTGATGGGGACGAGGATCTTTCTCAAGTTAGGGTTGGAGTGCTAACGAAGTCTGCACATAGAATTCATCAATATGTTAACTTGCATTGGAAGTCATCGGTGTTTCCGATCATGGTTGAAGAAGATTGTGAAGATTGGATACCCGATTGGTTGTACGATGGTGAGGCGGAAGGTCGTGCTGAGGAGGAAGAGATTGGAGAGGGGGATATGGTTGTTAAAGAGGAGATTAATAGGGTTATGGAGCCGGAACCTCATCCCGAAGGGTTGGAGAATGAGGTTGTGGTGGTTAATTCTCAACAAGGTTTACCTGAGTATGGGTTTATGGGTAACGATGGTAGTAACACGGGGTCAGTGGAGGTCAAGTTGGTGGGGGTTAGTCCAGAGAAAGAAGATCTTAAAAAGAAAAGGAAGGTTTACAGGAAAAAGTCAAGGAAGCTGCTTTCGTGTTCTCCGGTGGGACCTGAAAGGCCGAAAAAGAGACAAAGAGAAGGGGAAGATTTATTTGACTTAGATAGATGCATAAAATGTGTGAGTGTCGACTCGGATGATGGTAACGGTGTGGCAACGGTAGACTTGAATGCTCCGGTTGAGTTGGTGGATATGGAAAAGAAGGATGATCCTCTTTCGAAAGAGGTGATCAAAACGATTGGATATGGAAAAGAAGGATGATCCTCTTTCGAAAGAGGTGATCAAAACGATGGTTATCGGGAAGAAGTTGGGTGTTGAAAATATTGAGTTGTTTGAACAGTCGATTGGTAACTTGGTAAGGGAAGAAGGCTTTCAACAGGTTGCCCAATGAATGTGTTGTCTCTTAATATTCGAGGTATGGGGTCCGAGTCCAAAGCCGATTGGGTTCGGGGGTTACGCAGAGAGAATGAAGCGAGTGTGATCATGTTACAAGAGTCACAATTAGTTTCCATTGATGGAATTGATATAGGTAAATTCTGGGGTAATGGTGATTATCAGTTCGATTGGGTGCCTTCAGCGGGTCGGTCAGGTGGTCTCATTACATTGTGGAATCCAAAGGTTTTTTCTTGTGTTTCTGTGAACAAGAAAGAGGACTTTTTGATAGTATCAGGAGAGTTGAAAGATGATGGCTCGCTTCTGTCTTGTGTTAATACTTATGTTCCGCAGAAGTTGGTGGATAAGAGACGTATTTGGAACGATTTAAGAACGTCGGTTGATACGGAGGCGGGTCTATGGATTATTGGTGGAGATTTCAATTGTGTCCACAATCGTGGTGAAAGAATGAATTCAAAATTCAAGGCTGCTGAGGCTTCGGAGTTTAACGAGTTTATTGATGATTTGGCTCTTCGTGAATTTATTTTGCGCAATCGTAAGTTCACTTTTTGTGCAGGTAATAAGTTAAGTCGTATTGACCGTATTTTTGTATCCTCTAATATTTGTGATCGGTGGCCTAATGCGGAGTATAGAGTTTTAGCTAGACTTTATTCCGATCATAGTCCGTTATTATTGAAATTGGTTTTTAGAAACTATGGCGCAAAACCGTTTAGGTTTTTCAATTCATGGTTGAGTAGAGATGGGATCGATGAATTAGTGGGGAATGCGCTAGGGTCCGAGCAGCGGTCGGATTTGAAACCGGATGTTAAATTTATGGAGAAACTTAAAAGAGTTAAAGGTGCTATTCAAGATTGGATAAAAGAGGTTAGCAAAAAAGAAACAGAGGAGATGGTGGGTCTTAAAAATGAGTTAGAAGATTTGGAGGTGATCATGGAAAATAGGGATTTATCCGAAGAAGAACAGTGGGTATTTGAAGAGGGGTCCAAGCGGGTGAAAGATATTGAGTTTTTGAATAGAAAGGACTTGAAACAGAAGTCTCGGGTTAAGTGGGCAAAGGAGGGCGATGAGAATACGGCGTGCTTTCACGGGTTCATTAATAGTCGCAAGGTGAGCAATGGGATAACGGGATTGACGATAAACGGGGTTTGGGAAACACATCCTAATTTAGTTAAAAAAGAGGTGATGGTTTTTGTAACATCCGACCCATTCCAACTTGTAACCCGAACCCGTTTATGTTAACCAATGGAATTTATTTTATTTTAATGTGAGCACAGTAATATTGTCATTTAATTCGCATTATAATTAATATGATTTTATAAAAAAATTTATAAAATTATAATGATACATGTGAAGCCTAAGTTTTAAATTTGAAATTAAATAAAATAAGTCTTTTTTTATATAATATGAAGGGTCTCAAGGATTTTATAAAATAATAATACTAATAATAAAAATTATTATTCAAACATAAACCTCTAAAGTTTTGGGGTTGAAAGTGTAACAATTAAAACTTATTTTATAAAACTTTAACATGAAATAATAAAAATATAAACCTCAGGGGCAAAAGTGTAAAATTGTTTTAAACCCAACCCCCACCCCGTCGACCCCTGCTTCTCCGGCCACCTTCCGGCCATACTCAGGCGAACCCACACCACCCAAAACAACACGGTTTCAACCCAATTAAACACTCCCGTCAATCTCGCATGAAAGATTCGAACCCAGGACCAAATCCAATTCATAAATAGAGCTCGTCTACGCGTTTTAGAACCAAACCCAACCACCCCATTTAAAACCGAATCAAATTCGAATGGAAACTCGAGTAGTTGACCCAATCAACCAACCTGGAACGCGTAATCACAATTATAATCATAATCAACACATCAATTTAACATAAAATCAGTCCAATCACATACAAAATCGACCCGAACCTTCGACAATTAAATTGAAATCGTTCGAATAGTTTAACATCAAATTACCCCCATATAATAGAGGGAAAACCTCCGAAATAACACCCACAAACTCTCTGCAACTCCAATTTGATCAAACACACACGCACACGTCGATTCAAGATCGGATTCAAGTCGTGAACTACTCGAACTCGACTCCATCAATCTCTACATCATTACGGGTAATTCGACACACACACACACACACTCGGTTCTACATGGAGAATAAAAGCCCCATGGTTAATTCGATCGACAATATCGAATCAAGCTTCAATTGAATCGATTTCGTACTAGGGTTCATATTGGATTTTTAGGGAAAAAGGAATGAATGTTTTTAATAATTAAAATGGGTTCTTTAACAACATTTGGGCTCTAGCCCAACTGGTAGCAATACCACATTCCAACCGTGAGGTCCCGGGTTCGAACCGGGCCTCCCCCCCTTTTGGCTTTTTTTTGTTTTATTTAAAATCTAGAAAATGTATATTTTCTGAAATTGTCATTAAACTAACTCTGAAACTATTTTTAAAATTATTTTATTTCTGAAATTATTTGATAAAGAATCCTAAATTTATTTGTAAGTTTTAAAGTTTATAAACTATTATTTTTTTATCAAACATAAAGCGTTTCGAATTATCAAAAGAAAAACTAACAAATTAATTTTCCAAATTAATTATTCCTTTGACCATTAATTATTTACTAATTATTTCTTAACTTTATAAGTTGATATTTTATAAAATCACCAAAAGACAACCTAAGTCTTTCCGAAATATCTCCATTTCTTTTAGTCTACTTAAATAACTAAATATTTTAATTAACTAGCATATAATTAATTAATAAAATTAGTTATTTATTCTTCTCACACTTTAATAATCTATCAAATGGTCAAATGTATTGATAGATTTATTTCTATTAATTTTCAACCATACTCACTCTAAATAAATTCATTTTATTTATTTCAAGACATTCAAACTAAATAAATTATTTTATTTAAACTATCGTTCAAAACCCAATGGAAACCCTAATACATTCCCATTTCTCATATCACTATTATTCTAATTCAAGACACCGCTCCGTAGGTTACTCATAAGAAAATCGTTGGTGCCTAATCTATCACGTTCAAATTCAAATCTTATCAATCAGGTGAGTATTCATTGCCCATTTTATTTGTTTATATTTTGGGGAAATCATGTGACACTATAATCAAACATTGTTATTTCATTTTATTTCACGTATAAATTTAATTCTTTACATGTTATGTCTTTACTTGTAATAATATATCATAGTTAGATAAATTGGATGATAACACAATCAATAATTCATACAACCACGGTAACAATGATAGACCTATTGGTTTGACAACCCATACCATATGAATACTCGAGTGGTGATTGAAACCGGATTCACATATTCTATCACGACTTCATCTGCGGATCAAGTCAGTTTAGTCAATTGGATTGATTGTGTTGATTTGTCTTTGTGTTACATTATTGTGTTATAAGTCTTGACATTGCCATGTGAATTGAATTATTCAAACATTTAATCATCTTATATATATGTATATTCAAAACTGTGTTTACTCACCGGCTAATTTTTAGCTGACCCGTTATTTTTCACATGATTTCAGGTTAAGCAAGTTAGTAGACTTCTACATGCTCATCTAGGACCCGGACTTAGTCAAAATAAAAGACAATTACTATTACGTTATTTGGATTATTGTTTAAATGTATTAGAATTCTTTAATGCAAGTGACATTTAATATTACTTCGGTTTACCTAGTCCCATGTGCTGTGAACAATCGATTCCCTTTGGTCCGCCCCGATGATTCCGCCGTCGGTTGGGGTGTGACAGTTTTCTTTCGGAATAAGTTTAAAGAGGAGATGGTGGTTCGTCCGTTTTTAAGATGCTTCGGTTTGAAACAACTCTCTTCTTCAGATGCGATGTGGTTAGTGGGGAATTTTTCGGAGCTAGAAATAAAGGAGGCCGTGTTTAGTTGTGGTAGCGATAAAGCTCTCGGGCCAGTGACCGGCTTGTCGCGTGCACTAGTCAAAGATAGTATTTGTATAGTTCCTAAGTACCAAAACTATGTAGCAAATGGTAAGAAGGGTGTCGAATCACAAGGAGTATGTGGTTTGTGTTTAGACTTGAATTGGACTATTGAGTTAATTATAAAGCTTGCTATTTTGTTTATAAAAGCTTGATATGTTTACTTGAAATGGTGTTGGAACTTTGTCCAACACAAAGAAATGAACAATACACAAAGGTTACTTAAAAATGATTAATGAAACTTGGCAAACTTAGAACAATGGTTAATAAAACAACGTTTAATAATAAGGTTCACCCCCGGTTGATATCATAAGGTTATGGTTCTACTAATCCAACTAACTTGCATCAAAGGTGTGATTTATGCTAACGAGTTCATCATTACACGGTTTAGGTGTCAAGAATCGTCAACGTTAACACGGACAATAATACACTTCATTACACAAGAACATTCAAACTCTACATATACATAGCACACATGACCAACTCCATTTCTCAAAGACAAATTTCATAATCATTCATTCAATTTGGGAATTCAAGTTAAGATCAAAGTACCAACATAAATGTTTCAAGCAATCAAATACACAACACAAGGATGCAATCTAGTTTTCAAATGTTAACAAACCATAGTCTTACAATACACAAACCGGGGGAAAACCCAAAGAAGCTTAGCCTCTCATGTTGATTGAAGCGTGAAATCTGGTTGATGATCTTGGTTGCAACTCCATGGCACTTGGATTTGGAATCACTTTGATGATGATGAGAATGAGTTAGAGAAGTAGAGAAGAGCTCCAAAATCGCCCCTTTTCGTCTCTTCCCGCGTCTGCTACTGCTCCCTGTGTTTTTGCCCTAATTCCCCCTTTTAATGTGGTCAAAACCCGAAAGTTTTGGTCAACCCAGGATAGGGACGTAAGTTACGTCCATAAGGACGTAAGTTACGTCCTCACCTCATTAGTACGTCCTGACCTACTGTCTTACGTCCTCAAATCAGGGAAATTAAGTTAAGGACGTAAGCTACGTCCTTGAGGACGTAAGTTACGTCCCTTGCATAATTTTGCCTCTGAGCTTCTTTTGTTGTCTTCTCGTGTTCCATATCTCATCTATCTTTCTCTTACGCTCAATTTCTTCCTTTTAGCTCCAAATACCTGCGTTTCATAAGCGGGACAAAGTGATTCCGTTCGATAATAAAATCACGTTAAACGCATACATTTAAACACTTAAAACATATACAAAACATGAACGCATCACATCCCCACACTTATCATTTGCTTGCCCTCAAGCAAATCACTAGCACAATTAGCTCCTAATGTGTACTCATGATCACATGGCATTTCTCTGTAATGTCCGTTAAGGTCCCTCGTCATGATCAACTCATACTTCCCTTAAACACATTACTTTTCAGATCAAGATTCTTCTATCCAAGCCTAACGAGCTGCCCAATTTTCCCTATGCATGTAATCACACCTCTCACAATTTTCACTCCTCTCGGTTTAATATTTAGTCTAGCAAAAGATGTGCTAGGATATCAATGTAATACTCTCAACCAAGAACAACTCATAATTACCATAAGCTTGCACAATGATCGCAACTCCACCAATTAACACAAACCATGCACACATCAAAAGGTCTTTGAAGGGTTGTAATGTAAGGCTTAGGTTCTGGGTGAGGATAGAGAATTTAAAGTGGCTAAAGGTGGTGAAATCCAAATAAGAATGTTGAATCCTGTTAACCAATAAAACAACACTACATAATGGACTTGGGTAAACTTGACCCATTTTTACAATATATTACCTCTGGATCATGACATTGATATTGGTCATTTTGACCCATTATTGACTCGTTTTTTTTTTTTTTTTCCTTCAATGATTATATCTAAACACTTCACTGCTTCTAACAATGCTATATCAAAAATTCAAGCAATACTTATCAGATTTCATCACACGGGTTTAAAAAGTAAAAACGTTTGAAAAGGCTAATGGGTTGATTTGGGTTTAAACAATAAAAAGATTAGGGGCTCAAACTGGCGACTATAGGATTATTGTAGGGTTGGGTAACACAATTGAAACAGGCTAATCAAACAACAGTTTATCCTAATGTCTTAATCACATACGTGCAACAGTTTGGTTCATGATCTCAAAACGTATCCATTGTGCAAGTTCTGGAATTAAGTAATTGTTTTGGTACACACACATGAAGAGAAGGTGAGCAAATAACCTACTGTTGTTCTAAGCTCATGTATAGGCTCAATTCTCACAGAAAATAGTGGTTGACAGGCTAAGGATGTGCAAACATGCATAAAAGGTCTATTATCTAGCTCGTTACACTTAGTTAGCTATCACTTATCCGTTCTTAAAAAAAATTCCTTTAGCCTTAAGTTGAACATGAGTCAGTACCTCTATTTTACATTACACAACGCTGCTTTCATGTACCATTTTTTACTTTCCCTCATCCCCACACTTAAGTCATACATTGTCCTCAATGTAGATTTTGGAGCTTGTATGTGGGAATTAAAACAGCTTTGCCCTACTTAAGTGATAGATCATGCTTCTCAAAGATCACCCCCTAACAACATCAGTTTAACGCATTCCCATCACATAACACGTTAACACTTACTACACCACCAAACACACAACAGAAAATAATTGTTTTGACCACACCATGAGACACCTAGCCTAAAGTAACAGAAAAGGAAAGAAAAGAAAACCACAGACACACATAAATGTAAAGCATTGTTCAACAAAGATAGGGTGGAGCACGTGGACCTGATCATAGGATCAGCGAGTGCATCAATAACCACCAGATGGTGGTCCTGGATATGGCTGCCCAAAGATACTCTCAAAGAAACCCCTCCTCACATCTCCCATGTCGAAAGCATCAGCTGGAGTTGCATGAGATCCACTTGGTTCGTCTGAGGGTGCGGTGGTAGTGGGAAGCCAAACAGATGGTGTAGACTGTGGGTAGTATGGGGCTTGTTGCGTCTGACTGTAGGGAGGAAGATCGGGTGACTGCCAATCGGTGAAGGTGGTGTGGGTGTATAAAGTAATCCTTGCATGTAATCCTCGCGATGACGAATGTTCTCCCTATACATATAATCCTGGTTGCGATAAAATTCCTGAGAATACATCATGTGTTGCATGTACATCCTGTTTCGCTCTATTTCCTCAGATTGTCGATCAAACATCTGTTGTTCTGGCTCTGACCAACGTGTAAATCCCACAGGATGAGCCTGAGCCACTGCAACCCTTATCCTTCTATGATACGAATCATCATCATCTGCCACATCATCTCTCACTGGGCTATCACGTCTTCTTCCTTCCTCCACAAGAGAATCCCCTTCTCGAATGCCAGAAATCCCGTCTTGCACTTCTAAATATCGACCACTCCTTCTATCCACTAGCTTATGAACACCTGCAGACCTCTCATACGACCACCCCGGAGGTAAATTGCTGATTTTGAATGGGACGGGTTATTTTCTTCTTCTGAGCCCTGCTTGGTAAAACATTTTGTTTCCTGAAAAATTTTGACAACAGGCGGCAATGTGGGACTGATTTCCTGTCTGATTTCTCCCGAGATTCCCAAATGCTCCACAAGATAAGATGCCGAGCAGACAGAGCTGGTGTTCCTGTAACTAAAGCATGTAAGACCATCACCTCATATAACCTTACCTTCGCCTTGTCACCCATTCTTGGAAGCACATTCTGATTCAAGAAAATCAACAACAGTTTGGGCAATGGTTTCAGATTTGCACGATCAAGAGACCATCGTGCCACGTTGATTCCTTCAGGTACCTGAAACATCTCATATATCATACCTCGCCACACATCTTCCTTGGCGACTTTACATGCTAGCATTGCGTCGGTAGGGTATGTATAGGGGGTCCCATCTGCTGTTCCTGAGTCAAAGTGAGCAATCCTATTTAAGTTAAAGAAGGATAGACTCACTGTTTTACCATTCACCATTCCTGTGAGTTGTGTTGTGCAGGAGGATTATCTCCTGGTTCTTTCTTCAAAGTAGACATCCATTCCAAAATTGCATCCACATAAATATCCTCAACTCCATCATTGTTGAAACTCAAGTGTTGTTCCCACCCCAATCTGGTGAAACATTCAACCACCCCAAACCTCTCAAAATCCAACCGGTGAATCTGTCTTTCACAGATCATCAATTTATCCGTGGACACTTGACTTGCCTTCATCTTCTTCAAGTACATTTCTGCTTGCACATCTGCACCTTTAAAAGATGATAGGCGTCTATTTTTTCTCCAAATGGGAAGTCCATCATCCCCATAATCCTCTCTTCTGAGTCGACTGCTCGTGTAGACTCATTGTCGGATTCATTTTCGGATTGAACATCTTGCATTTGAACTTCCTCGTCCTCCGATTCTTCAGTATAGATCACTCGCCCCCTTTTTGCTCGGGAGGACGAAGCAACCTCCTTTCCTTTCGATGATCCTGCGGCAGTTTTAGTTCTCACCATTTTACCTACATTTTCATGACCAAAGTTAGTGTAACATCATAACATGATCAACATCTATTTCAACACATTGCCACAACATTCACTTATCAAACACTATTTCTATAGTCATGAACTATTTAGAGGCAAACTAAATCCACTAACACCCAATATCCAAACCACTCTCAATTCATGGTACAATCTGCGTTTATATTCATTTCTCACAACTCTCTTCTTCTAAACTCTCTAGTTTGACCATTTCCATTCATAATCACACATACAATGTTACCATCTACTAGCATTACTTTCAAAATATTCATATGCATAATCAACCTCATAACATGTAATGAAAGAAGGAAATACACGTACCTTGATGTTTGAAAGTGTATGAGATGAATGAAGATGCAAACTTGACTCCAAAAACCCGAAAATTCCCAAAATTTTCGTAACCTTACCCTTCGAAATCACCCAAACGGCTGCGATTCACGTAAAATTACCACGTGGGTTTTGTTCCTCTCGAAAAATCAAGCCAATTGCATATATAATATGCAAGATTTGGTGAAGAATTGAGAGAGTTGAGGTTGATGAAAGTTAGGGTTTATGGTGTTAGAGAAGAAAAATTGGAGAAGATGGAGAGAAAGAGTAGGGAAAAACGACTGTGGTGAAAGCTTTATGGTTAAAATTGGTCGGTTTTTGAGGATGTGGTTGGGATTTAACCAAAATGTGTGGTGAAAACCGGGATTCTGCACCCTGCGCGGACCCGACGTAAGTTACGTCCATAGGGACGTAGTTACGTCCTCTTCAGAATTGGGATTCTTCGGCTGGAAGGACGTAGGACAGAAGGGAGGGACGTAAGGTGGCTTTAGGACGTAAGCCTACGCCCAAGGACGTAAGTTACGTCCATTTGGCCATTTTTATTTTTTATTTATTTATTTATTTATTTATTTATTTTTTTATTTTAATTTTCACACTTATCACACATAAAGTATAAAAATTAACACACACACCATAACTAAAAATTGTAGATATATATACCTATATATATATACCACCCCCCCGAACACACGTGTATTGTCCCGAATACACACCAGTCGCACGAGCAATGGGATTTTGTGACTCGGATTTGGCTTGGCAACACTAAATGAGGGCTGAAATGGTCTATATTAAATTAAACAATGCAAAACAACAAATATGTACAAGTTACCTTCGTGGGTTGCCTCCCACGCAGCGCTAAGTTTACCTGTCGTTAGCCGGACTTTGTGGTGCTGTGATCAGATGGGTACCTCATCAAGAGTGCTCAACAACAAGCACTCGGATTGTTTGTCCGCCCCATTTATGTCATTTGGTTCCAGGTATGGTTTAAGGCGGTGTCCATTCACCGTTTGCCGTAAATGGTCATCAAAGTCTTCAATCTCCACGTCTCCAAAGTCGCCCACCCGGATGATCAAATATGGACCGTCCATTTACTTTTTAACTTCCCGGGAAATAGCTTTAGGCGTGAGTTGTACAACCATACCTTTTGTCCGGGCTTGAACTCCTTCAAACGAAGCTTGGCATCATGAACCCGCTTCATCTTGTCTTGTATGCAGATGCGGTTTCATAAGCTTCGTCCCTTATCTCTTCTAACTCATTCAGCGCCAGTTGTCTTTGTTTACCTGCGCACTCATAATTGATATTAACAGTTTTAATTGCCCACAAGGCACGATGAGTTAATTCTACAGTAAATGACAACCCTTTCCATAGACCAACCGGTAGGGAGTGGTTCCAATAGGCGTCTTGTAAGCGGTACGATACGCCCACAAGGCATCATCTAATTTAGTTGACCAATCCTTCCGATGGGTCGTACCGTTTTTTGCAAAATTTCTTTGATTTGCCTATTAGAAACCTCTACTTGTCCACTTGTTTGTGGATGGTATGGTGTTGCAATTCTATGGTCAACACCATAACGTTTTAGAAGTTTGCCAAAGTTGAAGTTTTTGAAATGTGATCCCCCATCGCTTATTATCACGCGAGGGATACCAAATCTTGAAAAAATGTTGGTCTGGACAAACTTGCATACCACCTTATGGTCATTGGTCTTGGTGGCGATTGCTTCTATCCATTTAGAGACATAATCGACCGCCACCAAGTATGAGATTACCAAAAGAGTTTGGAAAAGGGCCCATGAAGTCAATGCCCCAAACATCAAAGATTTCCACCACCAAAATTGGTTGCATAGGCATTTCATCTCTTCTTGTCACACTCCCCATTTGTTGGCATCTTATGCAATTCTTGGCAAATTCATGGGAGTCTTTGAAGATGGTCGGCCAATAAAAACCACAAGAAAGGACTTTGTGACCCGTCTTTTGTCCACTGAAATGTCCACCACATGCCGATTCGTGAAGCATGCTCAATACACATGGGATCTCCTCATCCGGTAGACATCTTCGGATGATTTGGTCGGCTCCCACTTTGAAGAGGTCCGGTTCATCCCAAATGTAATGTTTTGCTTGAGCCTTGAAGTGTTGTTTCTTTCTTCTACTCCATCCTTCCGGCAATGTACCTGTAGCCAAATAGTTTGCAAAATGGGCGTACCAGGGGTTATTGGTGGTGATAGACATGATGTATTCATCCGGGAATTGTTTATCTCCAGCGTGGTATCTTCTTCCACCGGTTGAATTCTTGACAAATGATCCGCTACTACATTTTCACTTCCTTTCTTATCTCGGATCTCAGATTGAATTCTTGCAATAACAAAATCCAACGAATCAACCTTGGTTTCGCGTCCTTTTTCTCCATGAGGTACCTAACAGCAGAATGGTCAGAATAGACAATAACCTTGCTACCCCATATATAAGACCGAAATTTATCTAAAGCATATACCACTGCAAGTAATTCCTTCTCAGTTGTTGTATAATTCAATTGGGCATCTGAGAGGGTTTTACTTGCATAGTATATGGCAACGGGTTTCTTATCAACCCGTTGACCCAAGACAGCTCCAATAGCATAGTCACTCGCATCACACATTATTTCAAAAGGCAATTTCCAATTAGGTGATTGCAAGATTGGAGCTTCAATTAGTTTTTGCTTCAAGATGTCAAAGGCTTTTACACATTCTTCATTAAACTCAAATGGGGCATCTTTTAACAATAGATTACACAATGGTTTGGTTATGACACTAAATCCATTTATGAATCTTCTATAAAAACCGGCATGCCCCAAGAATGACCTAATGCCCTTAACATTAGTGGGGTGAGGTAAAGTGGAAATAACCTTCACTTTAGCATGGTCTACTTCTATCCCACGGCTAGACACAACATGACCCAATACTATCCCCTCTTGAACCATAAAATGGCTCTTTTCCCAACTAAGGACCAAATTGGTTTCAACACATCTTTTTAAAACTTTTTCTAATTGAAGCAAACATAATTCAAAAGATGTGCCAAAAGATTGAGAAATCATCCATGAAGATTTCTAATGACTCCCCCACCATATCTGAAAAGATACTCATCATACACCTTTGAAAGGTGGCGGGGGCATTACATAACCCAAAGGGCATTCGCCTAAATGCAAACGTGCCATAAGGGCAAGTAAATGTGGTCTTTTCCTGATCTTCAGGATGAATAGCTATTTGGTTATAACCTGAATAACCATCTAGAAAGCAATAAAATTTCTGACCTGATAGTTTCTCAACAATTTGATCAATAAATGGTAAGGGGAAATGATCTTTTGAGGTAGCAGCATTCAATTTCCTGTAATCAATACAAATTCTCCACCCGGTTACTGGCCGGGTAGCTACCTCGTTACCTGAGTCATCTTTAACAATTTGGATGCCCGCCTTTTTTGGTACAGTTTGTGTAGGGCTACCCAAGTACTGTCAGAGATTGCAAAGATGATACCTGCATCTAGCCACTTCAATACCTCCTTCTTGACTACCTCTCTCATGTTCGGGTTCAACCTTCGTTGGGCATCATGTGATGGTTTGACTTCCGGATCCGTGATGATTTTGTGCATAACAATTGAGGGGCTAATTCCTTTTAGATCCGCAATGGTCCATCCAATTGCCTCCTTGTTAGCAATCAACACCTCCATCAACGCACCTTCCTGTTCAATGGATAGATTAGAAGCAATAATAACAGGTAAAGTTTCATTCTTACCAAGGAAAGCATATTTTAAATGCTTTGGTAATTCTTTCAATTCAACTTGTGGTGGTTCTTGCAATGAAGGTTTCAACCCGGTGTCGATCTTCTCGGGTAGTGGCTCCACTTGAACCGACCATGGTGGTCGTTCACTCCTCATGGCCGCAATCATTAGCTCCCTATCTTCCTCCTCTAGTTGCTTTTCAGTTTCCACTCTCAACCTGTCAAACATGAAACAATCCTCCATTGTGTTTTCCTCATCAACGACCATGTCGCATAGAGGTGTACACTCATCAATAATGTCGGCTATGTAGCATTCATCATGGATGGGAGGGTTAGTCATACCTGAAAATACATTAAGCCTCAACCTATTGTTACCAAATGTCATGTCAACCGTTCCCGTTTTGCAATTGATTTGAGCATTTGAAGTTGCCAAAAATGGTCTACCCAAGATAACCGTAGGTTGTTTGGTTTGATCTATGGAAACATAATCAAGTACTAAAAAGTCCACCGGATAATAAAAATTCTCAACTTTTACTATCACATCAGTAATTATCCCACGGGGAAGCTTGGGTGTTAAATCGGCAATACCACGGTGGTCTTAGCTTCTTGAAGCGGACCAAAGTCGTATTGATCATACAAGCTACCCGGTAAAATACTTACACTAGCACCAAGATCCAAGAGTGCCCTTGTCATTTTGAATTCACCTACTTGAAGAGGTATAATGGGCGCTCCCGGGTCTTGTAGCTTAGGTGGAAGGGCACCCGAAAGAATAGAGCTCACATTTTCAGTCAAATCAAGCTTTTTAGGAAATTTGTGAGCTCTCTTTTGGGTACATAGTTCTTTTAAGTACTTAGCATATGAAGGAACTTGTTTGATTGCATCTAAAAGTGGCAAATTAATTTTCACTTGTTTAAAAATTTCCCACATTTCATCTTGTTGTGGACCTCTCTTCTTTACCACTTTTTGCAAGGGTGCCTTAAGAGCTTCGGGAAAAGGGACGGTATTACCCTCCACCACCTTTTCCTTAGCCTTAGGAGTTTGTGTAACCTCAATGGGTTTGGTTTTAGATTTTTCAGAAAAATTTTCATTTTGACCCGTTTGGCTACTTTCACCCTCATCGTCACTTTCATCAGTAACATCTTCCACCACCCCTTCAACAAATTGGGGTGGTGGTGGTTTAACACCATTGTCGACTAGCTTACCACTACGCAAAGTAAGTTTATTAATTGATACCTCGCGTGTGTTTTTAGAATTTGAGCCTTGATGTTGTGGATTCACGGTTGTATCACTTGGCAATCTTCCACCGCTTCCCTTAAGTCGGCCCAATCTTCGGCTAGTTGACCAACTTGTCTTGCGAGAGCTTCATGTGACTTATCTCTTACTTCATTTGCTCTCTTCATCTCCTTGATGTCATTGTTAGATTCTTTCACCATGTTCATAAGAGCATCTAACTTTGCACTCAACGAGTCATCTCCACCACCTTGGCTTCCCGATGGTCCACCTTGATTATTGTTGTAATTTCTTTGGAAGTTACCATCCCGATTGTAGCCTTGATTACCTCCTTGATTGTAGTTGTTCCTTTGGTAGCCACCTTGGTTGTAATTTCCCCCTTGATTGTTCCCTTGGCGGTTTTGATAGCCTTGTCCACCTTGATTAGCCGGTTGAAAGTTTGGGTTCATTTGGTTGGAAGGATTACCATACCTAAGGTTGGGATGGTTTCTCAAACCCGGATGGTAAGTGTTGGAGTTCATGTCAAAAGGCTTCCGGTCTCCATAAACTTGATTCACCTCTTCGGTTCCTTGAGCCATGTTTACTTGACAACTATCGGCTCTATGACCAATGTCCCCACATTCTTCACAAACCGCGAATTGAACCGCATTTACATCTTTCTTCTTCATGCGAGCTAACTCCCTTTCCAACGCGGCTATTCGATCCTTTGCACTTGAGTCAATGTCGGAGGTGGATTTTGGAATAGGGTGCTTTGCTTTCCTATCCGCGGATTCTTCGGCTCTTGAGTTCTTACTCATCCTTTCAAGGAACTCCCAATCCTCTTCCTCGGGGTTATTCAACAAGGTTCCATTGCTAGTAGACTTGAGGTATTTTCTTTCTTCTTTTGTCAATCCGTTCACAAAACTCTTCACTAGCTCCCAAGTTCAATTTGGTGATGTGGACATTTTCTTATCAACTCTTTGAAACGAGTAAAAGCTTCATGAAGTGGTTCTCCAGATTGTTGTTGGAATGTCCGGATCTCGTCCCTCATTTCATCCGTTTTGGCCATTGAATAGTATTCGTCAAGGAAGACTTGTTGCATTTCTCCCCATGTTCGAATACTATTAGCCGGCAAGGTTAAAAACCATTGCTTTGCCTTGTCCTTCAATGAAAATTGGAACAATCTTAAACGCACCTCATCTTGTGAGAAGTTGTGTCCTCCAATCGTGCCACATATGTCGGAGAATTCGGATATATGTGTGTAAGGCTCCTCCGTTGACATGCCATGAAAATGAGGTAAGATGTTGATGTAGTTGGGCTTGCAATCAAATGAACGCCTTCCCGGAATCGGTGGAACAATAGGAGAGACATTGTCCGATATGATGGGTCGAAACCTACCATTCACGCCTTGTGTTCGAGCTTGTTGAGGTTGTTGGCGTGGGGGACCATTCACTTCTTGATGCATTGGGTATCTTCTTTGTGGTCCTTGATTAGCTACACCGACAAACTGAGGAATTTGGTTTGGGTTGGCATTCATGTTTGGATTCCTAAATTGGTTTTGTCTATGTTGACGGTTGTAGTTGTAGTTCTCATTCTCCATATACCCATGGTTCCATTCATCATAATTATCACCTTGGTAGCCATAATCACCAGCATACCCTCCTTCATTGTAGAACCCCCCATTGCCTTCATTTTCATACTCATAATCGTCACTATCACCCGTGTGATAGGTGTGAACACTCACCCGTTCGGGTGATTGGTAAGATGGAACACTAAATGGTTCATCATCATGAATGGCATTTCTTAGCTCATCTAAGTTTGGTGGGCCAAAGTGACCCATGGGGTTTTGGTTCACATGTTCAAAAGTTGGGTTACTATGGATATGAGCTCGTCTACGGTTTGGGTTGGGGTTATGGTCATTAGTGGGTGGTGGTGGTGGATTTTGTGGAATGCTGTGTTGTGGTGGGGGTCGGTTGTTACTACCTCCCTCCATTTGGTTGGCTCGGTTCCTTCTTGCAAAGCGTTCAATTTCCGGTTCAAACACCAACGGAGAGGTTCTTCCGGATGCTCTAGTATGCATGCACTACCTGTGATCTACACAAATAACACAACCAGCATAACAAGGGAAAAAGAATGATGCAAAAATAACCAAACACTTAAACAGAAAATCACAAACTAGTCAACACAATTCTATACACAAAGCGCACTACTCCCCGGCAACGGCGCCAAAAGTTGACCGGCTTGTCGCGTGCACTAGTCAAAGATAGTATTTGTATAGTTCCTAGTACCAAAACTATGTAGCAAATGGTAAGAAGGGTGTCGAATCACAAGGAGTATGTGGTTTGTGTTTAGACTTGAATTGGACTATTGAGTTAATTATGAAGCTTGCTATTTTGTTTATAAAAGCTTGATATGTTTACTTGAAATGGTGTTGGAACTTTGTCCAACACAAAGAAATGAACAAACACAAAGGTTACTTAAAAATGATTAATGAAACTTGGCAAACTTAGAACAATGGTTAATAAAACAACGTTTAATAATAAGGTTCACCCCCGGTTGATATCATAAGGTTATGGTTCTACTAATCCAACTAACTTGCATCAAAGGTGTGATTTATGCTAACGAGTTCATCATTACACGGTTTAGGTGTCAAGAATCGTCAACGTTAACACGGACAATAATACACTTCATTACACAAGAACATTCAAACTCTACATATACATAGCACACATGACCAACTCCATTTCTCAAAGACAAATTTCATAATCATTCATTCAATTTGGGAATTCAAGTTAAGATCAAAGTACAACATAAATGTTTCAAGCAATCAAATACACAACACAAGGATGCAATCTAGTTTTCAAATGTTAACAAACCATAGTCTTACAATACACAAACCGGGGGAAAACCCAAAGAAGCTTAGCCTCTCATGTTGATTGAAGCGTGAAATCTGGTTGATGATCTTGGTTGCAACTCCATGGCACTTGGATTTGGAATCACTTTGATGATGATGAGAATGAGTTAGAGAAGTAGAGAAGAGCTCCAAAATCGCCCCTTTTCGTCTCTTCCCGCGTCTGCTACTGCTCCCTGTGTTTTTGCCCTAATTCCCCCTTTTAATGTGGTCAAAACCCGAAAGTTTTGGTCAACCCAGGATAGGGACGTAAGTTACGTCCATAAGGACGTAAGTTACGTCCTCACCTCATTAGTACGTCCTGACCTACTGTCTTACGTCCTCAAATCAGGGAAATTAAGTTAAGGACGTAAGCTACGTCCTTGAGGACGTAAGTTACGTCCCTTGCATAATTTTTGCCTCTGAGCTTCTTTTGTTGTCTTCTCGTGTTCCATATCTCATCTATCTTTCTCTTACGCTCAATTTCTTCCTTTTAGCTCCAAATACCTGCGTTTCATAAGCGGGACAAAGTGATTCCGTTCGATAATAAAATCACGTTAAACGCATACATTTAAACACTTAAAACATATACAAAACATGAACGCATCACATCCCCACACTTATCATTTGCTTGCCCTCAAGCAAATCACTAGCACAATTAGCTCCTAATGTGTACTCATGATCACATGGCATTTCTCTGTAATGTCCGTTAAGGTCCCTCGTCATGATCAACTCATACTTCCCTTAAACACATTACTTTTCAGATCAAGATTCTTCTATCCAAGCCTAACGAGCTGCCCAATTTTCCCTATGCATGTAATCACACCTCTCACAATTTTCACTCCTCTCGGTTTAATATTTAGTCTAGCAAAAGATGTGCTAGGATATCAATGTAATACTCTCAACCAAGAACAACTCATAATTACCATAAGCTTGCACAATGATCGCAACTCCACCAATTAACACAAACCATGCACACATCAAAAGGTCTTTGAAGGGTTGTAATGTAAGGCTTAGGTTCTGGGTGAGGATAGAGAATTTAAAGTGGCTAAAGGTGGTGAAATCCAAATAAGAATGTTGAATCCTGTTAACCAATAAAACAACACTACATAATGGACTTGGGTAAACTTGACCCATTTTTACAATATATTACCTCTGGATCATGACATTGATATTGGTCATTTTGACCCATTATTGACTCGTTATTTTTTTTTTTTCCTTCAATGATTATATCTAAACACTTCACTGCTTCTAACAATGCTATATCAAAAATTCAAGCAATACTTATCAGATTTCATCACACGGGTTTAAAAAGTAAAAACGTTTGAAAAGGCTAATGGGTTGATTTGGGTTTAAACAATTAAAAAGATTAGGGGCTCAAACTGGCGACTATAGGATTATTATAGGGTTGGGTAACACAATTGAAACAGGCTAATCAAACAACAGTTTATCCTAATGTCTTAATCACATACGTGCAACAGTTTGGTTCATGATCTCAAAACGTATCCATTGTGCAAGTTCTGGAATTAAGTAATTGTTTTGGTACACACACATGAAGAGAAGGTGAGCAAATAACCTACTGTTGTTCTAAGCTCATGTATAGGCTCAATTCTCACAGAAAATAGTGGTTGACAGGCTAAGGATGTGCAAACATGCATAAAAGGTCTATTATCTAGCTCGTTACACTTAGTTAGCTATCACTTATCCGTTCTTAAAAAAAAATTCCTTTAGCCTTAAGTTGAACATGAGTCAGTACCTCTATTTTACATTACACAACGCTGCTTTCATGTACCATTTTTTACTTTCCCTCATCCCCACACTTAAGTCATACATTGTCCTCAATGTAGATTTTGGAGCTTGTATGTGGGAATTAAAACAGCTTTGCCCTACTTAAGTGATAGATCATGCTTCTCAAAGATCACCCCCTAACAACATCAGTTTAACGCATTCCCATCACATAACACGTTAACACTTACTACACCACCAAACACACAACAGAAAATAATTGTTTGAATGGTGTTGGTTTGAATGGTGAAGAGGTTTCGGTTCAAGCAGAAGCTTTGGGTTGTAGCCCGGGTGATATCCCTTTCAAGTATCTTGGGATTCAAGTTGTAGCTAATATGGGGAGAATTAATAATTGGGATTCGATAGTGGAGGTGTTTCACAAAAGACTTTCTAAATGGAAGTCTAGGATGCTCTCTATGGGGGGTAGGGTCGTCTTAATTAAATCGGTCTTGGAGAGTCTTCTGACATATTATTTTTCTCTATTCAAGGCCCCAGTAGCGGTTGTGACTAAACTCGAGAAGTTGGTGAGAAAGTTTTTATGGGGAGGAAATGTGGATCAACATAAGGTTCATTGGGTTGGGTGGGAGGTGGTTACACGTTCTAAAAAGTTGGGAGGTCTCGGGTTGACCAAGTTGAATGTTAGTAATAACGCTCGTTTATTGAAATGGATTTGGCGGTATAGAACGGAAGGGTTGGCGTTGTGGAGGCAAGTGATAGATGCTATTCATGGGTCGAGACGGGCTCACGTTACAACAATACTGCGCGTGGGGTATGGGGTAAAATAGTATCTAGTGGGGATCGTATTATTATTAAAGGCTCATCTTTTAGTAGTTTGCTCCAAGGCCGGGTTGGAAATGGAAAGGAGATTAAATTCTGGATTGACTCGTGGTTCAACCGGGTTCCTTTAAAGAGTCTTTATCCGCAATTATTCCGTCTTGAAAAAAACAAGTGGCGTGTTGTAGCGGATAGAGTTAATCCTAACGGGAGATCAGGAATCATGGCTTGGGATTGGAAGAGGTACCCAGTTACGGATCAAGAAATTTTAGAGCTGATCGAATGTACTCGGCGGGTTGCTGACATTGTATTGAACGCCTACCCGAACATGTGCATATGGAATGCTAACATGCTGCAGAATTTATCGGTTCAGGATACTAAACAATGGGTCAATGATTCGGGTAGTATGGAGTCGTCTAATGATTCGCAATGGGTGAGATGGATTCCAGCCAAATGTAATCTGTTCTTTTGGAGAGCTGGTTTAAATCGGCTTCCGACAATAGAGGTTCTTCGGTGTAGGAATATTATCGTGGGGACTGCTGGTTGTGTGCTATGCGATGGGCCGGTAGAGTCGATTGATCATCTTGCTGCTGAATGCTTGTTTTCAAACGGTGTGTGGAGTGGTATCGCTAGGTGGTGTCATATTCCCCTGATCTTTCTGTTTTCGGTTCAAGACGTTTATGCTATTGCGGAGAATTCCGGTTATTCTCAGCCGAAGAGAGATATTCTTCGAGGCATTCTGGTGATTACGTTATGGCGGATTTGGAAGGCTAGGAACGAGAAAATATTCAAGAAGACGAATGTGTTAGTTACTCAACTTATTACGGATGTGAAGGCTCTAAGTTTTCTGTGGTTTAATAGTCGCTGTAAGGGTAATGAAGTTAAATGGGAGGGTTGGCGTTCTTTTAATTTTGACGTTATGTAAGTGATTGGTTGGATGGCCATCTCTGCCTTGGAGATTGGCTGGTTTTGTTTAATGAAGGTTGCTTTCAAAAAAAAAGATAAATTTCAATCAAAAAGATCACAAGAAGCATGCTTTCTATTTTGTAATTTGGCTTAGAAGGTTGATTTGACACCATGGAAAAAAGTATAGGGTTCAATTAAGCATTTCATGTTTATTCAGGACCTATTAAGTAACTCCTCAGAAGATGAGGGTTTCTTGAGACACTTTGCCTGTTAAATAACTCCTCAAACGAAGAACAAACCCTAGGTCCGATTCATAATAATTCTGAAGTATTCTCTAATCCAATAAATCAGAAAGACTTTGGATCATCGTAAGTTAATCATCTCCAATCTTCAGTATCTATTTGATGGTCTTCGATCAATTGTGTTTGTTATGTATAAATTAGGGCTAGAAATTTGGGGATTTTCTCTTACTTTTTAGAATTTGTGTTTGGAAGTGAGCAACAATGGCGACAACTGAACAACCCAAAGCTGCAACTGAAGAAGCTAAAATTGATCTGTTTGAAGATGACGATGAGTTCGAAGAGTTTGAAATCGATCACGGTAATGTATCGTCTCTTGCTTGGGTAACAAGTTTTTTGCGTTTTGGAGTTTTCTTACAATCTCGTTGATGTTCTTTATTCTAAAGAAAAACTCAAGTTAATTGTTTGTATGTTATAATTGATAATTAGTTAAATTGAGGTACTTGTTCGATCATTGCTTGTAAGCCCTTCCACTTTTGAAATTCGATTAAGAGAATGAAATCCAATCATGAATTGATTGATTGAAAATTAACCTTAATATGGACTTTAAAGACCCTTGTAGTGGTACTGTAGTAGCAGTAGTGATGCATTTTGTTTTCTATGAGAGTTACTAGGGCAACTCCATTAGTAAAAGCTTAGGTTTTTTATCTTTACTGTAAGCTGCAATAGAAGATGGCCTCACATGATTGATCAAGCTTAATGTATGTTGCTAATGAGTTTAGGGTTAGTTTGTGCTAAATAGAGTGTTCTATGGAAAGCTGAAATGAGAAATGAGAAATCAGAATAATATAGCTCTAATATACAAGGGGTGGTACAATGGTAAGTGTTTGAGTTACTCTGGCAAAGGTCTCATGTTCATTACCAGCTCCCACTGGTTTTATGTCTTCAACCCCTAGGGTACCTGCGGTGCTAGCTGCATTAACTTGATCTATGGTTAGCAGGGTGTTGGTAGGGTCTGCTGTTCTGGTGAGTTTTTTGGTAAAATGTTTTCATGTTTATAAAGAAACCAAGTTTAGCTCTTAAGCACTGAATTTGGGTAGCCCTTTAGTTATTCTGTATAGCTATTATGTTTTTATTAATTATTAGTACATTAGTAGCATCCGATATAGTTCCACCTATGTGATAATCTGTTTTGATATCTCATGCATGCCTATGTTTTTAAACCATATGTTGCTGTTGCTGATGATTATGATGATGATGATGATGGAACTTGCAGAGTGGGATGTGAAGGAAGAAGGAAAGGAAGTAACTCAACAATGGGAAGATGATTGGGATGATGATGATGTGAATGATGACTTCTCCTTGCAGTTGAGGAGGGAACTGGAAAGCAATGTCGAGAAGAAGTGAAACATGTAGCTCTGTTTGCATAATCAAGATTGATCTGTCTTTTCGGTATAAAATCTTATGCGCCTTTCATTTTAAGATTGTTGCTTTCAACAAATGGAAATATGAATTTCCTTTGGTTTTGTGACTGTGTTTGCATGTGGTGATAAGAATTTAATGATCATTGTGATTTGTGAATTTTACTGTAAGGGGGTGTTTGGATACAATGCAAAAATTTACAACAAATATGAACATTTAGGCTTAATATATCGTGTTTTTAGAAGCAGTTAAAAAGGAGTTGGATGTCAATTGTGACGGGTTTTGGGTTTTGGCTGGTTGAAGGAATTGCACAACCTGTACACCACATATCTTTTTATTTGTCTCAAAAACACAAGCAGTTTAGCCCATCTATCTAAACGTGTTAAAACAGGTGGTGGGTCGTAATCAAATTGTAAGTGTAATTTAGGTTGGTGGGTTGTAAGTTTTGGTTAAACAGGTCATAAAGGTGGTAGTGATGCGTGGCTAAAGTGTCCAATTAAAAAGGCTAATTGATCAATCGAACCTGGCTCATGTATTAAAGAGCTAGATGAATGTACCAAAAGGTCCAAAAAAACAATTCATTTTATGTCATGTTTTGCTGGATCATTGATTCTAGCTACCTGCTTGAATGGCTTTTAATGAAGTATTGCCTTCCAAATATGAGGTTATTTTACAAAGTGTATTTTTCTACAAAGTGTGAGAAGACATAATGAGACTAAAAAAGTCATAAAAAATTTATATCTTACAATCTAAATCGAATTTTAAAAACAACTTCGGAGCCTTTGTTTATCTCGTTGTCCTCTTTCAGAAAAAATAAAAAAAATAATTTTTTTTCATTGTGTCATTAAATGACACAATGACGTCGCTGTGTCTTTTATATTGACACAATGTATTGACACAATGACGTCATTGTGTCTTTCATAATGAGACAATGAAGTTATTGTGTCTTTCATAAATGACACAATAAAAAAACGTTAATTTTTTTTTATTTTTTCGTTTATTTTTTTCTTATTGAGGACGATTAGGGGAACAAAAGCTCCAAATTACTTTTTTGAAATTCGATTTTGATTGTGAGATATAATTTTTTTTTGTGTATTTTTTTGACTCATTGTGTCTTCTCACACTTTTTAGTAAAAATACACTTTGTATTTTAACTTTTAATTATGTCATGTTTTATCATGTTGGATTTACATTCATCAATTTGGTTTCAGGCAAGTGTTTTATTGGGAACTGAGTGTAATATAAGTAATAATGAAAATTAAGAGTATCATTGCTCAAACTGTTAGTATGATTATTATTGATTAATTCGTAATAATCTGGATGACTAAATCTAAATTTTCTATGAAGAGTAATATAACAAGAGTATTAAATATCAAAAACTACTCAAGGCATATGGGAAAAAATAACTTTTCTAAAAGTTCACAAAAGAAAATTATTATAAACTTCACTTTAGGGGAGAACATTATATAAAATGGTTCAACACCCGATGAAAATGTAGTGAAAAATTGATATTGAAACCCTTGTTTATTTAAGATTCTAAGTTCTAAATTTCTTATTAAGACAGAAAATAGTGTTCTAACTACCAGATGAAAACATTTTGAAAAAAAGTTAAAGAGATAAAACAGAATCGATAAAACTTTAATCCCTATAACCTTAATAACCCTTGTTTTCTTGTCTTTTTTTTAGTATTCAGTGTCACAACAACCAAAAAGGATTTTCATTATTCGTTAATATTTATAAAATGAAGCAGTCTTTAAATTTTTAAAAATGAAGGTAAGTTTTATTTACTTTACATTCTTTCTAGCCCCCTTCAATTTATAAATATTAATTACTAAGTTACTAACTCTATTTAGCAACCGATATAAAATTGTAGACTTTATACACCTTACTTTGTTATTCGGTCAATACCCACACAAAAAACGTCGTATAAATCATCTCTTTCATAAAACAATATACATGAAGTATTCTTGGAATTCACACGCCTCGTTTCTTAACCAATGAACGATTTTCCTGTCATATTTTATGTCGTGTCAAGAATTACTACCCTGTTGGAATCTTTCTACCAACTCTACACCAATTTCATTTGAAAAACTAGTTTCCCCTCTTTCCACATCAACAACAACTCTACAAATTGGACAAGCACCAGTCTTGATCAACCATAAATCTATGCACTCACCATGAAAACTATGATTACAATTTGGCAAAAGCTTGCATTTTTCACCATCTTTGAACCTCTCTAAACACACAACACACTCCACCATTGATATCTGTGCTTCCAAATTGAAATCATAAGATGGTAGTTTCTTGATATCTTCTTTTGACATGCTCCCACTTCTACTGATCACCATGGTACCACTTCTCTGCACCACAGTACCACCATTCATGCTTCCAAATGTTCTACCAATTATACATACATGAATTAGCACAAAAATAGCAATACCCACAACTAATATCACCACTGAGGTCACAAATTCAATCACCATGTTTGATTTTCTTCAATTCCCTCTTTGTTGCAGGCTCTTGAAAAGTAGAACCTCAATTGAACAAGAAAGAAATCTTTAAATATAAATGTGAAGGGGGGCTTTTCATTTGTTTGGTGGGGGAAATTATTATTTTACTGTAATACACTAGAATAAAAGTCTTTGAAGGTAATATTTTATTATCTACAATGTCCAAATAATCTTATTATTTATTTAGTAAAATAGGTTGCATGCTTCTAATCAAAATAGGTATATTTTAATATAGATTTAGCCCCTTTGGTTGACCGTTAAACAATTTTTTAGAGAAAATGATTTCCTAGTAAGTTCCATAATGTATACTTTTATAGTTATTAGATAGGTAATATAATTTTATATATATAAACGTGACCTACTTCAAAAAAATTGTGAAATAGATAACAGAAAAAAAGACGCATGGAAATAAAATTACATATATAGCGCAAATAATAGCGATAATTTCATATGTTTCGTCGTTGCAGTAAGACTATGTGTAATGGTTTATTTAGTTAAAATGTCATATAGACAGATATGAATTTATTAAAATCATTTTAAATCAAATGTAGTGGGTTTAAAGCCATTTTTAGTTAAAAGTGAAAAAAATGAATAATTCATCACTTTTAACGTCCGTTAGTGGTTTGACTAAAATGAGTTTGAAGCCCCCTTTAACTAAGACGTGGTGGTTTTAATGCCCTAATTGTGTCCACATTAGCAACTTTGGAGCCCCCTATGGGCACCACTACATCTAGTCTAAAATAATTACCCGACATTGATGTAAGTGTATAAATATATCCAAATATATTTACTTTTGATGATTTCTTTTACCGTTTTAGCTGATCTTTTTTTGTTTTACGTGTTTTATCTTCTAAAAAAATATTTCTTCGCTAAGGGTAGCGGAGCAGGGCGGCCGTGAGAGAGGGCGGGGTGGACCTCTACCCAGGGCCCAATCTCCTCAAGGGCTTAGAATCTTTCAAAATTATGTATATATATTTTTAGGGGGGAAAATCTATAAACTATTAATAAATATATTAACAAACTCAATAACTTCTTAATTATTTTAGTCTATTTAAACCTTACCTTATAGCCCTTTTTTAAATAATTTAATCCAATGTCATTTATCTAATCTATATCCAATTTAATATAATAATATCTAAATTTAAAAAAAATAAAAAGGCAGTCTCTTTCAAGATTTCTAGGGTAGAAGTGAGAAGACCGATCGATGATCGACGTTGTCACTTTGATCGCATTATACAAGTTATTCGGTTTAAAGTTTTTATATATATTATATTATAGGGTTTACTTTTTTATTCTCGCTCTAGACCCAGAGTCTTTTGAAAATTCTCGAGTCCAGCGTGGGAGTAGGCTCGGTGGACGCCAACCCCTAGCAAAATTGAAAACCACTTATCGGGAATACCATTTCCCACGTTCAGAGGATGCCAGCTCCTAAAAACAAGAGTAATGAGTTCATAATGTATCATTGATATCACCACCAAAGAGTAGGTACTTAAAAAAACATTTTTCTTCTTAATTTCTTTATACACACACACACACATACACTTATACACATACACAATTACACCCATCAACCAAAACTATATCACTCTATAGTACAAACTGAATTCTTTTTGAAAAACAATAATTGGTTCGTCAATTGACGATGAAGAATTTAAGGCTTTTAAGAGAACCATTTTTTTTTAGTTTGAGGATAATTCGAGAGATTTCGAAGGGAACAATAAGTGTTGTGTATCTACTTCTAGCATTAATAATTATTATATGAAATAAAAATTTGTTTAGAAAGCAACTTGAAAGTGAAGCTGCCAAATGATTGGATAACTGAGTGAAGCTGAATAAACAATGTGCGTATAAAATGTTGTAACTGACAAAATTAAAAATTAGTGTTTTGGCAGCAAACGTAGATTCCCTGCAATTAATCGTGGTGGTTAGCCTTTAGTTTGTTTGTTTCTGATTATTTTCTTCATTTTCTAAAATTGTTTTGTTTTGTAATATTGGAATATATTATTAGGATTTGATTAAAATGAGCTCACGTGCCTAGTTAGGTTTCTAGGGTTACTTTTCATCTTTATATATTGTAACCTAACTGTTTAATAATATAATTCAGTTTTTTTTAGTTAGGAAGTCATGGGACCACGTGCGTAGTTAGTTAGGAAGTCATGGGACCACGTGGTCTCATTCTAATCAAACCCTAATAATATATTTCAATATCCGAATATATAAGAATTTTATTTTGTCATCATTCTTTTTTAGAGGTTGAGAGTTTAAATATTGTAGTAAGCAGGTTACGTAGATTTAAGATGATTAGCAGCTGTTAAAAAAAACTTTTATAATAATATTAACTAATAATAAAAGAGGTCTAATGACCGGCTTGTCGCGTGCACTAGTCAAAGATAATATTTGTATAGTTCCTTAGTACCAAAACTATGTAGCAAATGGTAAGAAGGGTGTCGAATCACAAGGAGTATGTGGTTTGTGTTTAGACTTGAATTGGACTATCGAATTAATTATGAAGCTTGCTATTTTGTTTATAAAAGCTTTAGTATGTTTACTTGCAATGGTGTTGAAACTTTGTCCAACACAAAGAAATGAACAAAACAAAAATGGTTACTTAAAAATGATTAATAGAACTTGAGAACTTAGAACAATGGTTGACAAAACTAAGTTTAATAACAAGGTTCACCCCCGGTTGATATCCTAAGGTTATGGTTCTACCAATCCAACTAACTTACATCAAAGGTATGATTTATGCTAATGAGTTCATCGTTACAAGGTTTAGGTGTCAAGAATTGTCAACGTTAACACGGACAATAATACACTTCATTACACAAGAACATTCAAACTCTACATATACATAGCACACATGAAAAACTCCATTTCTCAAAGACAAATTTCATAATCATTCATTCAATTTGGGAATTCAAGTTAAGTTCAAAATACTAGCATAAATGTTTCAAGCAATCAAATACAAAACACAAAGATGCAATCTAGTTTTCAAGTGTTAACAAACCATAGTCTTACAATATGCAAACCGGGGAAAACCCAAAGAAGATTAGCCTCTCATGTTGTTTGAGGCTTGAATTCCGGGTGATGATCTTGTTTGCAATTTCATATCACTTTGATGTTGCTTGACTTTGTTGATGAAGAAAAGCTATACTTGTCAAAATTTCTCTCTAAAGCTTCATGGATGATTTTTGGTGATGAAGAAAATTCTTGATGATAAAGAAGATGGTTAATGAAAAAAAATGGTTAATGATGAAGATGATGGATCTTGGAGACAAAAACAAGTGAAAGGGTCATAGCCTCATGTGTGTTGGTCCTTTTTCCTCCTTTTCCTCCTTATTATATGGCCTTTCTAGCTTCCACTTGAAAAACCCCGTTTTAAACAAGTCGAACAATACAAGTGGGCATTAAAAATCCGATAGGAGGATAGAGGGGGCGTCGGCGACGGGGCTTCAAAACAGCAGTTTTTTCTTTTGTTTGTTTCGCGTATCCGACTGTTCCGGGCTCCATTCCGACATCCCATATGACCCTCGGAGTGTACTCTTAATTGTTCCGGCCCTAACAAACACAAACCACATCAAAATAGATCATTTGAACTCGAAGTTATGCTATAAATATGTCGTTTTGTGCTTTTAAACCCGAGCTTTTACCCGCGTATCACATCCCCACACTTATCTTTTGCTTGTCCTCAAGCAAACTACCATACAATATTTTTCAAAACATTACAAGACATTTAGAATTTCTCACCTTCTATCAAGTTAAGGTCCAAAGTCATACCCGCCCCTCAAGTTCATAAGTGAATGATATATGTAATAACAAACCAAGACTTGCCTAACTAATCCTACCATGCTTTAAACTCTTGCACTCATGTTTCATGCCCCTCACAATGATACGCTCCTCTCGGCTATTTTGTGGACTAGCATGTGATGTGCTAGTATGTTTTTCACTCAAAACCATATGCAATAATGTGAGCATAAGCTTGTAAAGCAATCGTGCCTCCACCGCTTTAATGGAATAATTCCCAGATCAAAGGACTTTTGTGGTTTTTGGGCTTAGGCTTGGGTGAGGAATAAGGCTTTATTTAGTGGCTAATGTGATGAGAAATCCAAAACAATACAAACTACTAATAACGGTATTCGGGTAATTTCTATCCCAACGCTTTTCTTATTCTATTTTTTTTCTTTTTCTTGACATCTTTTCTTCAAACACGATGTACATATTCTTTTCATTTCATTTTTTTTATATATGACTAAAGAACACTAATTTGATTAACACATGGACAAAATCAATTGGATTCTCATCAAAATTTTCAAGAGGATAACTCTTTGATGCTCGGCTAGTGGGTTGACAAACGAAAGGGCAATTTATTACACACACTTGTGTTTGCATAAATAGGCTCAAAATTGGCAGCTAGGGGTATAGTTTTGTAATCTTTATGGGTAATAAGGAATAATGGGGGATCTTAATGCCTTTTCATTTCCGTTCACATATTCCTTTGCGGTCTTAGCACGTATCAAACCATACAAGTTCTACCAATTAAGCGCATAATGATCACACTCAACAAATGAACTTTATATATATGTAAGTGATCTAGCAATCTAGGTAAGTATGGCTCAAAACTCACATGATGGAGGAGAAATGGGTTGCCAACATGTAGCATGTGTGACTATTTTAAAGCATGCTAAAACTAGCTAGGCATCTCACTTAAAGTTTTCTTTAAAGGCACTTGGTGAGACTATTCGAGGCAACCATGACTAACGACCTTTCACCCAATTTTCTCGGTTTGAAAATCTTTTGGTGACAATCTAAGTTGTTTGCATAAAATGAGGACCAACAAGTATTTGAAAATTTGAAAATTCTTCTATTTTTCCCCCATCCCCACACTTAATGTTGACATTGTCCTCAATGTGGGTGAAAATCTTTTCAAAACATAAAGGATGTGATACAAATTTCTTCCCCAAAGGTTTCCCCGGCCTAAAAAACGTTCCACTTATTCAAACTACTAAGATAATCATGCTAAAAGGAACATGTGCACCTGGATTTCTTCACTTTTCTTGGCATTATCTTTTCAATCCAAGTAGCACAAAACCTGCAATTGTAAAAATTTGTGTAGAAGCAAGCTTCTCACCTCTTTGACAACCAATCAATTAGCATGAATTGTGGAATCTCAATAACCACTTAATAAAGACGACTACAGAATTAAAATGAACAGGAAAAAAAACAAACACACTCAAACATTTAAATAAACTGTACAAACACATAAGTCATACCTCGCCACCTATCTTTGGTAGCGCTCATTTGGATCTCTTGGCGGGTATGGTTGATAAGGGTAGCCAGTCAAAGCAGAAAACATCTCATTGAAGTTGTCAAATGCTCCCCCTTCAGTTGGTGGTAGCGCAGGAATGGGAATGAAGCTGGACGCCACGCCCTGGGGCCAATGCACTGACTGTTGCACCTGTTCTGGTTGGTCCCTGATGGTCGAATAGTCTGTCCACGGGGTAAACTCTTGATAGCTTCGACCTGCTTCAAGATCCCGGTGATGCCTTTCCTGTTCTTGGAGAATGTAGGCGTTGTTGACAGCCATTTGTTGGGCTGTTGCAAGGGCCATCCAACGCCTGTCTTCTAACTGCTCCCTTTCCATCCTTCGGGCTTCCTGTTGTGCCCAATGTTCCTCTTGCTGCAGCCTCCACACCCTTTCACTCTCTCTTCTTGCTTCCTCCACTTCTCTCATTTCTCCCATCAAAGCAGACACATTGTCATATGTCTGCCTGTGCCCGACCTGCAAAGATTCCTAACCCGGCTGCCTTCGTCTCACAGTGAATTCAGCTACATTATCAGACACCTCTCGATGTTGACGGGCAGTTCGCCTTCTTGCGGGCCTTGTTTCCTCGGGTTGTGCATCTTCTTCCTCCATGGCTTCAAATTCATCCGGTGGAGGAGCATCTGGGTCTCTTGCAGTAAAAGACTGTCCGGTTTCAGTATCCCGGACAACAAATGTAAACCCTTGCTGTTCAACAAAGATCTTTGATGCTCTCATCTTCTTAAAATCAAAGTAGTCCAACGGTTTACTGAACCAGAGTGCCTCTGGAGGAAGGCAATCTTGTTGCACGATCATAGCACTAATCAATCGAATATATGGGACCATTTTCCTAGCATATAGCTCCCTTGATTCCCAAATATTCATCATCACTATATGTCTCCATGAGAGTTTGGGGCTTCCATACAGTAAAGAATGTAAGATTCTGCAATCCCAGGTTCTTAGTTTCCCTCGATCTCCCAATCGTACCATCACATTTTCAAGGGAGATGTTTTGTAGAAATTTTCCTTCGAGAGATAAATGGTTCCTCTCAAGTTCAGCACCTTCACGGAAGGGAACAGTCAAGCTGATTAAATTTACCGGGTCTGATTCTAGAACGGGCCTTGAAAAAAATCGATCAATATGATAGTAATAGTAGTTGCCCTGGCCCAAAGAATCAAATTGGGCGATCCGGTTCATCGTCTCAAAAGACATCACCATAGTACCCGCACCGGTTTCCCCTGATAACCTCCATTGTAATGGATGGCTGCTTTTGTTTTCAAATCTTAATGACGCCATCCATTCGGCCACCGCCCCCAAATAAACCCGGTGTGTATTTGCAGCACACCAATCTAAAGCTCTCTCCCACCCTAGAGCTTCGAATTTTTGTGTTATTCCTATCTTTGAGAGCTCTTCAGTATTAACCACTCTCTCCGGCACACACACACCAGGGACGCCATATTGGACCTTTGCCATTTTCCACTTCCACAGGCGGATTTCAGTAGCTCTATTGTGAAAGTCGGATAATCGTTTTTGGGCGTCGGATTCCCATTTCTCCCCGATTCTGTCATTCTTGTGTTGTGTCCACGTCCAATCTTGGTGAAATAGCCTTGCATCATCTTCAGTAACTGAGCTTTCTTGTTCCCAGTTCATCACCCTACGAGAGGATGAACTTGTAGCTCTTGAGGCCTTGCTCCTTTTTCTACTCGCCATTGAACTACAACACAACAACCAAACATACCCATTAGTTACTTGCATTCAAACAATTCCAACAAATAGGCATAGATCATGGTTTTGTAAGCATATGCTCCTCTTGCAATTTTGAATAAACAAGTATGTTCTTGACAAACAATATGTTGCATTATCTTCAAAATTTTAAGTTTACTTTCAACAATAAGGTTTTCTTTTATGTTTATCCATGACATACTATCATATGCTTACAACCATGTATACAAATTTTCATAACTTTCATCTTTGTTCTATGTCTATTTCTCAAGAGTAATTGTGCTAGAACCCTCTCCCCACACTTGTTTTGTATCTACATTTATCATACATAATCTAAACTCAACCAAAGGTTCCTACTCAACAATCCATACATATCCAAAACTAGTTTCACTAATCACATTCATGTTCAAGAGACAATTTCTACAAACTATGTAATGCTAGTGATAGAATGAGAAGAAACCATACCTTATGTGCTTAGAGTTTCACCCAACAAGTTGCAATAGAAAGATACTTGAAGAAAAACCCAAAAATCCGAATTTTGCACCTTAGATTTCTCTTTAACAACAAGGAATTAGCAAAAACTATGTTAGGGGTTTTGTTCCTCACGAAAAACTAAACACCTTGGACACAAGAATCGTTGGATTTGGTTAAGTTTGGAAGAAGTTAGGCTATGGAGGAGATTTAGGGTTCTTGAGGATTTTTGGAGAAGAAGAGAGGAAATGTTGAAATAGTTGGATGAAAATGGGATTGGGAGTGTGTTTTGGGGTGAAATAAGGGTTGTGTGGGTGAAAAATCCGAAAAAGAGGGTTTGGGTGGTTGAGAATGGGTTAGAATTTGAAAAAAAATCGATTTCTTTACGGGGCTGTGATTCAGGGGGCGTCGGCGACGCATGGATAGCCCGTCGGCGACGCGGCTTGGAAGTTCATTTTTTGTCTACGCCTTAGGTTGCTGTCTACGGGGTATCTGATTTACGCGGGGGGCGTCGGCGACGCGGGTTTGCCCGTCGGCGACGGGTTCCCGAATTGCCACTTTTATTTTTAAATTTTTTTTTTCACACTCATATATAACACAAAAATTACACACAACATGGGAAGGGAAAAGGAAAAAAATAAATGAAAAATATGTAGATATATATACCTTATATGTATATATATATCACCCCCCAGAACACACGTGTATTGTCCCGAATACACACAAGTCACACGCGCAACATGATTTTGTGACTCGGATTCGGATTGGCAATTCTAAAAAGGCTGAAAAGGTCTATACTAAACTAAGCAATGCAAAGCAACAAATATGTACAAGTTACCTCTCGTGGGTTGCCTCCCACGCAGCGCTAAGTTTACCTGTCGTTAGCCGGACTTTGCGGTGCTGTGATCAAATCGGTACCTCATCAAGAGTGCTCAACAACAAGCACGCGGATTGTTTGTCCGCCCCATTTATGTCATTTGGTTCAAGATATGGTTTAAGGCGGTGCCCATTCACCGTTTGCCTTAAATGGTCATCGAAATCTTCAATCTCTACATCTCCAAAGTCGCCCACCCGGATGATCAAATATGGACCCGTCCATTTACTTTTTAGCTTTCCAGGAAATAGCTTTAGTCGTGAGTTGTAAACCATACCTTCTGTCCGGGCTTGAATTCCTTCAAACGAAGCTTGGCATCATGAACCCTCTTCATCTTGTCCTTGTATGCAGATGCGGTTTCATAGGCTTCGTCCCTTATTTCTTCTAACTCATTCAGCGCCAATTGTCTTTGTTTACCTGCACACTCATAATTCATATTAACAGTTTTAACTGCCCACAAGGCACGATGAGTTAATTCTACAGGTAAATGACAACCCTTTCCATGGACCAACCGGTAGGGAGTAGTTCCAATAGGCGTCTTGTAAGCGGTACGATACGCCCACAAGGCATCATCTAGTTTAGTTGACCAATCCTTGCGATCAGGTCGTACCGTTTTTTGCAAAATTTCTTAGATTTGCCTATTAGAAACCTCTACTTGTCCACTTGTTTGTGGATGGTATGGTGTTGCAATCCTATGGTCAACACCATAACGTTTTAGAAGTTTGCCAAAGTTGAAGTTTTTGAAATGTGATCCCCCATCGCTTATTATCACGCGAGGGATACCAAATCTTGAAAAAATGTTGGTTTGGACAAACTTGCATACCACCTTATGGTCATTGGTCTTAGTGGCGATTGCTTCTATCCATTTAGAGACATAATCGACCGCCACCAAGATATATAGGTTACCAAAAGAGTTTGGAAAAGGGCCCATGAAGTCAATGCCCCAAACATCAAAGATTTCCACCACCAAAATTGGTTGCATAGGCATTTCATCTCTTCTTGTCACACTCCCCATTTGTTGGCATCTTATGCAATTCTTGGCAAATTCATGGGAGTCTTTGAAGATGGTCGGCCAATAAAAACCACAAGAAAGGACTTTGTGACCCGTCTTTTGTCCACTGAAATGTCCTCCACATGCTGATTCGTGAAGCATGCTCAATACACATGGGATCTCCTCATCCGGTAGACATCTTCGGATGATTTGGTCGGCTCCAACTTTGAAGAGGTCCGGTTCATCCCAAATGTAATGTTTTGCTTGAGCCTTGAAGTGTTGTTTCTTTCTTCTACTCCATCCTTCCGGCAATGTACCTGTAGCCAAATAGTTTGCAAAATGGGCGTACCAGGGGTTATTGGTGGTGATAGACATGATGTATTCATCCGGGAATTGTTCATTTATCTCCGGCGTGGTATCTTCTTCCACCGGTTGAATTCTTGACAAATGATCTGCGACTACATTTTCACTCCCTTTCTTGTCTCGGATTTCAAGATTGAATTCTTGCAATAACAAAATCCAACGAATCAACCTTGGTTTCGCGTCCTTTTTCTCCATGAGGTACCTAACAGCAGAATGGTCAGAATAGACAATAACCTTGCTACCCCATATATAAGACCGAAATTTATCTAAAGCATATACCACCGCAAGTAATTCCTTCTTAGTTGTTGTATAATTCAATTGGGCATCTGAGAGGGTTTTACTTGCATAGTATATGGCAACGGGTTTCTTATCAACCCGTTGACCCAAGACAGCCCCAATAGCATAGTCACTCGCATCACACATTATTTCAAAAGGCAATTTCCAATTAGGTGATTGCAAGATTGGAGCTTCAATTAGTTTTTGCTTTAAGATGTTAAAGGCTTTTACACATTCTTCATTAAACTCAAATGGGGCATCTTTTAACAATAGATTACACAATGGTTTGGTTATGACACTAAATCCCTTTATGAATCTTCTATAAAAACCAGCATGCCCCAAGAATGACCTAATGCCCTTAACATTAGTGGGGTGAGGTAAAGTGGAAATAACCTTCACTTTGGCATGGTCTACCTCTATCCCACGGCTAGATACAACATGACCCAATACTATCCCCTCTTGAACCATAAAATGGCTCTTTTCCCAACTAAGGACCAAATTGGTTTCAACACATCTTTTTAAAACTTTTTCTAATTGAAGCAAACATAATTCAAAAGATGTGCCAAAATTGAGAAATCATCCATGAAGATTTCTAATGACTCCCCCACCATATCTGAGAAGATACTCATCATACACCTTTAAAAGGTGGCGGGGGCATTACATAACCCAAAGGGCATTCGCCTAAATGCGAACGTGCCATAAGGGCAAGTAAATGTAGTCTTTTCCTGATCTTAGGATGAATAGCTATTTGGTTATAACCTGAATAACCATCTAGAAAGCAATAGAATTACTGACCTGATAGTTTCTCAACAATTTGATCAATGAATGGTAAGGGGAAATGATCTTTTGAGGTAGCAGCATTCAATTTCCTGTAATCAATACAAATTCTCCACCCGGTTACTGGCCGAGTAGCTACCTCATTACCTGAGTCATCTTTAACAATTTGGATGCCTGCCTTTTTTGGTACCGTTTGTGTAGGGCTCACCCAAGTACTGTCAGAGATTGCAAAGATGATACCTGCATCTAGCCACTTCAATACCTCCTTCTTGACTACCTCTCTCATGTTTGGGTTCAACCTTCGTTGGGCATCATGTGATGGTTTGACTTCCGGATCCGTGATGATTTTGTGCATAACAATTGAGGGGCTAATTCCTTTTAGATCCGCAATGGTCCATCCAATTGCCTCCTTGTTAGCAATCAACACCTCCATCAACGCACCTTCCTGTTCAATGGATAGATTAGAAGCAATAATAACAGGTAAAGTTTCATTCTTACCAAGGAAAGCATATTTTAAATGCTTTGGTAATTCTTTCAATTCAACTTGTGGTGGTTCTTGTAATGAAGGTTTCAACCCGGTGTCGATCTTCTCTGGTAGTGGCTCCACTTGAACCGACCATGGTGGTCGTTCACTCCTCATAGCCACACTCATTATCTCCCTTTCTTCCTCCTCTAGTTGCTTTTCAGTTTCCACTCTCAACCTGTCAAACATGAAACAATCCTCCATTGTGTTTTCCTCATCAACGACCATGTCGCATAGAGATATACACTCATCAATAATGTCGGCTATGTAGCATTCATCATTGATAGGAGGGTTAGTCATACCTGAAAATACATTAAGCCTCAACCTATTGTTACCAAATGTCATGTCAACTGTTCCCGTTTTACAATTGATTTGAGCATTTGAAGTTGCCAAAAATGGTCGACCTAAGATAACCGTAGGTTGTTTGGTTTGATCTATGGAAACATAATCAAGTACTAAAAAGTCCACCGGATAATAAAAATTCTCAACTTTTACTATCACATCGGTAATTATCCCACGGGGAAGCTTGGGTGTTAAATCGGCTAATACCACGGTGGTCTTAGCTTCTTGAAGCGGACCAAAGTCGTATTGGTCATACAAGCTACCCGGTAAAATACTTACACTAGCACCAAGATCCAAGAGTGCCCTTGTCATTTTGAATTCTCCCACTTGAAGAGGTATAATGGGCGCTCCCGGGTCTTGTAGCTTAGGTGGAAGGGCACCCGAAAGAATAGAGCTCACATTTTCAGTCAAATCAAGCTTTTTAGGGAATTTGTGAGCTCTCTTTTGGGTACATAGTTCTTTTAAGTACTTAGCATATGAAGGAACTTGTTTGATTGCATCTAAAAGTGGCAAATTAATTTTTACTTGTTTAAAAATTTCCCACATTTCATCTTGTTGTGGGCCTCTCTTCTTTACCACTTTTTGTAAGGGTGCCTTAAGAGCTTCGGGAAAAGGGACGGTATTACCCTCCACCACCTTTTCCTTAGCCTTAGGAGTTTGTGTAACCTCAACGGGTTTGGTTTTAGATTTTTCAGAAAAAATTTCATTTTGACCCGTTTGGCTACTTTCACCCTCATCATCACTTTCATCAGTAACATCTTCCACCACCCCTTCAACAAATTGGGGTGGTGGTGGTTTAACACCATTGTCAACTATCTTACCACTACGCAAAGTAAGTTTATTGATTGATACCTCGCGTGTGTTTTTAGAATTTGAACCTTGATGTTGTGGATTCACGGTTGTATCACTTGGTAATCTTCCACCGCTTCCCTTAAGTCGGCCCAAATCTTCGGCTAGTTGACCAACCTGCCTTGTGAGAGCTTCATGTGACTTATCTCTTACTTCATTTGCTCTCTTCATCTCCTTGATGTCATTGTTAGATTCTTTCACCATGTTCATAAGAGCATCTAACTTTGCATTCAACGAGTCATCTCCACCACCTTGACTTCCCGATGGTCCACCTTGATTATTGTTGTAATTTCTTTGGAAGTTACCATCCCGATTGTAGCCTTGATTACCTCCTTGATTGTAGTTGTTCCTTTGGTAGCCACCTTGGTTGTAATTTCCCCCTTGATTGTTCCCTTGGCGATTTTGATAGCCTTGTCCACCTTGATTGGCTGGTTGGAAGTTTGGGTTCATTTGGTTTGAAGGATTACCATACTTAAGGTTGGGATGGTTCCTCAAACCCGGATGGTAAGTGTTGGAGTTCATGTCAAAAGGCTTCCGGTCTCCATAAACTTGATTCACCTCTTCGGTTCCTTGAGCCATGTTTACTTGACAACTATCGGCTCTATGACCAATGTCCCCACATTCTTCACAAACCGCGAATTGCACCGCATTTATATCTTTCTTCTTCATGCGAGCTAACTCCCTTTCAACGCGGCTATTCGATCCTTTGCACTTGAGTCAATGTCGGAGGTGGATTTTGGAATAGGGTGCTTTGCTTTCCTATCCGCGGATTCTTCGGCTCTTGAGTTCTTACTCATCCTTTCAAGGAACTCCCAATCCTCTTCCTCGGGGTTATTCAACAAGGTTCCATTGCTAGTAGACTTGAGGTATTTTCTTTCTTCTTTTGTCAATCCGTTCACAAAACTCTTCACTAGCTCCCAAAGCTCAATTTGGTGATGTGGGCATTTTCTTATCAACTCTTTGAAACGAGTAAAAGATTCATGAAGTGGCTCTCCGGATTGTTGTTGGAATGTCCGGATCTCGTCCCTCATTTCATCCGTTTTGGCCATTGAATAGTACTCGTCAAGGAAGACTTGTTGCATTTCTCCCCATGTTCGAATACTATTAGCCGGCAAGGTTAAAAACCATTGCTTTGCCTTGTCCTTCAATGAAAATTGGAACAATCTTAAACGCACCTCATCTTGTGAGAAGTTGTGTCCTCCAATTGTGCCACATATGTCGGAGAATTCGGATATATGTGTGTAAGGCTCCTCCGTTGACATGCCATGAAAATGAGGTAAGATGTTGATGTAGTTGGGCTTGCAATCAAATGAACGCCTTCCCGGAATCGGTGGAACAATAGGAGAGACATTGTCCGATATGATGGGTCGGAACCTACCATTTACACCTTGTGTTCTAGCTCGTTGAGGTTGTTGACGTGGGGGACCATTCACTTCTTGATGCATTGGATATCTTCTTTGTGGTCCTTGATTAGCTACACCGACAAACTGAGGAATTTGGTTTGGGTTGGCATTCATGTTTGGATTCCTAAATTGGTTTTGTCTATGTTGACGGTTGTAGTTGTAGTTCTCATTCTCCATATACCCATGGTTCCATTCATCATAATTATCACCTTGGTAGCTATAATCACCATCATACCCTCCTTCATTGTAGAACCCCCCCCCCCATTGCCTTCATTGTCATACTCATAATCATCACTATCACCCGTGTGATAGGTGTGAACACTCACCCGCTCGGGTGATTGGTAAGATGGAACACTAAATGGCTCATCGTCATGAATGGCATTTCTTAGCTCGTCTAGTTTGGTGGGCCAAAGTGACCCATGGGGTTTTGGTTCACATGTTCAAAAAGTGGGTTACTATGGCTATACGTTTGTCTACGGTTTGGGTTAGGGTTACGGTCATTAGTGAGTGGTGGTGGTGGATTTTGTGGAATGTTGTGTTGTGGTGGGGGTTGGTTGTTACTACCTCCCTCCATTTGGTTGGCTCGGTTCCTTCTTGCAAAGCGTTCAATTTCTGGTTCAAACACCAACGGAGAGGTTCTTCCGGATGCTCTAGTATGCATGCACTACCTGTATCTACACAAATAACACACCCAGCATAACAAGGGAAAAGGAATGATGCAAAAATAACCAAACACTCAAACAGAAAATCACAAACTAGTCAACACAATTCTACACACAAAGCGCACTACTCCCCGGTAACGGCGCCAAAATTTGACCGGCTTGTCGCGTGCACTAGTCAAAGATAATATTTTTATAGTTCCTTAGTACCAAAACTATGTAGCAAATGGTAAGAAGGGTGTCGAATCACAAGGAGTATGTGGTTTGTGTTTAGACTTGAATTGGACTATCAAATTAATTATGAAGCTTGCTATTTTGTTTATAAAAGCTTTAGTATGTTTACTTGCAATGGTGTTGAAACTTTGTCCAACACAAAGAAATGAACAAAACAAAAATGGTTACTTAAAAATGATTAATAGAACTTGAGAACTTAGAACAATGGCTGACAAAACTAAGTTTAATAACAAGGTTCACCCCCGGTTGATATCCTAAGGTTATGGTTCTACCAATCCAACTAACTTACATCAAAGGTATGATTTATGCTAATGAGTTCATCGTTACAAGGTTTAGGTGTCAAGAATTGTCAACGTTAACACGGACAATAATACACTTCATTACACAAGAACATTCAAACTCTACATATAAATAGCACACATGAAAAACTCCATTTCTCAAAGACAAATTTCATAATCATTCATTCAATTTGGGAATTCAAGTTAAGTTCAAAATACTAGCATAAATGTTTCAAGCAATCAAATACAAAACACAAAGATGCAATCTAGTTTTCAAGTGTTAACAAACCATAGTCTTACAATATGCAAACCGAGGGAAAACCCAAAGAAGATTAGCCTCTCATGTTGTTTGAGGCTTGAATTCCGGGTGATGATCTTGTTTGCAATTTCATATCACTTTGATGTTACTTGACTTTGTTAATGAAGAAAAGCTATACTTGTCAAAATTTCTCTCTAAAGCTTCATGGATGATTTTTGGTGATGAAGAAAATTCTTGATGATAAAGAAGATGGTTAATGATAAAAAAAATGGTTAATGATGAAGATGATGGATCTTGGAGACAAAAACAAGTGAAAGGGTCATAGCCTCATGTGTGTTGGTCCTTTTTCCTCCTTTTCCTCCTTATTATATGGCCTTTCTAGCTTCCACTTGAAAAACCCCGTTTTAAACAAGTCGAACAATACAAGTGGGCATTAAAAATCCGATAGGAGGATAGAGGGGGCGTCGGCGACGGCCTGTTAGGGCGTCGGCGACGGGGCTTCAAAACAGCAGTTTTTTCTTTTGTTTGTTTCGCGTATCCGACTGTTCCGGGCTCCATTCCGACATCCCATATGACCCTCGGAGTGTACTCTTAATTGTTCCGGCCCTAACAAACACAAACCACATCAAAATAGATCATTTAAACTCGAAGTTATGCTATAAATATGTCGTTTTGTGCTTTTAAACCCGAGCTTTTACCCGCGTATCATCTAATGGTAACCTGGTGTACAATATGTGTTTCCTCTTTTAGAAGTCGAAAGTTCAAATACTGCAGTAAGCAGGTTATGTGGATTTAAGATGATTAGCAGTTGTTCAAAAAAAAAAAAAAAAAAAAACTTTTGAAATAATATTATATAATAATAGAAAAAGAAAGGTTCAGTCCAATCCACCGTAAACGGCATGCTTAATTTTTGAAGAAAAACAATCTTATACACGTTTTCACATGAGAGACCGTATATTATTAATTTGTTTGATGGGATTAAAACATAGTATAAGAAATAAATATAAAATTATTAAGCTTATATGTCATGAGAATCATACAAGTTAAGTAAAATGACAAGAAGAAATATGCATCACTAGTCAATAATTTCATATATGATTTTTCTTTTGTATTTTAACGTGAAAATGACTATGTATATTACCGAAGTGAAAGCTAAAAGTGGTGAAAAGATAAAAATAAAAATAATACGAGTTAAAAAAAAACCATTTCTTAACTTTTTATTTAGATAAACTAATGTGCTTACTTTGTCATAGTTATAGTCGTTGACTCCTTCTCAAGCTTGTTTGAAGTTCAACAAATAATTCATTTGTGTGTTCATGTCTTTTTTTTTAAGATAAATCTTTTAAGCTCATTTACGTAGTGAAAGTTTTCTTTACATGTCTAAATAACATCTATGTGTATTAATAAAAGTAGGTTTTTTGGTGACACGTGCCGCAATGATATAGCTTGTAAATCTTAGTTTCTCGCTTTCCTCTTCTAATAAATAATTGCTTTAACTACTCATAATTTATTTAATTCATTTTAAGATTAAAAATATTTTTTATTAATTAAGAAAATAGATCTTTTTATAAATGCAATTTCTAAATAAATAATTTTTTTAATAAATAAAATTTTTTTCTAAAACATCAGACTTTTTATTAAAAATAAGAAATTTTAACTTGTGTTGTTAAAAAATAAAATTTTAATGAAACAAAAATGATTAAAATTCAAACTTTTTTCATAAGAAAATTTTTTTAAATAGCACTAAAATTTTAAAAGTTACTTTTTAGAAAATTTAAAAAAAATTAAAAATAATATCGTTGTTTATTATTTAAATCCTACTCATGTGATTTGAATATCATATCTCAAGATATTATTTTATAATTTTAAAAATTTCATTACTAACTATTTAATATTTATTTATACAACTTGTGTATTACACGGGAGACTAACCTAGTGCCAGTATAAAACACAATAAAGCTATTCATAGTCATTAGTCGTTAACACGCGGCCAACATTTATAAGAGTTCAATATTTATCTTTATGCTTATAGTAGTTAATGCTGGTTTATTTGGAAAAAAAATTACAATACATGTTCAACTTTTATGTACTTAGATATTTACACAATGTTTATACATTGAATATGATTGTAAACTTTAAATTAACAATACTTAGATAAGTTACTTTGGTGTTCGTATAACTTAACTTGATGTTGGGATTATAGTGACGGAACTTGAGCACTCCTACGTACATAATTAAACTATTTTAGGATGGGTGAACTCGATATATATAAAAATTCACACTACCGGACCGAAAATTAACACTACTGACGGAAGAGCCCCCAACCTTTCCCCTTGGTTTGGAATACACAAAATCGAATTATGAAAGAAAATGAATGTCTAGCTAAAATTTGATAATCTATCTCCATTTAGGAAACCAAAAATATACATAAACATTAGAAAATCGACCCAAATACTTTGGTAATAACCAAAACTAAACAAACAAACAAACAAACAAACAAACTCAGTATATCCCATTCAAGAGCAGGGTCTGGGGAGGGTAGGTGTAGGCGAGTCTTTCCTCTATCTTGTTAAGTAGAGAGACCGCTTCCAAAGAGACCACCGACTCGATAGCAAAAACCATACTGATAGCAAGACATCATACAATAAATCATACAACACATAGCATACTGTATACAAAAAGCCATACCGTAGCAAGACATCATACAATAAATCATACGACATATAGCATACAGTATACAATAAATCATACAACACATAGCATACATATATCATAGGAGCAGGTATAATCACCGTTAAACGGCAGATATGGACAACTTAGACATCAGGCCCCGCAACCAGACTTCAAATACCCATCCTGCCTATAGGTCGAACTAAAAGTCCTTAATTTTAATTCTACGCCTCCACTCACTCCTATCCTCGATCATGTGCTCAGAGAGGTGCAAGTGTATCATATCTCGCCTAATTACCTCATCCCAAGTCAATCTAGGTCTTCCTCTACTCCTCCTATCCTTTAAGATGATGTTCTCTACTGCTCTAACTGGTGCCGCCATTGGTCTCCTCTTGACATGCCCAAACCATCTTAATCTTCCCTCTCGTATTTTATCTGCGATACAGGCCACTTCTAGCTTCTGTCGAAACACTTCGTTTCTTATCCGATCAAGTCTTGTGTGACCGCACATCCGCCTCAGCATTCGCATTTCCGCTACCAATATTTGTTTCTCGTGCGACTTCTTTATGCCCCAGCAGTCTGTTCCATATAACATAGCTGGACGTACTGCCACTCGTATAGTTTTCCCTTTAGTTTTACTGGAAACCTCTTATCACATAGGATCCCTGATGCTGCTCTCCACTTGCACCATCCTGCTTGAACACGGTGCGATACATCGCCGTGTAATAACCAAAACTAAATGAGTAAAATATGCTAATGGCAATGCATGAATTAATGCAAGTATTAATCTACGAATAATATTCACACATCAAGCGTACACGAAGTTAAAGCTGTACGAAAAACATGTCAGATCATAAATTATGATGAAAGCGAAGAAGGTGTTTGTGACTTTCTAATTTCAGAAACTTTTTATAAGCATATTGTCAGCATAAGTACTATATTAACTAACCAATGATTATTTATTCTCAATTCAACTTGTTTCCACTAAATTTCATTCAGTATTCTCCAATAAATCATCTTTCTAGTTTCCATTTTGATAATTTGCAGTTGTTTTGAATCTGAGTTTTTGAGTATTTGTCGTAATTGTTGATCCTTACGATTCAGTGCTCGTGCTATTTTTCTTGTTTGTTGCTTGAAAGACGAGATAAAATGCATATCGATACTACAAGAACCCTTGTTGGAATACTTGGTTCGTTAATAGAGATTTCAATTGAAATATTTATCTAGTTTCGAGTTATATTATTTTATATAAGAATATAGTAAAGTAAATAGTTGATTTCAGGTAGTTTTGTCTAATGTATTTGATTTCATTGCAGGGAACATTATATCGCTCGTACTTTTTCTCTCTCCCTTGTAATTTCTTAGTCTCTTTTACTATAGCTTTACATATTGTATATGTTTTTTGCTTGAATTTTGTTTTATGTTTTAGAAAACATTATTAATGTTTTCTTTTCTAAACATCTCAAGTACAAAGTACGGAATTCAAGACATTTGTTAGTGGATTGAAAATGGGTCGGTGAAAACTGATCCTGTCAAAATTAAGCAACAAACATTTACATAAAATGCTAGCATAAATGACTTTTTTTTTCTTTTCAAAAGATCTACCAAAAAATTTATAGTAGTTTATAACATATTATTTCAAAGAAAAATCTAAGTAGTCAGATTCTTTACCTTAGTTAAATGAAAGGTTATCATTTTATAAGAAGTATTACCAAAAAAATTATAGTAGTTTATATTTTATAACATATTATTTCGAAGAAAAATCTAAGTAGTCAAATTCTTTACCTTAGTCAAATGAAAGGTTATCATTTTATAAGAAGTATTATTATAAGATGGGTTATGCTATTAGCATCTTAGGTTTTTATTTAATATATACAACTTTATTTTTATTTTATAACTTATGTTTGATATAAATTCAAATACGCACTTGAACTATGTTTATTTTATCTACATCTCAATATAGATTTTATAAAAATCAAGCGTATTCAATATTTTTCTTGCAACTTAGGTTTTCTCTTACTAAAATTTAACTTGAAATATGGATAAAAATAAAAATATCATAAACAACATAAAGTTAAATAAGAAGACAAAGTAACATTACAAATAAAAACCTTAAAATTAAGGTAATTTTAAAAACTTAAATAGTTAAAGTGTATGAATAGCAATTTTAAAGTTTCAACAGATTTATCTTATATAGTATTTATAATCTTTATAATTTAACCCCTTAGTTATAAGTAGCTACATTTACCCCCTTATACTTTACTTAGAATTCACCAAAAAGCCCCTCTTTTATCTTCTGATTTTCATACAACAAAAACCTTGTATTTCATCAATTTGTCATCCAAGTGTGTAACAATCATTTCAACTACGCAATTTTAGTTACTAAAACATTGCTATAATTATGAAAACAAAAATTTACAGTCCAACATTTATGAAGATTATTAAAGCAAAATCAGTTCAAGCTTTCAAGCCTGATCCATACGTTGCCACGATTTTAAATTGCGCATTGTGGATGTTCTACGGTCTCCCGATAGTCCATCCAAACAGTCTTTTGGTCATCACGATTAACGCTGCTGGATTCACCATCGAAGTTATTTTCATCGCGATCTTCTTGACATATTCCACATGGAGCGGTCGAGTATGCTAATAATCATTCTCTATATGTCTTATTCTTACTTCCAATCACTTTTATTTAAACTAACCCTCTTAAAAATTTTGAAAATGCAGAAAAAGATCATAATCATTCTCTTCATTGAAGCTATTTTCGTAGCTCTTGTTGTTGTAGTGACATTAACGTGCTTCCACACCTACCATGCGAGATCCATGATCGTTGGAATGATTTGCATCGTCTTTAACATACTCATGTACGCGGCTCCATTGACCGTCATGGTAAGCAATCGTCGACCCTAATCTCATGCGTAAGCAAATCAACAATATAAATGTTTCTCGACTCATACGAATATTATGAACTCGACAACAGAGAATGGTGATCAAGACAAGAAGTGTCAAATACATGCCTTTTACCTTATCACTAGCCAGTTTTATCAATAGCATTGTATGGTGTTTTTATGCTGTCATGCCACTTGACCCTTACATCTTGGTACGTAACAAGATCTTTTCGTGTCGAATATTTATATGATTATTAATTTATTATTCGCATTTATTATTTAGTATAATTATATGATGTTCTTCATGTTATAAATAGGTTCCAAATGCTCTAGGATCCTTATCAGCGATCATTCAACTCGTATTGTATGCAACCTACTACGGTTCAACAAGATGGGATGACGACGATGAACAAGGCGTGGTTCAAATGTCATCAAGATCCCATCCCTAAGCATTGATGAAGTGTTTTTTCGATAATAATTGTCGATGTCTATGGATTTATGAAGCCAAACATGTTCTCATATGCGAACTTCGTTAGGTTTTGGTGTCGATTTTGGTTACTTAGGACATAAAATGTAAGGTGACACCCGAGTTGTTGTAACCAAATAGTTGTTTATATGTCCCTATATAGTGTTAGGGACTTAGGGGGTTGTTTGAACCTATTGAGAAGTTACGTTTCCAAAAAGATAAAAAAAATTGGTTCTTTTGAAATAAACAAATGCTTTTTTGTTAATTAAATGCTTGAAATCAACACTTTTTTTATTGTTTATAAACAGATTTTTTTTAATATAGTATAACATAAACAGAATAAATTTTACTAATATATATCATACTCGGTTAGAAACTCATGTATTACACCGGTAGGAAAAAATCAACATGTTAAAACCATTAGGCTTAATTAATAATTTGCATATTACCTGCTATGAGCCATTAATAAAATAGTAAATAATAAAATTTTATGAATTATATATAACAAAAAATAAAAATCAAGAATTATAAAATTATATTATAAAATAAGATATAACTAAAATTTTATAGTTTAGTATGTTTTAGATTTTATATTTTGAATATTTAATTATTTAGTTTATTTATTTATAATCATTTTTATTTAATAGAAAAAAGAGTCGGAAAATAAAAGCTTAAACTTCACTAGAAGTTAACCTGTGTCCCTAAAAATTTTTTTTTACTATATAAATATAGGTATAAATTTATAAAATGCATAAAATAGTTTAATGTTCAATCTCTTCTCAGAAAAGAAAAAACAAAGTACAAGAACATGCAAATCTTAAAATACCAGACATATATAACTTAATTATTTAATAAATCAAAATAGGATTATATATTTATATTAATACCTTTTAATTTCGCATCAAATATAAATACCAGTAAATAAAAACCTAAAGCTTTACACAAATAAAACATTCATCATCTAGCATATGTAAAATTTCTTACTAGTATTTTCCAAGTAGTAAAATCGAGTTGATCTTTCAGCATTCAAATAACAATGTACAATCTTCTGAATACAAGGTAGAACTTAGAAGTTTTTAAGGACCATGATACATCCGAAAGCAAAGACAACCTCGAGTTCAATCACTCAAAATCATACCTCCACCTTTTGTTCTATGGATTGCCTCCAACATCATGACTACTTCGTCCGTTTCGGGCCGCTTGTCGGGATTTGTATCCCAATACCGTTTCATCGTGTTAGAACTCGGGCAACATCTAGGTATATCAGGTCTTAGATTCCGCACGTTTTTAAGCATTTTTTGACCAACAAAATCAAGGTATGGCATATCACGACAATATATTCCCACACCCAAATGCCAATATTATACGGGTTCCTATTCGGTAAATATAATTTGTTTAACACACCACCAAAACCATTAGATTAATAGACAAAAACAAGAAACTACCAAGTGAGCTCCTATTTTGGGCTTAGGCCCATTTATCTATGAATAGGTTGATCATTGATGTGGGATTTGGGTCATGATTTATCTCAAATAGTTGAAAATTGTAAAATTTATTTTTGATCCTAAAAATATCACAAAATAGTAACTAAGTTTTAAAAATAATTTAATTTAGTCATTTATATATATTTTTCTTAAATTTTGGACCACTGAACGATCAAATTAAGTCATTATTAAATTTTCTTATGTTAAGTAAGTAACGGTGGAGAAGATGGGGGTTTTCAGAATTTTCAATATATAAAATTAAATTAAAAAATAGAAAAAACATGTTTATTATGAAAAAATAAAAAAAAGTATCTAAAATTTACGTCAACGTTCCACATCAGTATTAAAGATAGAAAAAAATATTTTCTAATTGAATCAAAAAGTATAACATGCTAAAAACATTTTAAGACTTTTAATTTATATAAAATATAAAAACTGCGTGACCTAATTGGAACACTTTTAAAACTTGAGTTACCTAATTAAAACACTTTTAAAAGTAAATTACTATTTTACAAAGTTACCTATTCTCTATACATACACCAATTATCTATGTGTGTTCAGGATCTAGATCTTATATTGTAATGTTTTGTAATTATTAAAACAATATCAACTATTATAAAAACATAGAGAGTCAACCCAACCTTTGCTCACCCATTTGGATGCATACTAGCTTGCTCATACTAAAAATGACTTGTTTTCCGACCCATCCATCTTGCTACTTGTCACAAAACGAATAACCTCAACACAGCAAACCAAGAACACCAACAGAGTGTATACAAAGATTATAACCAAAATACAACCAGAGAATCTTTGAGAAAACCAATCTATACAAACGAAACAAGAACACAAAAAACAGATCACTAATACAATGATCTGATCTTATTGAGATCTGATGAAGAACTAATCGGGTTCACGATGTGAGAAACCCTAATCGAAATATCAGAGAGAGAATGCGAATCGTTTGTTCGAGAAGTGTGTTGAGTGTGTGTCAATGAAACACACACGAAACCATATAAACCCGTAGCGAGCCCATCAGCCTGGAGAGCAGCCCAGCAGCAGCAAAGCCCATATCAGCAGCAGCAGCCCATCATAAGCAGCAGCAGCCCAACCTACAAAACAACTAACACAAAGCAAATAAAAAATAAAAATATAAAGAAATGGAAATGAGAATAAAGAGACTAAAGAAATAATATTCTCAACACCCCCCTCAGTTCCATTTCCAAACATATCAAACATATGTAACAGTCGACATATATCAGTATGTTGAGAGTAAGGCAGTCCCTTAGTGAAGATATCAGCCAACTGAGCAGAAGAGCCAATCGAAACAGTTTTAAGCAAGCCTGCTGCGATCTTTTCCCGAAGAAAGAACAAATCAATCTCAAAGTGTTTGGTCCGGTCATGAAAAACCGGGTTAGCAGCTATGGACCTAGCTGCAGAGTTGTCACAATATAGAGGAACCGGGAGAGACACAGGTACCAGCAACTCCTTGAGAACATTCTGAATCCACAGAAGTTCACAAGTGGCGGCACACATAGCCCTGTATTCAGCCTCAGCAGAGGACCGAGAGACAGTCCCCTGCTTCTTGCTTTTCCAGGACACAAGAGACTCACCCAGAACAATACAATAACCAGTAACCGAGCGCCTTGACTGCAGGCATTTCCCCCAATCAGAATCAGCATAAGCATGTAAAGTAAGAGACGACCCTTTTTTGAAAGATAGCCCTTTACCAGGGGCACTTTTAAGATACCGAAGCACCCGAAGTGCTAATTGTAAATGTGCCTTAGTTGGTTTGTGCATAAACTGGCTAAGAAATTGAACAGAGTAAGAAATGTCAGGTCGTGTATGGGATAAATAAATCAATTTGCCTATTAATTTCTGAAAACCCTAAATGTTGTCCAAAAAAGTGGTATCTTTGTTACAAAAATTTGTTACAGCAAAGTTCTGGTCTATAGGGGTTCGGGCTGGTTTACACCCACTCAAACCAAATTCTTGTAATAGTTCTAAACAATATTTCCTCTGAGACAAATAGATTCCGGAACTAGACCGAATCACTTCAAGACCAAGAAAGTACTTTAACAGTCCGAGATCCTTAATAAGGAACTTAGACTGTAAAAGCAGTTTAATGTTCTTTATTTCATCTACACAACTACCAGTAATGATTATGTCATCAACATACACAAGAAGAACAGTCAACTGAGAACCAGACGACTTAACAAACAAAGAATGATCACATTTACTTTGAACAAAACCGAGATCACACAAAACACCTACAAGTTTTTCATTCCACATTCTAGGGGCCTGTTTCAGCCCATAGAGTGACCTTTTTAGATGACACACCTTATTATCGTTTTTTGAAAAATATCCCTCAGGTAGAGACATGTAAACTTCTTCATTTAGGTCACCATACAAAAAAGCGTTATTTATATCAAGTTGATAGAGAGGCCACGCATATTCAACAGCAAGACAAAGAACAATACGAACAGTGACCATTTTTACAACAGGAGAGAATGTCTCCTCAAAATCAATACCCTCTTTCTGACTATACCCCTTTGCAACTAACCTTGCCTTATATCTATCTATCTCACCATTTGCCTTATACTTAATTTTGTAGACCCACTTACACCCAATAGGCTTCCTGCCCTTAGGTAAGTCTACAATATCCCATGTATGATTTCGATTAAGGGCTTCCATTTCATTATTCATAGCAGTAACCCAATTAGGATCAGCTACTGCTTCACGAAAATGTTTAGGTTCAACAGATTTATTTAGAGCAGCTGTGAAGCACATATTTTCAAAAGACAGTTTTGAGTAATTCAACACTTTTTCAAGCCCGTACTTTACCTTTCCTTCAACAATAAAATCATTTAGTTTTTTTGGAAAAACAGTGGATCTAGTGGAACGTCTAACAGAAGCAGCTGGGTCATTATTACCCTCAGGAGGGATAGTTGAGTCATCGACTATACCTGAACCACCTGCTACACTAGAACCTAACTTTGTCCGAGGTGGCTGCTGAAAACTATCACCAGCCTCGTCATCATTTGAGGAATGAGACTGCTGGGGCACAGCCTTGCCTACATCGGTATCAGAGGAAAGATTAGGCAACTGATTTGTACAGGTTGTCCTCTTATTCCTCTCCTCATCATCGGGTTTTTCACCACTAGAATCACACGACTGACTGAGATCAATACTATCAAAAAAACTAGTTAAGTTTGGTGATGAGGTGTCAGAAGGTTCGGTTTGAACATCAGCAGTATTAGGTTTAAAAGGAAACACGGATTCATAAAACTTAACATCTCTTGAGAAAAAATTTGTTTAGTGTCCAGATTTAACAGTTTATATCCTTTTTTCTCATTCGAATATCCTATAAAAACACATTTTTCAGCACGACTGCTAAATTTATTAGTATTATTTAGGACAGTACTAAAACACAGACAGCCAAAGATCCTAAGGTGAGATAGAGAGGGTTTAAAACCAAACAGAATTTCATACGGGGTCTTTCCACCAAGCACAGAAGAAGGGGTCCTGTTGATCAAATAAGTGGCAGTTAATACACAATCGGTCCAGTGACAAAGAGGGAGACAGCTTTGAAACAGAAGGGCACGAGCAACATTTAGCAAATGTCTATGTTTTCTCTCGGCAATACCGTTTTGCTGAGGCGTATGAGGGCAAGAAGTCTGATGAAAAATACCATTTTTGATACAAAAACTCTGCATTCGACTGTTTATAAATTCGGTACCATTATCGCTTCTAAAAGTTTTAACATTCTTATTAAACTGAGTTTTGATCATGTTAACAAAGCATTCAATATTTTGGAAAACCTCATCTTTATATTTTAAAAGATATACCCAAACAGACCGAGATAAATCATCCACAACAGTTAAAAAATACTTGTACCCCTCTCTACTTTGGACTTTGTACGGGCCCCAAACATCTAGGTGAACTAAGTCTCCGATGGAGGTGGACTTGTGTTCACTTAAAGGAAAAGGGGATCGATGTTGTTTAGCCTTGTGACATACATCACATGGGCTAGGATCAGGTTTCAAATTTAGGTGAAAGTCATTTTTTAATATCTCAAGAACTTTATATGATGGATGACCAAGTCTTAGGTGCCACAAGTTTGTTATATTATGAGAATTAAAGCACACCTTATCACATGTAGAGGACACACCAAACATATACAAACCATCAAATTGACTACCAGTCACCAGGGTCTTCTTTGTGTATAAATCCTGAATATAGCATTTATTTTCATCAAACACAACTTGTAGTTTGTTTTCTGAGGCTAACTTAAAGACAGACAAAAGGTTAACATAATAATCAGGAACAACAAAGACATCGGTAAGGATGACTTGATCAGTTAATTTGAGGCTGCCAATTTTAGTTACTTTAGCATTAGTTCCATTTGGGTGTTTCACAAAAATATGTAATTCAGACACATCTATTAAGTCAAACAAGTTATGTTCGTTCCTGACCATATGTTGATTTGCCCCAGAGTCCACAATCCACCCAGACTGTAAGTTATTAAAGTAAGAGTATGTGTTTGATCCAAAGCAAGCAGAGAGCACAACTGGAGGATTACCTCCTGAGTTGTTGCTAGAGCTTGGATCAGAGATTTTTTCATTCAGGAGGCTAAGCAATCGTGAGACCTGATCAGGGGTAAGAGAAGCAGCAGTAGTGTTTGCAAGAGAGGGTTGACCAGTTTTATTAGAATTTGTATTATTATAGCCAGTTTTATTCCCAGACCCACTACTCTGCCCAGACTTAGACTTACTTCCTTGTGGATATCCAACTATTTCAAAACATCTATCAATAGTGTGTCCCAATTTGTTGCAATGAGTGCACTTCAAGTTAGGGTTTGGACCTTTGTATTGCCTTTTTTTATTTTCAGAAAAATTAATGGTTTTTGAAACAAAACCCATGTTTTGTCCTTTTGAGGAACTATTTGCTCCTCTGTGAGACTCCTCTCTTGAAATAATAGAGAAAACAGTTTTTATAGTAGGTAGAGGGTCTCTGGTTAACAGATTTGTCCTAACTGGTTGATATACATCATCCAAACCCATCAAGAATTGCATTAATTTTATTAGTTGGTTAAAATCATTAAACTCCTTTGAAGCATTACATGAACAGGATGGTAACTGCACCATTGCATCAAATTGTTTCCACATGGAATTTAACTTATGATAGTATTCTGCAACAGTGGACCCACTCTGGGAGACAGAGTTGATCTTTTGATATAAACCAAACACAACAGACCCATCGACCTTATCATAGGTTTCTTTTAAGTCAGCCCACACTTCAGAGGCTAACTTAGAATAAACCTGACCAACATACAACTCTTCAGCAACAGAGTTAAGAAGCCAAGTGAGAACAACAGAATTACACCTATCCCATTGATTTGCAAGAACCTCATTACTAGTGGATTTAATACATTTTCCATCAATAAAGCCCAGTTTATTTTTTGCTTGCAAAGCTAATTTCATTGAGTTTGCCCAAACCGTGTAATTCTCTGTTCCCTTCAATTTTATAGTTGTTATAGTCAGATTACTTGAGTCACTAGCATGCAGATATAGAGGGTCACTAGCATCCAACTTACTAACTAGAGTCTCAGGGATGATCACAGTTCCTTCAGCCATCACAGATAAAGAATGAAATAGGGTCACAAGAAATAAGAATGCAAGAACAAGCAAGCACACGCACAGAGAATCAACCAAGCCAGCGCCAGGTTTTCACACCATTCAAGATGGCAGATCAAGGATTAGCAAGGTTGATTTATGCAGACATACACAAGAGCCACACAAGTGATGCACAAATATTGAACAGAAAAACAATTATAAGATATACCAGATGCTGGTCCCCCTAACCCAGCCAAGATCAGAGACTACAAGTATATAAAAAATACAGAAACGAAAAAGGAACAATCTCACCAAAGATTAAGTACCCAAGTTAGGGTAATCCTTCCAGAGGATTCAGATTCGTAACCTTCACTTAGGGTTACGCAATCTGAATCAGAAAAAGATCCAGCAGAGATTCTACACAATTTAGGTCCGTAACCTTCACTTAGGGTTACGGAAGAAAGAGCCGGGTAGAATATAGCAAAGAGCAGATTCAAGACTGAGAGCTCCAAAGAACGAAGGCTCTTTGTCGCGTAGAGAACCTTCAAGAGACCAAGATCTAGGGTTTTATGCTACAAACCCTAAATCCTTAGAAAACCTTATGCGAGCGGAAGCGTCTTCAGAATCGAAGAGACAACAAACATGTCAGAGCCTCTCGGGCTCTGATACCATGTCACAAAACGAATAACCTCAACACAGCAAACCAAGAACACCAACAGAGTGTATACAAAGATTATAACCAAAATACAACCAGAGAATCTTTGAGAAAACCAATCTATACAAACGAAACAAGAACACAAAAAACAGATCACTAATACAATGATCTGATCTTATTGAGATCTGATGAAGAACTAATCGGGTTCACGATGTGAGAAACCCTAATCGAAAATATCAGAGAGAGAATGCGAATCGTTTGTTCGAGAAGTGTGTTGAGTGTGTGTCAATGAAACACACACGAAACCATATAAACCCGTAGCGAGCCCATCAGCCTGGAGAGCAGCCCAGCAGCAGCAAAGCCCATATCAGCAGCAGCAGCCCATCATAAGCAGCAGCAGCCCAACCTACAAAACAACTAACACAAAGCAAATAAAAAATAAAAATATAAAGAAATGGAAATGAGAATAAAGAGACTAAAGAAATAATATTCTCAACACTACTTCTAACCAAAAGTGCTTGAAGTGGAAGAACACCATAAAAGCATCGCGAACTAAACAATTTGATCAATAACCAAATTTATCTAAAGTTCATTTTGCAAAACGTGAGAATTTTATAATTTAACTTGCTGATTTTCTACTTGTCTATAGCTAACAACTTGACTCACAAACTTTCTACCATGGTTGATGGTTCGACCTACACACCTCTCTACCACACGCAACCTCGTCCATGTAGCAAACATGCCACACAAACTCGTCTTATAGCTAACACTCTACTTACAAACTCCTCTTCCGTATGCGACCCATAATTCTGTAGCAAATAAACCACACGCTAAGTCGTAACCATTTTGTTACATGTTCTGTTTGAGTACAAAATCATAAATATTCGCCCGTTAAGTTCTTTATGGTAATTCAAAGAAAAAACCACTTGTATTATTGTATACTTCTTACACTATGTCGCCTTTTAAAAATATATATATATAACTTAGTGTGAAATATTGAAATGGGCCATTTGGGCACATGGGTTGCCTCTTGCATGAAACCTAACGTGTGTTCCTGACCCAACTTGCTTCCAATCATCTTATCTTATATAAACTATATTCCTCTAGATTTTTGAATAGAAAACAAAATTTTAAATATTACTTTGATCACTAACTATAACTTAAGTAGTAGTGTGTGTGTGGCATATGTCATCAACCACCGCTCGCTTTAACCTCAAATTTTGACAAAAGTGTCTATTTTGACTTTTAAATTTTTAATGTTAAAGTTTAACCTCTCTTGTGTGTGTGTGTATATATATATATATATATATATATATATATATATATATATATATATATATTATGGAGTGTCTCTTAATCTACTGTACTATTATTCCAATGACCGGATCGGACCGACCGGTCCGACCGGTTCGACCAGGGATCAGTCCGGTGGCCAGTCCGGTACGATATGGATCGTTTTTTAGTGGTCGAACTGGCCGAACCACTTATGGGTAAAAACGTATTAGTACGTTGGATATGCAAATATAATTAAATTTTATATATAACTATAAATACATATATAAAACATATATAAATTACTTATATTTAATTACATATATAAATATAGTTAAATCCGGTCCAACCGATCCGACCGGTCCGACAATCAAACCAGTAGGGCGTCCAGTTCGACGTCCGATCCGGTTCTGAAAACATTGTATTATTCACTTGCAGGATCTAAGCCCTTGACGTCTAGTATAGAGGCAGTTACGCAGTTTATCTTACCACTCCAATTTTCACTTTGGGACATGTAATGTATATTTATATATGCTTATAAATGGTTAAAATTTCTACTAATATTTTATTTAAATATTTAATAACTTTTGTTCGTTAATTTTAAAAAAACTAGCTTGTGGTTGTGGGTTTTTTTCTTTATGTCCTAGTGCAAGTTTTATTAAAAGCGAATTTGTATTCAAAGTAAGGAATTTTTGTTAGGTATCATTGGTCATATCAACCGATGATAATTACTTTCATATGTTTTATGTACTTAATCACGTACGTGTTATACTCACACATATGTAACAAACCTCTCTTACTCTAAATATCTATAATGTATTGAAGGGCCACTTTGGACATTAATAGCTATATATTGATTTGTGGTGATTGATAATTACAAATTTCACCATCAAAAGATAATTCAATGCCGTTTCTTGTTTAACACTCAATTTAATTTAACATGTTAAATGAATTTTGAGGGGGTGCTGAATTATGATACATTAGCAACAAATTAATATTGATAATTATAGATAATCATGATAATAATATATATTATTTAGTATCTATAATTAAATAATATTTATTGTTAATTAACAATAAATATCGTCGGCAACTAAAGTTTGGTATAGGTGACAAGGTTGATAAACATTTAAACATAAACATTAATCTAATTACATGTATCTAGTTCGGATGTACCTCGCGTGGGTTTATTGATGTTGGGCGATAAGCTTATATCAAACATGGTTTTGACCTCTCTTTAATATTATCATTTTCTTTTTGGTGTTTGAAAGAAATACAAAATATGTAAAAAAAATTTAAGTCTCATACAAATTGGTTTCAAAACTAAACTCGTTCAGGTTGGAACTGACTAGAGATGAACTGGTTTCTTGACTGGTTTTGTTGGGTTTTAACTGATTTTGAGTAGTTTTAGTGGTTTTGACTGATTTTGTTTGGTTAACTGGTTTCGAACTGATTTCAATAGAGAGTAATATAAACCGATTACTTGTTTCTATCATTTTTAAGCCGGTTTGGAGTTTGGATTGTCAATTTTAGTCTACGTGCGCTTTGGATGCCTACATGAGGCTTCATTTGTTGAAGTCGAGACATTATCCTTCACAATGTTAATGAAAATACGAGAATCAAAGCACATATTAATCAAGATTTCACCTAGTTAGAAGTGTTGTCATAGTGAATATTTGTCTCTCGCAAAAATAATATGCGTTTAAATCCTTACAAATTTAGAACTATTTGGTATTTTAGTTTATTGTTAAAAGAAGTTTATTCCATCGGGCCAAAATGTGATCCTGAGTTAGGGGTTGTTTAGTAGTCTCTTAATGGTCATTAAGATGCTACCTCTTAATAGCTCGTAACCTCTGAATAGTTAACAGGTAACCCTAATGCTGAATGGTTAAGAGGTTAAATTTTAATGGTACCTCTTAACCATTCACCATCAAGGTTACCTGTTAACTATTCAGAAATTATGAACCATTAAGATGTAGCTTGTTAATAATCATTAAGAGTCTACCAAACAGCCCATTAATGTTGTTGTTCAACTTGACTCGTTAGTAGTTTTAAAGTTTTATAAACAAGTAATGTATATTATGAATATCATAATATATAGTTTTAAATCATTGGGTGCATTCGTATGACTTTGTGCTCAGTTAACTAGATTGAGCAAGTATAGTATGTCATCATTTCAATGGTGTCGCTTTAGATCTAATGCTACGGAATCCTTTAACTTACTTAAAATGGGCAATTTCACTAAGGCTATGTATTGCCGGCGCGCCACATGGTCGGACACATTGGCCGCGCACATTGCAACCAACGGGCGCGATCGCGAGGGCTAAGGGAGGTCGCGAGGCGTGAGTGATCCCCTAATCATCTGATCCACAACATGGTCAGAGGATTTATACAATGCCCGGTCAACGCCACATATTACAATATTACATGATAAACTTACATGGGGTTGTATACCACAAACCCAGCCTAAATATCAATGTGCTAAATTATTAGGATCGATTTTGATAACTATATTCCTTTACATCTTTAACTGGTATTTAACTTTTGTTTTCTAAAATATTACATAACTATAATTGCTAAAATGTTAAATTGGTTAAACTGTTAGATTATTATTTTATTTTCATAAGAATTATTATTATGAAAAATAGTAATTAATCGTTAAATTAAGTAATAATATGTAAGGAACGTAAACAACGTTTCAAGACCAAGGGATATCATAGTTTTGAAATATAGATTTTCATGGGTTGGATATTTTAAGTATGCATACAATATTTGTAACGAATAAACAGTAAAGGTTAATAAGATTTTGAAAATGCTCATATACATTTTAATCATAATGGATATCCTTAAACTCTAAGAAAACTAAGGCTTTATTGGATGTTCTTGATGATTATTTTGAAGGACTATCACTCCGAGGGAATCATAGAATTTCAGGTAAATCATAATGTCATTTTTTTTAATTTTAGACTAATATTTTAAAGGGTAAAATTATAGTTAAACTGGTATTTAATCTGAAAAAATCTATGCATATGAAAAAATCTATGTATGATTGTCAGCTTAATACATATCCTTATATTATTTTAATGATAATACAGTTTGATCATTGTGTCAATTCAGTTGATTGTGTCTATTATGTTCATGGTATCCTATATTTTATATCATTTGTTATATATATTTATTATTATATTTTATGTTTTAAATCATTTTATATTACTTTTATTGTTTTTTATAAATTATATAAACTTGTTATTTATCATTATGTTTTACAGTTAGATGTACACAATAATTTTATCATTAATGTATTTTCTAAACTCATAGTGTTCAATATAACATAATGTCGTAATTTATTATTGCGTTTTACATACTAGAAATACACAACGGTGTTATTTGACCATTATATTTTTTTAGGATTCATCATTTAGAAAAATATAATAACTTACAAATATAAACAATGAACTATACACTAAGTACATATTGACGAGCATAAATCATATAAGCCTAAAAAGTAAATAAAAATATTAATTTTTTATATAATATATTATACTCGTTTAAAAGATTAAAAAAACATTTGTTTTTATGGTGTAACCTTTATAAAAAAATAATATTGTATATGAAATTTATAAACGTTTAAAAATATGAAAATTAAAAAAAAATCAACAAAATGGTTATGTCTAATATTTCATCCTAACTAACTTCTTTCTTATAATTTGATCTCAGCAAATGACTAAAAAAATTGATGGTTGACATTACTTGTTATATTTTTTTTAGTTTTAATGTGTTTTTATTTGAATCCTTCCTTAGTTTAAATTGTTTTACACTTTGAGATTTGAAAATAATAACGATTTTTCTTTAAGAGATTAAAACATTAATTTACATTTAAAAAATTATTAGTTGCTTAAATTTCACTCAAAACTTTTATTAGCTTTTCAAATTAAGTCTAATTTATCCTCTAATGATAAAACCTTTGAACTAAAACTGAAACAAATAATAATGTTTTAGAATGAAATTGAAATAAAAATAAAAATTTTAAACTGAAATTAATATTTTTAAACTCTTAAAATAAAATAATATTTTTTGTAAAATTTAAAAGAGCAACATCAAATTTAACTTTAAAATTTTAAAATGATTGAGAAGCAAAAGTATTTTATATATAGCACTTTTGTTTGTTTAAGTTGATCAACTTGTTTATAGAAGTTGGAGGGTGGGAGATTTGTCATATTTTCTTGTTTCTGATGTCACTTGATAATCATTATGACCTGTTTTATTATATTCGTTCTATTAAAAATTAGAAATGACAGATTAAAGTTTGTTTAATTAGATTTCATTGGAGTATAACCCAAACCAATCCTGAAAATTTTTAATGAATGAAATCCCGTTGTTTACTACGTACACGTCAATAATGCTATACTACAAACACTAAAATTTGGTTATTGTAATTTTAAGTAAATGTGAAAAAACGAATCTTTTTAATATTTATCACAAACACCCGAAGTCGATGATCCCATTAGAAAGAATTATTGGCTTCGCTACTCTTTACTACAAATCATGATAATGCTATACAACAAACACTAGCTTCCGGTTATTGTAATTATAAGTCAAGTAGAACAAAAAAGTGAATCTTTATAACTCATTAGAGACGGGTTACATCCATGTTCACTTCGATTCTTGTTTTTAGATTTTTGTACCAGTAATACACTTTTTAATTGATCTATATCTCTTTCTTTTAAAATTAGGAAAAATTTCAAATACAAAAGAATTTAAAACTAAAAAATGTAAAAAGTAATCTCAACAATTCATTTTCTTAATTAATGGTTGAGATTAATTTGTAAGAAAAAAATTGTTAAAGTTAAAATTTTAGGAATAACCACTTTTGTTAATTTTTTATAAGTTCCCTCGTTTTTTTCTAAACGTTCATAACTTTTGTGTACGGTATTATTTTTTTATAAAATTTAGACCATAAAACCGTGCGTTTTTTCTCTTTAAAACGAGTACAACATTGTTATATAAAATTTTAATAATTTTTTAAGTTTTCAAGCTCACATATCGTCATTGTATATTTTAGTGCAGTTTATTGTATCTTTTTGTTAATTATTATGTTTTTCTATAATGATGAATTTTAAAAAAGTATAATGGTAGAATAACATTGTTGTTTATCTCTAACATGTAAAACACCATAATAAATTAACAATGAATAATATAACACATTTAAAACAATGACAAAACAACACAATGTCTCATTATGTTTTTTGATCGTTATTGTGTAATCTTAAACGCTATGAATTTTGAAAAAATACACTGGTTAAATAAAATCATTCGTACCTCTAATTGTAAAACATAATAATAGCTAACAAGTTTATATAATATATAAAAAATAACAACAAAAATAACACATTACGTTATTTCAACACTATGAGTTTTAATAAACATATAGGTTAAAACGTATTATTATGTATTTTTAATTATAAAACACAATGATAGATAACAAGTTTATATAATCAATAAAAACAATGACATTAATAATATAAAATGATTTAAAACGTAAAATACAATGATGAATGCATATAACTAGGGGTGTGCAGAAAATGGAAATAACCTGGTCGTAACCAAAATAACCGATGCAACCAAACCGAAATAACCGAAACCGCTAAGAAACCGATGGTGTGGTTTGATGATTTTTTAGAAACCGAAATTTCGGTTTGGTTTTGGTTTTGCTTGTAACAAAAATCGTAAAAAACGAACCGAAACCATACAACCAAACTTATATATTTAGAGGTGTAATCATACACTTATAAACATTAGTAGCCTATTAGTTACTTATTTAATTTATATTATCTAAAAGAGATTGAAAGAATAATCTTAAATTTCTTTTGTTTGAAATGATAGATTAAAATATTTTATTGAATTTTCTGTTCTTATATTTTATGGTTTGCATTGAATTTTAATGTTAACTAATTTATAAGAATATATGGATTATATTTAAAGATCAACAAAATTACGTAAGACTAAAGTTTTTAGCTTAAACTCATTACTTTAAAACAATGTTTTCTATAGAAACTTAAAACCTAAACGGTAAAACCGAAACCATACCGAAACCAAAGTGAAACCAAAAACCCCGAAAAAACCAAAACCGAACGGTTTTAAAAACCTCAAAACCGAAATATCGGTTTTTGGTTTCGGTTTTAGGCTAAAACCGAACCAACCGACCATGCACACCCCTACATATAGCAAAGGATGTAAAATATATGACACAATTAACGTATATGATATAATAAACTGATAATTTGACTCAATTAGCAAAATGTCCTTCTTTTATAATAATAAAATGATACGTGTCAAACTCATAAATCTTTTTATATTTTTAAATTAAATACTAGTTTTACTATATAATATTACTCTCAAATCATTACAGTTACACTCTGCAAGATTTTAAACCTGTAATATTAAGCCGAAAATTAAAACATTTTATCACCAAAATATCTTATTGATACCAATTCTTGTTTCTAGATACACCAGATATATTACAAAAAATAATCGACATCAAGTGGAATCTCAACGGAATCTTTTTCTGCATCCGTTATAACTTATAATCAGGTGGTTCCTAAATAAAATTAAAGAATAAAACATGACATTATAAATAAAAAAATGGATATTCTCATATTGGATTTGTTTGCATATGTTTTGTGCCGGTATCTCCACTAGGCACTTTATAACAGAAATAATAATATTAAAAATAATAAAAAAGTATCGTAATGTTATTGTACCATATCGTACGTCACGTGGCTGCATGTGATTTCAATTATGATTTTGATGGTTACTCCTTTGATCCCATTACGCAGGGCCCGTACATTTTCTTTTCTTTTTTTCCCCTACATGTCCAATATTATTAAATTAATCACTTAAGAAAATCTATGTAATGAAAGTGGGGCTGATGGGCCCGAAGGGGTATCTGTATCCGTGAATAATTACCCACTCCCGTCTTTAGATCTGAATAAACCGGCAGACTCATGGCCTTGTCCTAAATCTAAAGATAAAAGTGCTAAAGTATCGGTAGATCTTCGGCTCCGGTTGGATATTCTATAGGCAGGAAGAATAGGGTGGTTTCGATGAAAATGAAAGATGCCTTATGGAATAAGAGAAGGTGGACATCTAAAAAAGGAAGTGGTAAATCGACATCGCCCTTGTCGAAGGATATCGGTTAATCGAGCTGCAGTATATCGAGTAGTAAAGAGGAGGAGATCCGACAGACGGTGGAGCTGGGTGCGGTAATAGGGTATAATCTGCAAGATCACCCGGAGTTGGTGAAAGAAGTGGTGGAAGGGGTAGGGGTTTCAAATAGTTATCAATGAATTGGTTGTCTATCAACATCAGAGGAGCTAGAGGGAGCTCCAAAAATCGTGGGTGCAAGGGCTTAAAAATGAGTTTAATGTGAGCTTCATCGCGTTGCAGGAATCTAAGATTGAGGTGGTGGATGCTAGTGTGATTGCTGGTTTTTGGGGTAAATCGGCTGTTGCGTTTGAGTTCGTTCCTTCGGAGGGTATGTCGGGTGGCTTGGTTTCTGTTTGGGACCCGTCGAAGTTCCGGTTTAAACGGTCGATTAAAAATAGGTATTTTTTGGTTACTATCGGAAATTGGCATGAGTGTGATTTAGATCTGATTGTGATTAATGTATACGCTCCGCAATGTGGGGCTGGTAAATCGGCGTTGTGGTGCGAAATTTCTAGATTAATGGAATCATTGCAGGGTATTTGGATTGTGGTGGGAGATTTTAATGTGGTTAGAAATGCAGGGGAGACACTTAATTCCGGGTTTTGTGCGTCAAGTGCAGAATGTTTTAATGATTTCATTGTCAAGAATGGTTTGCTAGAATTCAATATGGGAGGTGGGAAATTCACTTATGTTTCGGATGATGGTTTGAAGATGAGCAAATTGGACAGATTTCTGGTCTGTGACGGGTTCAAAAGGCTGTGGCCGGAGGCATGCGTCACGGTTCTCCCCAGAAGGTGCTCGGACCATCGTCCGATTCTGTTGAAAACAATGGCTTATGATTTTGGGCCATACCCCTTTAGATGCTTTAATTCTTGGCTTGATTATTGTCACACCCCGACCGACGGCGGAATCATCGGAGCGGACGAGGGAATGATTGATTGTTCATAACACATGATTGTCTAATAGTGGAAATAATATTAAAATCAGATTACATGATAGCATGAATTTAACAGATACAAATACAACAGTAAAAATCACAAATAGTAATTGTCTTTTATTTTAACTAAGTCCGGGTCTTAAATGAGCAGGTAGAAGTCCACTATCTTGCTTAACCTGAAATCATGTGAGAAAATAAAGTCAGCTAACGAATTAGCTGGTGAGTAATCATAGTTTTAAGTATACATATAGATTGATTGATTGATTGAGAATAATCCAATTCACAAGGTAACGTTAAGACTTATATTGCAATAGTAAAGCATATAGATAAACCGACACAATAGAAACCCCTTGACTTGACACTTGCATATAATAGACTTGCACACAAACACCATAGATTGACTAATTGCCTCTGGCACAATCACCACTCGTAAGCCATATGGGGTGGGTTATCCAAACCAGTAGATCTACCATTGATACCAGCATTGATTGATTGAATTAGGGTTTTACTGTCGTCCAGTTTACCATAGTATGTTCACATAATTGCAAGTAATAACATAACCTGTCTTGAATTAAATTTAGAATGAAATAGCAATAGAATATCATGATTGAATATATTGTATCACATGATTTCCCCAAAATAGGAAATGATATAAAAAGGGGATATGAATACTCACCTGATTGATGAGATTTGAATTTGGACATGATAGATTAGACACCAACGATTTCCTTATGATTAACCTAAGGAACGGTGTCTCGAATTAGAATAATAATGATTTGGGAATGTATTAGGATTTCCATTGGGTCTTTAATTTATTTAGTTTGAATATCTTGAAATACGTAAAATGAATTTATTGATAGTATTTATGTTTAGAATTTAATAAAAATAATTGTATCAATACTCGTAATTGTTTGGTTTATTATTAAAGTGTGGAAAAATAAATAATTAATTTTATTAATCATTATATGATAATTAATTAAAATATTTAATTATTTAAATGACTAAAAAATGAAATTGTTATTTGGAATGATTTAAATATAAAACTTTTATATTTAATTATGATTTAAGCAATAATAAATATTACTTAAATAAATTAAAAGTAATTTAGTGTTGAATAATAATTTAAATAAATTAAATTATTAAAAGTCCACTTTCGTATAAATAATTTTTGTATTATTTGTAATTTTATTTATTAAAACATTTAATAAAAATGGATAAAATGTTAAAATAAATTTCAGAAAAATAGTTAAGTTGTTTTAAAAAAATTTAATGTTTATAAAAACATTTTTATAATTTTTGGGTATTTTTCTGGAATTTTTAAAAGCTTAAAAAGGGTTTTTTTTAAAAAAATATTGAAGTGGCCCGGGGTCGAACCCGGGACCTCTTGGTTAATGTGGGGCGCGGGTACCAGCAGGCCAAAGGCCTAATCAGCGAAAGAAGTCAGGGTTTAATTGCTTTAAACACTAACAGTAACCATCCCCAATTTCTCAACATGAACCCTAGTTCGAATCTCAACCAATTGAGGTTCAATTCGTTTTGAATGCTTCTGAATTCATGGGGCTTTTATTCCCCATCAAAAACCGAGTGTGTGGGTGTGTGTAATTAATCATATGATGATCGATTGATGCCTTACCCAAAGATGAACAGGTCGCGGCCCAGTGGGTAGTCGTTTGATGCTCAAATCTTGTTTATAATCCAATTAAACTTAGGGGAAGCTTCGTATGATGATAAGGATGAAAAACCCTATGGTAATTTTGATTGAAATTGATCGGAAATAGGATTTCAAAGAGGTTGCAGGTCGACGATCGGGTGGGGTTCGAATGATGATCAAATGAAGACTATGATCAAATTAACTTCGTGGGTTGCTTCCTCAAGGATGAATGATGATTTCCCTTCAATCAATTTGGATTAAGAGAGCTCGGAATGTTGGTTTTGACAAGTTGCAGGTCCGCGGGTGCAGTGGGTTTCGAGAGGGTGTTTTTTGGTTCGTTTTAGATAAAATTCGTGATGTTAGTGGCTTAAGAATGGGTAAAAGCTCCTGCCACTTCGATTAATTTACTTATTTCCGCGTTTAATGCCTGATTTTTGGGGTGTGTCGGCCGACAATGGTGAGTGGTGCTAGTGGTGGGTTTGACGGGAAAGAAGGGAAAAAAAGGGGGGTGGGGTTGGGATGTTTGTGTAAATTACAGGATTGGTCCCTGTGGTTTAAGCTTTGATATTTCAAGCTTAAAACTTAGTTTTTAAGTTTTAAAATTTACTAAATAACCCCTGAATTTTATTATTATTATTATTATTATTATTATTATTATTATTATTATTATTATTATTGTCATTATTATTATTATGATTATTATTATTGTGAGTATAATAGCAATTATTTTTAGGATTTAACATTGTTAACTTTTGCTTAACGAAAATACGCGATGTTACAGTCTCCCCTGCTTTAGGAAATTTCGTCCCGAAATTTGTTCACAAGGAGGCTGAAACGAAAAGATAAGGATACTGGGATTTCCTTTGGTCCTTACGTTCCCAGGTGAATTCTGGGTCACGTTTAGATTCCCAGCGGACTTTGACAATAGATATCCGGCTACGTTTGAGTTGTTTGACTTCCCGATCAATAATTTCCACAGGTTTCTCAATAAAGTGCATAGATTCATCAATCTGGACTTCGTCGAGTGGAATGTGGAGATTTTCGTCAGCAAGATATTTCTTGAGATTTGAAACCTGAAACGTCGGAGGTATATTGCTAGGTTCTTGGGGTAGTTCAAGCCTGTAGGCCACTTTCCCAATTCGCTCGAGCACTTTGAATGAACCCACGTAACGAGGTGCTAGCTTCCCTTTCTTTCCAAAGCGAATCACTCCCTTCCAAGGTGATACCTTAAGAAGTACGAGATCACCGACATTGTATTCCATGGGCTTACGTCTTTTGTCAGCATAATGCTTTTGACGATTTCTAGCAGCGACCAAGTTACCACGGATCTTATGAATTTTGTCGGTTGTTTCTTGTATTAATTTCGGACCAGTAATCTGTGATTCACCAACTTCAGACCATACAAGGCCTCAAATGGTGCCATCTGTATGCTGGTATGGTAACTGTTATTGTAAGAGAATTCGATCAACAGAAGATGAGAATCCCACGATCCACTGAAATCAATGACACAAGCCCGGAGCATATCCTTGAGGGTTTGTATCGTTCTTTCAGTCTGATCGTCGGTTTGCTGATGATAGGCTGTGTTAAGATTCAGTTGAGTTTCGAGAGATGATTGGAGACTTTTCCAGAAATGAGAGATGAAGCGACTATCATGATCAGGGATAATATCTTTACTTGACATTAGATTGTTTATGAAGACTACCATCACGTAATCAGGTTTTGATGATAACCCATAATGAAAGTCGATAGATAAGGAATAACTGGTTCAATGTAGCTAGATCAAATCAAAACATAAGAATAAAAGGGAAAGAAATCGATTTAAGAATTTAAATGTTCCAAACTTGAAATCAAAATCAACTTAAAACGATTCGGTCTCTTTTCAAGTTCAGAGATCATGCTTTGGCTTGATAGGTCGAAACACTAACATTATTTCACCCTTCAAGTTACTACATGCGTCTCGTCACTTGATTACAACCATGGTAAGTTGGAGATCAAGGAATGAGAAGAGTCATCAAGATATGGTTTTCACCCCTAACTTGATGGTGTACTCTCAAGGTATGACCACTGACTTACCAATCAAAAGTTCGATCTGAGGATCTATAGAAATAAGACGAGATAACTCACCATTAAGGTAAGGGAAATCACTCCTATCTTAACGATGAATTTTTACAAAAACAAAATATAATAAGATAAACTTCTTCATCAAAATACAGAATTCACTCCTATTTTGATGAGGTCGTTTCATTTGAGAAAATACAATCCATAAGAATGATATTATCATCAAGGTATGAATTTCACGCGTATCTTGATGATTGGGCTTCAAGAAAACAATCGAAGGTTGACATTTGTCACCAAAGTATGGGTTTCAATCCTATTTTGGTGAGATCATGTCATTTGTGAAATGTAAATTCCAAAGAGAATAATTGAAGTCAGTCCTCGAGATAAGGAAATCACCCTAATCCAGAGGATGAAATTTCATAAAACACACGATTGGAAACCATTTGTTGAAATAAAGAATCATCATCATAGTAAGGGAATCACCCCTGTTTTGATGAGTTAGAATCATTTAGGAGATTCGAGTGTCCTTAGTCATAGGTTGACTTGCAAACTCTTGCATCTCCCACGGTGCAAACGGTTCAAAGTTCGACTTAACAGCGAAAGGAAAATATCTCAATTAGAAATTTAGAAATTTTCAAATTACATCAATGTAACAAAAGGAAATCACGATTACAAATCTTGAATTAAATCAGGAAGACGAAATCAAGGACAAGAATTATTCAACACCACATCATTGGTGGCTTGAGCTTGTTGAGCATTAACGTTGAAAGCACGTCCTTGAGCCGTAGGAATCGGGATGACAAGTTGAGGGCATCGATTGCGATAATGGTTCGGATCACCACATTGATAGCATACACGACCCTGGGTAATTGCAAGAGGATGTTGGTGAACTGGTGCATTGGTTGGAGCTTTAGCAGCACTCTTGCACACGTTGAATGTATGACCCAAACGACCACAGTTTGTGCATTGACGACACTGAATGTTAGCAGGATGGTGATAACTGCAGTTGTTACACTGCGGATAGGGTCCAGCGTATGACTTTTTCATTAGCGATTGGTTGTTTACTGCTGGTTGACGAGTTGGAGGGACTTGATTAATTGGTACAGCAGGGGTAATCACAGCAAAGTTTTGGGATTTAGCCTTCCTCTTCCTGTTTTGAGAAGATTCAGGTTTTTCCTCCTTAAGGGGTTCAGCTGAGGGTTTCTCAGGCACCTTTTTAGCACCCTTCCTAGTCAGGGTTCCAGCCTTGACATGATTATCAGTTAACTGAGCAGCTAACCGGATGGTATCTTCCAAGGTTGCAGGATTTCTACCCCACACCGTGTCTTGAATTTGCATGGGTAGACCACCGATGTATTTCTCGATAGCCCGAGATAAAGGAGTAACCAGGTGAGGAACAAGTAGACTCAGTTCATGAAATCGGTTGGTATAAGCTAGATTTTCTCCACTTTCTTGAGTTAAGTCCCAGAACTCAGCTTCCAATTTCTTAATTTCGTTTCTCGGGCAGAATTCCCGAGTCATAAGCTCCTTAACTTCATCCCACATCAATGCTAATGCGGCATCAGTTCCACGGGTTCGTTTCTCACCGTTCCACCAAGTGAGTGCTCTCTTTTGAAGAACACTTGTGGCATACCGGACTTTTAGATTTTCAGGGCACTCGCTGTTGAGGAAAGTGTTCTCGATGCTTTCGAACCATTGTAGTAATCTGGTAGCTCCTTCAGTTCCACTGAACTTGGTGGGGTTGCAAGAACTGAATTGTTTGTAAGTACAAGTTTTGGGAGGGTTTGGTGCAGTTGGGTTTTGGACAGTATTGTTGCCTTGGTTCAAGTGGGTAAGTAGAGTTGGGATGACCGCAGCAACTTCACGTGCCACTACAGCAGAAATCTTGCGGCCAGAGTTTCCAGATCGTGAACGGATTCGACGAGAAGACATTCTGAATAATATGGAAAGAAGAAACCTCTATGAAACGGGTAATTGGTTTTTAAAACTTTTCAAAATAATAAAATCCTTAATGAGATTGTTTAAAATAACAATGAGAGGTTAGGAGTGTAAACGTTCGGCTCGCAAACCAAAGCGAATACGGTGACTTATCAAAGTATTTGTGTCCACCACAACCTTAATGAGGACATGCGTACCTATAAGCGAATACTCATCTCGAGGGTTCCCAGGTAAGGTAATCAAGTTGTATGAATCCCTTGCCTAGACAGAACACCTTAAGATACAGGTATCCCACTCTTCCAGCATTGCATGTTCTCGGTCATGTGACACGGACTTTGACGAGATTTGAAAACCATGAATAACAATCGAGTTTTGGAGTTTGAAATCACTTGAATTAGGCACACAATGCCTTAGAATATGAGTTAAGATTCGTGTGTATATTGATAGATTCAAAGTATAAGAGGAATCACATAAAGCAGATAATCACGTAATCAAGTATAAACATGTAAGGCACATAAAATCCTATCTAAGCATATAAATACATGAGAAGACTCATGTGTAAAGGTACTTAGTTATAGTCTAGGTCATTCCATTTCTAATAACCTAATTCCCTATAACCATGGCTCTGATACCAATCTGTCACACCCCGACCGACGGCGGAATCATAGGAGCGGACGAGGGAATGATTGATTGTTCATAACACATGATTGTCTAATAGTGGAAATAATATTAAAATCAGATTACATGATAGCATGAATTTAACAGATACAAATACAACAGTTAAAATCACAAATAGTAATTGTCTTTTATTTTAACTAAGTCCGGGTCTTAAATGAGCAGGTAGAAGTCCACTATCTTGCTTAACCTGAAATCATGTGAGAAAATAAAGTCAGCTAACGAATTAGCTGGTGAGTAATCATAGTTTTAAGTATACATATAGATTGATTGATTGATTGATAATAATCCAATTCACAAGGTAACGTTAAGACTTATATTGCAATAGTAAAGCATATAGATAAACCGACACAATAGAAACCCCTTGACTTGACACTTGCATATAATAGACTTGCACACAAACACCATAGATTGACTAATTGCCTCTGGCACAATCACCACTCGTAAGCCATATGGGGTGGGTTATCCAAACCAGTAGATCTACCATTGATACCAGCATTGATTGATTGAATTTGGGTTTTACTGTCGTCCAGTTTACCACAGTATGTTCACATAATTGCAAGTAATAACATAACCTGTCTTGAATTGAATTTAGAATGAAATAGCAATAGAATATCATGATTGAATATATTGTATCACATGATTTCCCCCAAATAGGAAATGATATAAAAAGGGGATATGAATACTCACCTGATTGATGAGATTTGAATTTGGACGTGATAGATTAGACACCAACGATTTCCTTATGATTAACCTAAGGAACGTGTCTCGAATTAGAATAATAATGATTTGGGAATGTATTAGGATTTCCATTGAGTCTTTAATTTATTTAGTTTGAATATCTTGAAATACGTAAAATGAATTTATTGATAGTATTTATGTTTAGAATTTAATAAAAATAATTGTATCAATACTCGTAATTGTTTGGTTTATTATTAAAGTGTGGAAAAATAAATAATTAATTTTATTAATCAATTATATGATAATTAATTAAAATATTTAATTATTTAAATGACTAAAAAATGAAATTGTTATTTGGAATGATTTAAATATAAAACTTTTGTATTTAATTATGATTTAAGCAATAATAAATATTACTTAAATAAATTAAAAGCAATTTAGTGTTGAATAATAATTTAAATAAATTAAATTATTAAAAGTCCACTTTCGTATAAATAATTTTTGTATTATTTGTAATTTTATTTATTAAAACATTTAATAAAAATGGATAAAATGTTAAAATAAATTTCAGAAAAATAGTTAAGTTGTTTTAAAAAAAATTAATGTTTATAAAAACATTTTTATAATTTTTGGGTATTTTTCTGGAATTTTTAAAAGCTTAAAAAGGGTTTTTTTTAAAAAATATTGAGGTGGCCCGGGGTCGAACCCGAGACCTCTTGGTTAATGTGGGGCGCGGGTACCAGCAGGCCAAAGGCCTAATCAGCGAAAGAAGTCAGGGTTTAATTGTTTTAAACACTAACAGTAACCATCCCCAATTTCTCAACATGAACCCTAGTTCGAATCTCAACCAATTGAGGTTCAATTCGGTTTTGAATGCTTCTGAATTCATGGGGCTTTTATTCCCCATCAAAAACCGAGTGTGTGGGTGTGTGTAATTAATCATATGATGATCGATTGATGCCTTACCCAAAGATGAACAGGTCGCGGCCCAGTGGGTAGTCGTTTGATGCTCAAATCTTGTTTATAATCCAATTAAACTTAGGGGAAGCTTCGTATGATGATAAGGATGAAAAACCCTATGGTAATTTTGATTGAAATTGATCGGAAATAGGATTTCAAAGAGGTTGCAGGTCGACGATCGGGTGGGGTTCGAATGATGATCAAATGAAAACTATGATCAAATTAACTTCGTGGGTTGCTTCCTCAAGGATGAATGATGATTTCCCTTCAATCAATTTGGATTAAGAGAGCTCAGAATGTTGGTTTTGACAAGTTGCAGGTCCGCGGGTGCAGTGGGTTTCGAGAGGGTGTTTTTGGTTCGTTTTAGATAAAATTCGTGATGTTAGTGGCTTAAGAATGGGTAAAAGCTCCTGCCACTTCGATTAATTTACTTATTTCCGCGTTTAATGCCTGATTTTTGGGGTGTGTCGGCCGACAATGGTGAGTGGTGCGAGTGGTGGGTTCGACGGGAAAGAAGGGAAAAAAAAGGGGGGTGGGGTTGGGATGTTTGTGTAAATTACAGGATTGGTCCCTGTGGTTTAAGCTTTGATATTTCAAGCTTAAAACTTAGTTTTTAAGTTTTAAAATTTACTAAATAACCCCTGAATTTTATTATTATTATTATTATTATTATTATTATTATTATTATTATTGTCATTATTATTATTATGATTATTATTATTGTGAGTATAATAGCAATTATTTTTAGGATTTAACATTGTTAACTTTTGCTTAACGAAAATACGCGATGTTACAATTATCCTAATTTTTATGAGGTCGTTACCAAATCATATAATGAGGCGACTGTTCTGGGGCCCCCGGATTTGAGGTTTATGTTGAAGTTAAAAGCAGTCAAGTGTGCTATAAAGGAGTGGTGGAAAGCTGAGAAACTTAGACTCAGTGATACGATGAGTCAGGTTTACAAAAAGATTAATGATTTGGAGGCTTTGGCATGTCACATCCCAACCTTGACGACGGAAACGTCGAGGTGTGAGAGTTAAGATCGTTCACAACCACATAACGTTATTATTAAATCCAAATATATTATTTATAAGTTTCAAAGGTAACATTTCAATCATAAGTTTTAACAATGAACTAATATTTGACATGACATAACAAGGTACAATCATTTAATTTTATCAACTAGGTCCAAGTCCTAGATTATGTCAGCAACATAAGTGCACTTCAAACTTGGGGGTTTTCCTGAAACATGATAAAAGTAAAGGTCAACTAAAAATAGTTGGTGAGTTTTCAAGGTTTTCATACATAATATGAAAAGATTACAAGTAGCAATTCATGTCATAGGTTATAAGCTAGTAAGGTTATAGAACACATATCGTTACAACCAACCTCGACTTGATTACAAGTATATAAGATTGGCTAAGTGTATTTGGTTCCCTAGTGCACAAGCATACGGCTCCTAGGAGTCGGCAATACATCGACTTTAGCACCAAATAGGCTTGTCAGGCCCAAAGATCTAAGACGTCGCCAGGCTAGCAATAGTTAATGATTGTAAACAAACTATGTATCTTATATAATCACTTACAACACACAAATAACCATGATAAAATATAAAGATGAATTGCAAGTGCTTTACAAGTCTCAAACGTTTATAAGTGTAAGTTGTATAAGTATCATGTTTCATTCCAAAGTGTGAAAATATATAAAAAAGGGCATGGAAATACTCACATGTCAAATAAGTATGCAATGAAGATTAATAAGAATAATAAACGTCGTTCCTAAGATGAATCGTCATAAGGCACCTATATATATACATTCACAAGGTTAAAGTTTTAATAATAAGTTTAACGCTTTAACAAGAACTATGGTTTCAATGAAATTGTGGGGTTTTGATAAGTAAATAAATTTATATAATGAAATTATTTATATTTTGGTCCATTGAAAAGAATTATACCATTCAATTGTTTTAATATAGAAAAGAAATTAGGTATTATGATTGATAAGGTTTAAATATAAAATGTAAATAAATCTTTGTAATCTTCTGAAATAAACACTATTTAACAATGATTATAATAACGTATTGACCAATAATAATTTATTAATATAAACTATTAGTTAAAGTATATTTTTAAGAAATAACCTAAAATAACCCTTGTAAATAATTTTTGAATTTATAAATATAAATTTATCATGGCTAATCTATACTTAAAGATTATATAGTATCATATAATAATTTAATGATTTAAATTATTATTTAAAGTCCATTTTTATAAAAATAACTATTTAAAACATTTGTAAATAATATTTTATATTAAAAAAATTAAGGTTTTTAAAGAAATAATTTTTCAGAAATAATTAGATAACTTTTAACATAATGAAGTTTGTAAAATAATTTTTATAATTTTTTTAGAAAATTTCTGTAATTTTTGAAAGGCTGAAAAGCCTAAAAAATGGGTTTGAGGGTGCCCGGGTTTGAACCCGGGACCTCAAGGGGAGTGCATGTGTCTAACCAGTGAACCAAGGCTCTTAGCCGCGATAGAACACTGATTTTAATTGTTAAATACCAACTTAATAGAAACCCCCAAATCACATATGAACCCTAGAATGTTTTAGATCCAAATTGAACATCAATTTGATGTTGTTAACCAAATTAAACATAGGGCTTTTAATCCCCAGATGTAATCGAGTAAGTAGTGGTGTTTAATTACCATATTGGAGACCAAATTGACAAGACGGATGCAGATGGAGACGCGACTCGGCTTGGACTTGTTTGTGTGGAATTGTTGTTGTTAATCAAATTAACTGTGTTTAAAGCTTCGAGTGATGTTCCTGGATCTAAGCCCTCAATCAATTGAAGTTTATAAGGCTCGGATCAGGGTCTTCGACTAGGTTACAGGTCGCGGTGGTGGTGGTGATTGAACCCGATTATTGTGTCTATTTCAGGTGCGATTGATGGTTGTAAACGATTAAAGATGGTTATATGATTGTTTATGTTCGAGTAATTAGACTATTATTAGGAGTTATTGCCCGAACGGCTAAGAACTTTATGGGCGATCGGTTACTCGATTGTTAGAGGTTCAAAACGGTTGTTTAATTACGATTAAGGATCAAAATTGAATTCGAGATGCGTTGGTAAACCGGTTGGGATCATTTGGGTTCGAAATCGGGAGGTTTCGGGTGGATTTTAAGGTGTTGCCAGCGCCGCCGGTGCTAGGCCGGAATTCGGCCGGAAAATCGGTAAGGGGGGGTTGGTTTTGAAATTTTTATATTTACACAAATGGTCCCTCAATTTTGGATTCTTATTATTTTATGTATAAACTTCTTTTTGAAGTTTATAAAATGACCAAACAACCCCTAGACTTATTAATTTTAAGTTTTAAGATATTAGAGTTTATTAATCTTTTCAAAGTGGTTATAATATTATTATTGTTATTAATATTATTATTATTATTATAATTACTATTATTATTATTATTATCAATAACTTTTATTATTTTTCTTTGATTATTATCACATTAAGTTAAGTTTTATAATATTAACCAATGTTTAACATTATTAATATTATTTCAATTATTTAATTAATTTGTTAATCACCAAATATATTATCAAGCATATTAATTCCACAAAGTTTCAAAAATTGACATAAAAGACCCTTGTAAGATTTAACAAATTAACTTTTAAGTTAACGAAAATACGAGATGTTATATGTCAGAATATAGGGGTCTTACTGAGGATGAGCTTAAGGAAAGAGCGAATTGGATCAAAGAGGTGACTGTGCTAGAGAAAAAGAAGTTAGATGATCTTAAGCAGAAGGCTAGGGTGAAGTGGGTGAAAGATGGAGATGAAAATTCTGCATTCTTCCACGCTTCCTTGAAAATCAATCAAATCAGTCTAGAATCTCGGGCCTCTTATCGAATGGGGTCTGGGAAGTGGATCCTGCTTGTATTAAACAGTCATTTTTAGATCATTATCGTGCTCGGTTTGAGGAGAGTGTTCATTCTAGACCGGGGTTTGTTTGCTCGGAATTTAAGAGGCTCTCGATCAATGACTCGAACTCTTTAGTGACTCCTTTCTCGATGGAGGAGATTAAATCTGCGGTATGGGAATGTGGAGGGGATAAGGCTCCCGGGCCTGATGGTTTCAATTTTTATTTTATTAAAAATTTTGGTCTATGATGGCGGAGGATGTTAAAGGAGCTCTTGATTATTATCATGCTGGTGGAACAGTGAGTCGGGGATGTAACTCGACGTTTATTGCTATTATTCCTAAGGTTCTGGATCCTTTCACCCCTTCAGACTTCAGACCTATTAGTCTGGTGGGTTGTGTTAGGAAAATTATGTCTAAAGTCATGGCGAATAGACTAAAATGTGTGGTCGGTTCTGTGATTAGTGCGGAGCAAACGACCTTTATTTGGTGGTAGAAGTATTCTTGATGGCCCGATGATAGCGAATGAGACGTTAGCATGGATTAAAGCGGCTAAGCACAAGGCGATTATGCTCAAAGTGGATTTCAAAAAGGCGTATGACATGGTGAGTTGGAAGTTTTTAGATTCGGTTATGGATCAAATGGGGTTCCCGGGGTTGTGGAGATTATGGGTTCGGAACGGTCTGATATCTTCCAGGTCTTCTATTTTGATTAATGGATCTCCGTCTTTGGAATTCTCATCGACTAGAGGGTTGAGGCAAGGGATCCCCTCTCGCCTTTCCTATTTATTATGGTGATGGAAGCTTTTTACGTGTCTATGTTGGCAGCGGTTAAGAGATGTAGTTTTATTGGGGTGAATCTGCCTAACGGGGGCCGGTGATATCTCACCTCTTGTATGCTGATGATGTTTTAATTCTGGGTGAGTGGTCTACGGCAATATTAGGAATTTGGTGAGAATTTTAATTGCTTCCATCTTGCTTCGGGTCTGAAAATAATTTTCAGAAGAGCACTATTTTCGGTGTTGGGTTAGATGGAGTGGATGTGGATATCGCTGCTGGGATGTTAATTGTCAAAAGGGCAAATTGCCTTTTGCTCATCTTGGAATCCCGATTGGAGAAAATATGGGGAGGATAAAGGCCTGGAATCCGGTGGTGGATAAATTTAAAGGCAGGCTTTCTTCTTGGAAGGCTAAATTCTTATCGTTTGGTGGCAGGCTTACTCTTGTTAAGTCGGTCTTGAGTAGCCTTCCGATTTATTATTTATCCATGTTCAAGGCTCCGGAGGCGGTTATTAAGAAATTAGAAAAGATGAGGAGAGATTTTTTTATGGAGGGAGCGGGTGAATCTCTCGGTATCCCTTGGATCAAATGGTTTGATGTCTTAGCGCCCATAGATATTGGTGGGCTAGGTGTTGGCAGTCTTAAAGACATGAATTTGGCCCTCTTATCTAAATGGAGATGGAAATTCAAGGTGGGGTGCGAAGACCTTTGGGTTAAGGTGGTGTCGGATATTCATCATATGCCGAGGAAACCCCAATCGGTTCCTCTAAAAGCTGCTGTGGCAGCTGGATGGAAACAGATTGTCGGGGCTGAAGATGATATTCGAAAAGAAAATGTGGCTCTTAATTCGTTGTTGAAGGGGGTAGCTGTCACACCCCAACCTTGACGGCGGAAACGTCGAGGTGTGAGAGTTAAGATCGTTCACAGCCACATAACGCTAGCCTTAAATGTAAATATTATTATTATAAGTTGCAAATGCAATTACAATCATAAGTTTCAACATGAAATAAGTCAAAACATAAAACAAAAGTAATCCAAAGCTTTTCATTCTTTAATCTAGGTCCAAATCCTAGATTTATGCAAACTTCAAATGATGACTTCAAACTTGGCATTTCCTGAAACATGTTAAAATAACGGGTCAACTATAAAGTTGGTGAGTTTCCAAGGGTTTCATATACATAATATCCCATGGGTTTTCAAGTAGCAATTCATGTCATAGGTTATGAGTTAGCAAGTTTATAAAGCACATATAGTACAATCAAACCTCGACTAGATTATATGTTTATATGAGTGGCTAAGTGTACTTGGTTCCCTAGTGCACAAGCATACGGCTCCTAGGAGTCGGCAATACATCGACTTTAGCACCAAATAGGCTTGTCAGGCCCAAAGATCTAAGACGTCGCCAGGCTAGCAATAGTTAATGATTGTAAACAATATATGTAACTCATATAAGACTTACAATAACACAAATAACCATGACAAATAAAAGTATGAATTGCATGTGCTTTTATAAGATCTAAACGTTTATAAGTGTATGTTGAATAATGTAACATGTTTCACCCCAAAACGGTGTGAAATAGCATAAAAAGGGGCAAGGAATCTCACTTGAATATATGCATAAAGATGATAATAATGATTACAAGATAATCCAAAGTATCCAATACAAGGCACCTAAACATATATTACAAGTTAGAGATTAAGGTTAAAAGTAAGATTAACGTTCAATAGGAATTAGGGTTTTGATAGAATTAAAAGGTTTAGATAAGTTTACAAAGTAATTAATTACATTTTGATTCCATTAGAGGAATTATATATGTATATATAAGTATTTTAGAAATGAATTTAAGTACAAATAATTCTCTATAATTATGTAAGATTAATTGGAATAACGTATTGATTAATAACAAATTATTAATCTAAACCATTAGTTAAAGTGTAACTTATAAGAAATAATATTCTTAAAATATATATAATTTTACAATTATCATGATAAATCTTAAATTAATATAATGCCTATTAATATTATAAAGATTTATTGTTTCAAGTCTAATAATTATTTAAAAGGGAAAAAATTTAAATATAAAAGCTAGATAAACATTAGAGATAATTATGTGTTTAAAAATAAAGTTTGGACAAAATTTATTATTTATTATTTGAAAACAATAATAATTAGTAAGCTAAAACAAGAAAATAATCCAATTGTGATGTTTTGTTAAGATAAACAAATTTTAAAGTCTATTTTATAAGATATTTAACTAGTTATATTATTTGTTTTAATAAAATGTTAAGATATTATAAGAAATAAATTTTCAGAAAATATTCAAAGGCTTTTGAAAATATTTGGAATTTACAGATTTAATTTTTATATACATTAAAAATTTTCTGAAATTTATGTTATGCCTAAAAACCTTTAAAAATAAAACATGAGGGTCCCCGGGTTCGAACCCGGGACCTCATGTTTAACGGGCAGTGTCTTATCCAGTGAACCAAGGCTTACAGCCGCGATGGATGACCGTTTTAAATTTTTAAGAACACAATCAAGAAAAACCCCAAACTCCTTAAGAACCCTAGATTCATCCTCGATCAAATTGAAGTATCAATCAATGCTGTTAACAGAAATGATCATAGGGTTTTTGATCCCCAACTAAAATCGAGTTTATAGCCGTGTTTAATTACCTGATTCGATTGTAGGAAATGATAAGAACGAATGATGACCAGTCGCGACTGAGACCGAGTTCGATTGTGGTTCAAATGATGATGTTAATCCAATCAGTTGCACAGAAGTTTCCAATGATGCTAATGATCGAAAGCCCTCTATTAATTTCGAAAATTGAAGCACGAATGATGGTGTTCGAGTGTCGAGCAGGTCGCGGTATTCTTGGTGATTGTAACACTATGTTTGTGTGCTTTCAGGTGAAATTGAGAGTTGTAGACGTTTAGGTTTAGTTAGATGATTGTGTATATTCGATTAATTAGATTATTATTGTCGTTTAATGCTCGAACGGATAATGAGTTGAAGTGTTTCGGTTATGTGTTTGATTCGTTTAGTAACCGTTGTTTAAACGCGTTTAATCTGTGCATTCAAGTTCGTAGTGGTTCTAGAAGAGTTGAGAAACGGTTTTTTGGGTGAAATCGGTTGAAAATCGGGTGTTTGGGCCATGGCCGGAGCCGCGCCGGAGGGTGGCCGGAAGGCCGCCGGAAAAACGGGGTTAAGGGGGAGGATTGGTTGGGTTTTTACAATGTTACAAAAATGGTCCCTGTAGTTTCAAGTTCTATTATTCTAAGCCCAATTTCCATTTAAAGTTTGTAAATTGACAAACTAACCCCCCTAACTTAATTAATTTTAAGTTTTAACATTATTAAGTTTAAATAGTTTTTATAAATTATTATAATTATTAATATTATTATTATTATTATTATTATTACTACTATTAATTGTATTATTATTATAATTACTATAAGCTTGATTATTATTGTTATAATAATTATTATTAATCTTATTAGTATTGTTATCATTATCATTATTATTATTAGTTATATTATTAATATTATAGTTATGATTATTATTAATATTATTTACCCTAGTTATTTTATTAACAATAATAACAATATAATTTATTATTATTGTCATTATTATTACAACTAAAACCCAAATTAAAAGATAAACACAATTAACCCATGATTTATACAAAAGACAATAATGGCCCTTAAAGGAAAACTAACAAAGTTAACTTTTACTTAACAAAAATACGAGATGTTACAGTCTCCCCAACTTTTAAGAATTTCGTCCCGAAATTAAGAATGAAACTTAAACGAACAGGCGGGTTTAAATGAAAGATAAGCGTACAAACGGACAGTGATAGACGTTTGATTACAGATGAGATATTTCACTTTAGGGAATCCTTCAAGTCTCTTGACATAATACATGTCAACTTGAACTCTTCCAGTGAAATACGAGACGTTTTGAGAGAAAACATTGGAAATGATGACGAGTTACCATGGTATCACAACTTTCAGTATATAATTTCGTGGTAAGGTGATGTCTAGAAATCAATAAAAGACCAATAATGATAAGAAAGGTTAACCGTCGGAATTTAAGAATCCCTAACGTCACTATATGAAACGATCTTAACGAATATCTTGTAAATATGTATTTCTCCTTTGACCAAACATCGATCTAAGAATAATACGATATGCGAAGAATTTGGAATGAGTTCACGACGATGATTAGGAACATTATTAAAAGCAGAAAATGAATCGGTTATCCAAAATAACGATCGATGTTTTAACGTCATACCACGGCATACGAATATTTGAAACAGATACAAGTAATTTTCTCACCCGTTATCCCACATAAGTCATATGAAATTAGCCAATCGGTCTATAATGCACCAATTGTCATCATGACCTTTAAATAAGAAGCATTTAGTGAATGAAAAGTTAAGCAGGAGATTCACAGGAACACGGAGGTTAGGTTTTGTCATATGTAAAGGTAAGACGTTTGGACACATGCCAAGTTATGTCTTTTCTTTTATGCCAAACCCATGACTACAAATTACGAAACTTTATGAACCATTATGTCCACATCGCAATGAGGATAATAACGAGTCTTGTTGTTCAAAACCACGATAGAATTTCCATGATTTTCAAGGTGAAGAGTTCAAGAACGATTCAAGAAATGACGCAAACAATAAGAAAGGTATTTGTAAACATGTTTTGCAAGGTAACAAATTTTCAAATGCAGATTGCATACGTAATTCATCAAACAATAGGATAGGTATTTGATAATACCTTTATTTGACAAAGATTATTTAGGAAGACTATACTTATGGGTTTGATGATATCTCAAAATGAAAGTTGATAAGTAAGGAATAAATGATTCCATATAGCTAGATCAAATCAAAACATGAAGATGAAGGAAAAGAAATCGATTTAAGAATTTACATACTCCAAGCTCGGAATCAAAATCAACCTAGAGTGATCGGGTCTCCTTTCAAGTTCAGAGATCATGCTTTGGCTTGCTAGGTCGAAACACTAATCATTGTTTCACCCTTCAAGTTACTACATGTTTCTCGTCACTTGATTACAACCTTGATAAGTTGATGATCAAGAAATGTGAATAGTAATCAAGGTGTGGTTTTCACTCCTAACTTGATGGTGTACTCCCAAGGTATGACCACTAACTTACCAATCAAAAAGTTCGATCCCCAACTCATTGTTAAGGATCCATAGAAATAAGACGAGTTAACTCACCATTAAGGTAAGGGAAATCACTCCTATCTTAACGGTGAAGTTTTACAGAAACAAAATATAACAAGACGAACCTCCTCATGAAAATACAGAATTCACTCCTACTTTAATGAGGTCGTTTTATTTGAGAAATACAATCCATGAAAATAAAATTATTCTCAAGGTATGGAACTCACGCCTATCTTGATGATTGAATTTCATAATAACAAGAAAACAATCGGAAATTGACAATTGTCACCAAAGTACGGGTTTCAACCCTATTTTGGTGAGATCATGTCATTCGTGAAATGCAAGTTCCAATGAGAATAATTGAAGTCAATCCTCAAGATAAGGAATCACCCCGATCCAGAGAATGAAATCTCCTAACACACACAATTGGAAACCATTTATCGAAACAAATAGAGAACCATCAAAGTAAGGGAATCACCCCTGTTTTGATGAGTTAGAATCATTTAGGAGGTACGAATGTTCTTAGTCATAGCTTGACTTACAAACTCTTGCATCTCCCATGGTGCAAACGGTACGAAGTTTGACTTAACAGCGAAAGGAAAAGAATATCAATTAGAAGTTCAGGAAATTTCAAGTTTCATCAATGTAACAAAGAGAAAATCATGCTTACAAGCTTAAGATCAAAGTTCGAGACAACAGAATTTGTTATGGTGTTCAAATCTTGGATGGCTTAAATCGGGAAGACGAAATCAAGGACAAGAATGATTCAATCATCATAGTGAGATGTGAACATTCGATTCACAATCAAAAGGAATACATGGACTTCTCAAGATATGAGGTCAGCCATAACCTTGTTGAAGACACGTGTACTTATAAGTGGTAACAAAGTTATAATTAGTTTATTTGATCATTGGGGTGAGTGACCACTTATAATATTTGAGTTAACAAAATTAACATTCAATCAGCAAAGTATCCCGAGATGTAGGAATTCCACCTACAACATTGAATGTATTTAGTTATGGGACACACCCTTATGAAGATTTGAAAACCATAAGTAATGATTTAAAGTTTTAAAGATCTTTCGGTTTAGATTCCCAATATCTTTGGGTATAACAAGAGTCATGTATACGTTGATCAAGGTATAGAAATAGCTACATGAAACGCCTAGCGTGTAACGATGTTTAAACGTAGGAGTTGAAAGGTAAGACGAGTTCAATATCACAGGAACATTATGTATGATAGGAATGAGAAGAAACCAGTTCAAGGAATCAAAGATTTTTAAGATATAAAGAGGATGGTTCCATTTAGTAACGCATTACCATTTGGAATCGTTGACACGTCAAGGTAAATTGACCCACTTGCCTTAGAGACTTGTGTATGTTGACCATAGTTTATCACTCATCCCAGAAATCCCCAGGTAAGCATAACTGGTCTCGCAATGAGATTTATACGATATGCTTGCCTTAGCCCGAAGGCCTTTTGCCAGGAAATCCAGAATACAGGTGTCTATGGTCACACAAATTTCTTAGGTTCATGAAATCAAAACCTTGATGAGATTTTCAATGATTAGACATAGAGTCTAAGGAATTAAACCCACGATAGGTAGTGTAGATTCCACACGACGTCGAGAATAAGTTTAGGAAGTGTTATTTGTCGGGGAGTGTCAAAGAGTCAAAGTTAAGTTTAGGGAGACAAGTAACTAAGTTTAAGCATACATAAGGCAATTCCTATGCTAAGGCATCAAGTTGCACAAAAGGCATAGCATTATGTAGCACGCAGACAATAAGTAAGCACAAAATATAATGATCTTTCTATGAGGTTCATGCATAAGCTATAGTCTAGGTCACCATTTCTAATAACCTAAATCCCTATAGTTATGGGCTCTGATACCAATCTGTCACACCCCAACCTTGACGGCGGAAACGTCGAGGTGTGAGAGTTAAGATCGTTCACAGCCACATAACGCTAGCCTTAAATGTAAATATTATTATTATAAGTTGCAAATGCAATTACAATCATAAGTTTCAACATGAAATAAGTCAAAACATAAAACAAAAGTAATCCAAAGCTTTTCATTCTTTAATCTAGGTCCAAATCCTAGATTTATGCAAACTTCAAATGATGACTTCAAACTTGGCATTTCCTGAAACATGTTAAAAATAACGGGTCAACTATAAAGTTGGTGAGTTTCCAAGGGTTTCATATACATAATATCCCATGGGTTTTCAAGTAGCAATTCATGTCATAGGTTATGAGTTAGCAAGTTTATAAAGCACATATAGTACAATCAAACCTCGACTAGATTATATGTTTATATGAGTGGCTAAGTGTACTTGGTTCCCTAGTGCACAAGCATACGGCTCCTAGGAGTCGGCAATACATCGACTTTAGCACCAAATAGGCTTGTCAGGCCCAAAGATCTAAGACATCGCCAGGCTAGCAATAGTTAATGATTGTAAACAATATATGTAACTCATATAAGACTTACAATAACACAAATAACCATGACAAAATAAAAGTATGAATTGCATGTGCTTTTATAAGATCTAAACGTTTATAAGTGTATGTTGAATAATGTAACATGTTTCACCCCAAAACGGTGTGAAATAGCATAAAAAGGGGCAAGGAATCTCACTTGAATATATGCATAAAGATGATAATAATGATTACAAGATAATCCAAAGTATCCAATACAAGGCACCTAAACATATATTACAAGTTAGAGATTAAGGTTAAAAGTAAGATTAACGTTCAATAGGAATTAGGGTTTTGATAGAATTAAAAGGTTTAGATAAGTTTACAAAGTAATTAATTACATTTTGATTCCATTAGAGGAATTATATATGTATATATAAGTATTTTAGAAATGAATTTAAGTACAAATAATTCTCTATAATTATGTAAGATTAATTGGAATAACGTATTGATTAATAACAAATTATTAATCTAAACCATTAGTTAAAGTGTAACTTATAAGAAATAATATTCTTAAAATATATATAATTTTACAATTATCATGATAAATCTTAAATTAATATAATGCCTATTAATATTATAAAGATTTATTGTTTCAAGTCTAATAATTATTTAAAAGGGAAAAAATTTAAATATAAAAGCTAGATAAACATTAGAGATAATTATGTGTTTAAAATAAAGTTTGGACAAAATTTATTATTTATTATTTGAAAACAATAATAATTAGTAAGCTAAAACAAGAAAATAATCCAATTGTGATGTTTTGTTAAGATAAACAAATTTTAAAGTCTATTTTATAAGATATTTAACTAGTTATATTATTTGTTTTAATAAAATGTTAAGATATTATAAGAAATAAATTTTCAGAAAATATTCAAAGACTTTTGAAAATATTTGGAATTTACAGATTTAATTTTTATATACATTAAAAATTTTCTGAAATTTATGTTATGCCTAAAAACCTTTAAAAATAAAACATGAGGGTCCCCGGGTTCGAACCCGGGACCTCATGTTTAACGGGCAGTGTCTTATCCAGTGAACCAAGGCTTACAGCCGCGATGGATGACCGTTTTAAATTTTTAAGAACACAATCAAGAAAAACCCCAAACTCCTTAAGAACCCTAGATTCATCCTCGATCAAATTGAAGTATCAATCAATGCTGTTAACAGAAATGATCATAGGGTTTTTGATCCCCAACTAAAATCGAGTTTATAGCCGTGTTTAATTACCTGATTCGATTGTAGGAAATGATAAGAACGAATGATGACCAGTCGCGACTGAGACCGAGTTCGATTGTGGTTCAAATGATGATGTTAATCCAATCAGTTGCACAGAAAGTTTCCAATGATGCTAATGATCGAAAGCCCTCTATTAATTTCGAAAATTGAAGCACGAATGATGGTGTTCGAGTGTCGAGCAGGTCGCGGTATTCTTGGTGATTGTAACACTATGTTTGTGTGCTTTCAGGTGAAATTGAGAGTTGTAGACGTTTAGGTTTAGTTAGATGATTGTGTATATTCGATTAATTAGATTATTATTGTCGTTTAATGCTCGAACGGATAATGAGTTGAAGTGTTTCGGTTATGTGTTTGATTCGTTTAGTAACCGTTGTTTAAACGCGTTTAATCTGTGCATTCAAGTTCGTAGTGGTTCTAGAAGAGTTGAGAAACGGTTTTTGGGTGAAATCGGTTGAAAATCGGGTGTTTGGGCCATGGCCGGAGCCGCGCCGGAGGGTGGCCGGAAGGCCGCCGGAAAAACGGGGTTAAGGGGGAGGATTGGTTGGGTTTTTACAATGTTACAAAAATGGTCCCTGTAGTTTCAAGTTCTATTATTCTAAGCCCAATTTCCATTTAAAGTTTGTAAATTGACAAACTAACCCCCCTAACTTAATTAATTTTAAGTTTTAATATTATTAAGTTTAAATAGTTTTTATAAATTATTATAATTATTAATATTATTATTATTATTATTATTATTACTACTATTAATTGTATTATTATTATAATTACTATAAGCTTGATTATTATTGTTATAATAATTATTATTAATCTTATTAGTATTGTTATCATTATCATTATTATTATTAGTTATATTATTAATATTATAGTTATGATTATTATTAATATTATTTACCCTAGTTATTTTATTAACAATAATAACAATATAATTTATTATTATTGTCATTATTATTACAACTAAAACCCAAATTAAAAGATAAACACAATTAACCCATGATTTATACAAAAGACAATAATGGCCCTTAAAGGAAAACTAACAAAGTTAACTTTTACTTAACAAAAATACGAGATGTTACAGTAACGGGGGACGGTAAATCGTTGGCGTTCTGGCTAGATCCTTGGATTGCAAACAACCCTCTCGCTGATGTGTATCCTGTTCTATTCTCTTTGGAGAAAAAGAAAGATTGTAAAATTGATGATAGGATTGAGAGAGTTGGTACCGGTTTAAGATGGAAGTGAAATTGGAAAAGGGCTCCTTGCGATGTTACTGAACAACAACTTGTTTCTCAATTGTGCAATCTTATCCAAGATTATCAATTTGGAAATGTGAAAGATAAATGGGTGTGGTATGGTGATGTTTCGGGAGTGTTTTCAGTTAAATCTCTTAGGTCCATTTTGGAGTATAACCGGATCCCCTCCGATCTTAACCCCATATCGTGGTGTAGTTGGATCCCATTGAAGGTTAGGAGCTTTGTATGGCGTGCTTGGTTAGATAGAGTTCCGGCTAAGTTGGCTCTTATCCACAGGGGGGTGGAAGTCGGGGATAAAGATTGTTCCATGCGTGTTGGGGCCGAGGAGTCTGTATCGCATTTGCTTCTTGGCTGCCCGTTTTCTGCCAAAGTTTGGAATTGTATTGCTGAATGGTGTGGGCTTCAATTGGGGGGAGTCAATTGCATCAGAGATTTTAAAGGCCTATCTCGCTCGGAGGTGGGTTCTAGTGCTAAACAAAAGCTTTGTGTTCTGTTATTATGGCTTCTTGTTGGTACCTTTGGTGTGCCCCCAACGATAGGATCTTCAATGATATTCCTTTATCGGTGCATAGAGTGGTAGAGAAGGTGAAGGTCAATACCTTTTTGTGGGTCAAATATAGAGCCAAAGTGTTAAATGTGGAGTGGCAAAGTTGGAGTTCTAATTTAGTTGTTTAGTTGTAGTAGGTTTCTCGTTTTTTCGTTGTGTGTGCGGTGTTGGTGTAGTGTTGTGTTTTCCTATGTTTGGGGTTTGTATGGTCTTTTTGGCCTAGCATCTTGCTAGTTGCCATTTCTTTAATAAAATTATTGTTCAAAAAAATAATAAAAGAAGGTTTTAAGTTGACACTTGGCACAATTATATAGCTTCTAAATTTTATTTTCCCGCTTCTCTCTCCTAATAAATATTATATTAAATACAAATAATATTAATTAATTCTTTTCATATTAAGAAACTTTTTCAAAAAAATATCAAACTTTTAAAAAACACAATATATTTTAAAACCTATGGCTTTAAAAAATAAAATTATTATAAAATAAAAATAATTAAATTTCAAAGTTATAATAAAGAAATCATTAAAAATGACATTTTTTTAAAAACGGTTTGTTTTGAAACAATTTGTTTAAACCCAACTTTTTTTGAAAAAAACCAAAAAAAAAGTAAATAAAAGTTTAAAAAATGATATCGTCTTTTTATCAATAGTACGTAATGTCAATCGTTTCTTATATCAATACATTGTTTTATGATTAATAGTTTTTGTTAATAATTATTTAATATTTTATTATTCAACCCGTGTAATACACGGGGTACTAACCTAGTAAATAATATTCTAATCTACCTACTCTAATAAAAAGTTATCTTAAGATGACACGTGGCAGCACCACAATCATTCTCATCAAATTTTTCCCGCCTCTCTCTCCTATTAGATTTAATAAATTAAAAAATAAATCTATTTATTAATATTATTTCTAAATAAATAATTTTTTATAAACTAATATATTTTTCTAAAACATATTTCTTTTAAAATACATATTTTTTTAAAATTGGTATTTTTAAAAAGTCACTTTTTTAAAAACGAAAAATAATCAAATTTGAGAGTTATAATGGGAAAATTATTAAAAATAATATTTTTATACGATTTGTTTTATTTATTTTTAGAAAAAAAGTTTAAAAACAAAATTTTAAAAGTTAATATTAGTATTTTATTATATGTTAAAATATCATTTTATAATTAATAAATATTATTATATTAATATTTTATTTATTCAACCACCCGTGTAATACACGGGTTTACTAAAGCTAGTTTTAATAATAGACCGGTAACATACGTCACATGAAAATATCTATCTATTATAATAAAAGAGTAACTTGTTATGACACGTGTCACCACCCTAATTCTCCTCATCAAAATTTTCCGCCTCTCTCTCCTATTAAATAATTACCTTAATTACGAATAATATTAGTTAATATTTTTTTAGATTAAAATATTTTTTTTATAAATTAAAAAAATATTTGTTATTAATGTTATTTCAAAATAAATAAATTTTTATAAGTAATATTTTTTTCTAAAATATCAAACTTTGTTAAAAATATGATATATTATAAAACTACTATTTTTAAAAAGTAAATTATTTAAAAACCAAAAACAATTTAGTTTAGGAGTTATGATAATAAAATATTTTAAAAAATGATATTTTTATACGGTTTGTTTTAGAACAAAATATTATTTAAAAAAAAAAGTAAAAACAAAGTTATAAAATGTTGATATTACTGTTTTATTACTTATAGTACTTAATTATATGTAATTTCAGTCATATTATATTTTAAAATATCATTTTATTTTCCATAAGTTTTATTATATTAATATTTTATTTATTCAACCAGTGTAATGTAACATCTCGTAATTTTCGTTAATCTAAAAATTTACTTTGTTAAATCTTAAAAAAATTGATATTATAATAATAATAATGTTTATGGTAATAATAATATTATTATTAATAATAATAATAATAATAATAATAATAATAATAATAATAATAATAAAGTCCAGGGGGTGTTTATGACAAGTTACAAACTTGAAATTTAAGTTAATTGCATAAAATATTAAAACATAAACCACAGGGACCATTTCTGTAATTCTTGAAAAGTACCCAACCCCACCCCCCATTTCCCCTCGCTGTGTTCCCGTGTTCATCGGCCGACCACCCACAAAATCAGCCACTTCGGACTTTAATAATCGAAAGAAAACCTGCACTAACGAATTTTGAACCATTTATAAGTTTCCTATGAACTCGATTTCATTCAAAACAAACCCAAACACCACACTCGAACCCCTCGAAACCGTCAACCTGTAACTCAAACTAAACCCAATATCCGATCGATTTTAACTAAATTGGATAATGGGCTTTTAATCTCTATCATCATATGAAGCTTCCTACGAAATTAATTTGAATTCCATCAAGGTTTGCTCATCCAATCGATCACTACTGTGACCGCGACCTGTTCTTGACGAGTTCAACATCAATTCATCACCATATAGGTAATTCGACACACGCACATACTCGATTTCTCATGGGGAACAAAAGCCCCATGATTTCAGAAACAATCAAAATCGAATTGAGCTTCAATTTGGTCCGGATTCAAACTAGGGCTCGTATGGTTTGGGGGTATTCAAGTGGTTCAGTTTAAAAGAATTAAAAACCATTTCTTAACCGCGGTTACGGCCTTGGTTCACCGGTTCTATGTCCATTCGATATCCAAGAGGTCCCGGGTTCGACCCCGGGCAACCTCACTATTTTTTTAGGCCTTTTTAAGCCTTTAAAAATTCCGAAAAAAATTCTAAAAATTATAAAAATGTTTTTGCAAACATTAAAGATTTTTAAAAACAACCTAACTATTTTCTGAAATTTATTTTAACTTTTTATTTATTTTATTTAATGTTTCAAATAAATAATATTACAATTGTTACAAAATTGCTAATAATTTAAATTATCATTGGACACTATATTACCTTTAATTATGAACTATTCAAGATAATTACAAATATGTATATTTTATAGTTTCACAGATTATTTACAAAAGTCGTTTTGCATTATTTAAATAATTACATATTTTAATTAATTATCATATAATTAATTAATAAAATTAATTATTTGGTTTTCCACACTTTAACAATAAATCAAACAGTTACGTGTACTGATACATACATTTTTAATAAATTCTAAATATAATGACTTTCAATAAATTTATTTTATTTATTTCAAGACGTTTAAATTAAATAAATTATTTTATTTAAACTACCATTCAAAACCCAATGGAAATCCTAATATATTCCCAAATTCTCAAATCACTATTATTCTAATTCAAGGCACCGTTCCGTAGATTACTCGTAAGGAAATCGTTGGTGTCTAATCTATCACATCCAGATTCTAATCTCATCAATCAAGTGAGTATTCATATCCCCTTTTTATATCATTTCTTATTTGGAGAAAATCATGTGATACAATATATTCAATCATGATATTCTATTGTTATTTCATTCTAAATTCAATTCAAGACAGGTTATATTATTACTTGCAACTATGTGAACATACTATGATAAACTGGACGACAGTAAAACCCTAATTCAATCAATCAATCCTGGTATCAATGGTAGATCTACTGGTTTGGATAACCCACCCCATATGAATAGTCTAGTGGTGATTGTGCCAGAGGCAAGAGTCAATCTGTGGTGTATGTGTGGAGTATGTTATATGCAAGTGTCAAGTCAAGGGGTTTATATTGTGTCGGTTTATCTATATGCTTTGCTATTACAATATAAGTCTTAACGTTACCTTGTGAATTGGATTATTCTCAATCAATCAATCAATCTATATGTATACTCAAAACTGTGATTACTCACCAGCTAATTCGTTAGCTGACTTTATTTTCTCACATGATTTCAGGTTAAGCAAGTTAGTGGACTTCTACATGCTCATTTAAGACCCGGACTTAGTCAAAATAAAAGACAATTACTATTTGTGATTTCAGTTGTTGTATTTGCTTGTGTAAACATATACTATCTTGTAATCTGATTTTAATATTATTTTCACTAATAGACAATCATGTGTTATGAACAATCAATCATTTCCTCGTCCGCTCCGATGATTCCGCCGTCGGTCGGGGTGTGACATGTAATACACGGGTTTTCTAAAACTAGTACCTCCATACAAAACTATTGCTTTATACTTGTAATACATGTTAGTTAATTTTACGTGTTTATTTTATGTTTACGTATCATTTCTAAAGATAGGTATATGTGAAAAAATAGGTACATAAAATAGAATAAATACTCAACCAATTAACACATAAGTAATGTCATAGAATGATAATTAAGTTTCAAAAGTGCTTTAACTAGGTTTATGAATACGCAAATTAGATCGCTAAATCATTAAATTGAGTCATTGTCGGCTTTTTATGTCAAGAACGAAATGAAGAAAAACATGTGCTAGTCGAGATTTCAATATATATAATTATATTAAATAATTAAAAATATATGTTAATTGTATTAAAAAATAAAATAAAATGCCTAAAATCCAAATCACCACTTCACATCAACATTAATAAATCATAATTGAAACAAAAAGAAAAACATATTAAAACATTCATTTGTTATAAGACATGACAACTGAGTGACTTAACTAAAATATTTTTTAAACTTGAGTGAGCTGATTTGAAAACTTTTAAAATTTAATTACTATTCTGTAAAGTTACACCTAAGTATAGGTTTTAAACTTGAGTGAACTGATTTGAACACTTTCTATAAGTAAAAATGTCGTTATGTTTTGTAAATTTCAAGACGTTTATAGTGATAAAAAAACATTAAGATATATAAGTGAAATATAGCTTTTTATAACAATAAAAGTCTTGACACTTAGGATCACTCTGACAAATGAATTTTCCTTCCGTCAAAGAACAAAAGTCATAAGGTTACCACTAGGAGAAAACATATAACTGTAAAAACTCTGTCTCGCCTAAAGCATATTGTCTCAAATGAGACTTGAACCCATATCTTTTTATTTGAAAAGTCATAAGACTATCATTAGAACAGAAGACTTCATAATCAAATAATTACCCTATATATTTAAAAACTAAGTTAAAGAATATGTAAAGTTTGTGAGGTTTAGATTTTGATCATATGGTTTTTTATTCTTTGTACTTTGGTCCTTCCTTACTATTAGATTTAAGTTATTTTCTCTGCATTTGGGTTTTACGGAAAGAGATAAGGGAGGTAGGTATGTGGGTTACCGGAACTCTAGTGGAGGTAGTCACCGGTCTTCTCTTACCAGCTTCACCGACGCATAGGGATCCTCCCGCCGTACCTTTCTTCTTCCGATTCGATGTTTGTGGTGGTTGTTGTGGCTCCAGTCGATCCATCTTGCCTGAGATTGACACCTGCAGAGAGTGTTGAGCCTACCCGCCACCGGTCATTTGCTTGCATTAGTTCCCCTAGCGATGGTGACGGCGACCTTTCTTGTTCCTCTACCTTTAGGGTTCTTGATCTCAGATTTGTTCTAGGGTTTGCTATTGGGGTTATGCAGTCGACGTAGGTTGTGGATGCCACAGGTGGCCGTTCGGAAGTCGCCATATGGCGAGGGTTATGGAGCCTCGTCGTCGTCGGACTTTTGCTTATGCGGGTTTCCTTGGTGGAGGCGATGAGGAGCCATTTCTTCTTATTAAGTTCGATGGTCTTTGGTTCGATTGAATGTTGTTGGTGTTATGGAAGGGGTTTCGGACGTCTATGTTGGCGTGACCGTCGATGATGATGAACTTGAGTTCATCTGAAACTCTTCTGTTTATACGTTTTCCATGTTTAGGCCTTTTTTTGTTGTTAGAGATTTCAAGTGTGGACTCTGTCGAATTTACTCTTAAAGAGACCTTTATAAGCCACCGACGAGATGCTTGATCAGATCTATTTTGGGTTGATGATGATGAATCTGAGTTCATGTGAGACTTTTTTGTTTATATGTTTTTCGAATTTAGGCCTTTGTTGTTGTGGCTGTTAAGGTTTTCAAATGTGATTTCTGTTGGGTTGATGATGATGAATATATATTCATGTGAGACTACTTTCGTTGGCTAACGATATTTCGGTACGGTCGATGATGGTCATGTGTTGTTCCGTGGAGCTCTTTTCATGTCCTTTGGTCGATGATGATGAGCATATATTCATCTGAGACCAGTACAACCTGAGTTCGTTTGACGCAATATCATGATTTGCTCAATAACGCTGAACATATGTTCATTGGATGCTATTTATGTTTGCTGGAAATTTGGTCGATGCTGAAAAACATACGTTCGTATGAGACCGGTTTACATGTTCGTATGAGACCAGTTTACTTGTTCGTATGAGACCAGTTTACATGTTCATAACAGTGATGCTGGACCTATTTGTTCATCGGTACATGAATGTTTGTTGTATTATGAAAAGTTTTTTGACCCTCACGACTGTGATGATAGAAACCTCTCCAAAAGCCATCTGAGCCTCCTTCGCTTCTTCCGACGCGCAAGGCGTGTCGTAGTATAACACTAGTTATAGTTATTTTGTTACTTGAAAAGTAGCAATTATCATATACAAAAATACACACACACATATATACATATTTAATTATTTATAGTTTTTCATATTTAAAAAGATTAAGGAGGGAGGATATTAATATAAAAAATATTCGTTATAAAACAATTAAAAAAAGACACGTGAATTGACTATAAATGAATTTTAGACACGTAACAAACTTTTATGGTATCTTTTTATTTCTTTTAATAATTAGCGCGTATTTTATTTAAAATTGGTTGTCATGAACCGGTCCATCGTGTGGTTTTATAATAGCCATGTATATTTAGATGTATATCTTTACTATGTAATTAGGATAATCAGTTGTTCACTATCCAAAGATCATGTTTGTTTACTTAAAAAATCTCTATACGGTCTCAAACAGGCACCGAGGGCTTGGTTCCAACGCTTCACAGACTATGTACTTACATTGGGCTTTCACCACAGTAAGTGCAATGCTTCTCTCTTTATTCTGCATCAGGGTCGTGACACCGCCTATTTATTGCTACATGTGGATGACATTCTTTTAGTCACTTCTTCTGACCTCTTACATCATCGACTCATGTCTAAGCTTGCTAGTGAGTTTGCAATGAAAGATCTTGGTCCTCTCAGTTTCTTTCTGGGCATCTCTGTCACAAAAAATAAAGACACTATGTTCTTATCTTAGCAGTAATATGCAATGGACATCATAGCCCGAGCAGGTATGCAGTCATGTAACCCCGTCTCCACCCTGGTTGACACCAATGCAAAGCTAGGTGCCACTTCAGGTGGGGACTTTCCTGACCCTACTCTTCACTTTAGCCTAGCGGGGGCTCTCCAATACCTCACCTTCACTCGTCCTGATATCACTTATGTTGTGCAACAAATATGCATGCATATGCATGCACCTCACATGAATCATTGGCATGCCTTAAAGAGGATCATCCGATATGTGAAGGGTATGACTTCATATGGATTAACTCTCGGCTCAACTGTTGCCCCGGCTCTACTTGCTTATACTGATGTAGATTGGGCGGGATGTCCTGACACACCGCAGTCTATCAGTGGCTATTGTATCTATTACGGTGATAGTCTTATATCTTGGTCCTCAAAGCGCCAAATCATTGTTTCCCATCCTAGTGCAGAAGCAGAGTATCGCGGAGTCACCAACGTTGTGTCTAAAATATGTTGGTTACGCAACCTTCTTCTAGAGCTACACAATCCTCTCAGCCGTGCCACATTGGTTTATTGTGATAACGTCAGTGCGATCTATTTATCCGGGAATCCAGTACAGCATCAACGAACGAAACACATTGAACTTGACATCCACTTCGTCCATGAACAAGTACAATGTGGTCAGGTAAGGGTTCTTCATGTTTCCTCTCACTATCAGCTTGCTGACATTTTCACTAAAGGCTTATCTAGAGTATTATTTGAAGACTTTCGGTCTAGACTCAAGCATCCGTTCTCCTCCCGCTTCGACTGCGGGGGTGTAATAGCCATGCATATTTAGATGTATATCTTTACCATGTAATTAGGATAATCAGTTATTCACTATTCAAAAATAGGGTGATCTCATTCTAATTAGATATATGAATGAATGAATGAGAGAAGGATCAAGAATCTCATTCCATCATTTTACTTTTGTAAAACGGGAGACTACTTCTTTTAACTGCACGTGATATAATCATAATCTACTTTACATGAATACATCTAACTTAAATTTATTTTGGGTCCTAATAAATAGACACCCATTTTTTTAAATCGACACCCCCCTATACGCCGCGTATGGGTCCATACGCGGCGTATAGGGTCGAATGCACTGAAAACGAGGAAAATTCAGGGGGTGTCAGAGAGCTATACGCCCCATATAGCCCTATACGACCCCCCTATACGACACATATAGGGCTATACGACGCGTATAGCTAATTTCGACACTGACTACGAGGAAAAATTCAGGGGGCTGTCAGAGGGGTTATACGCCCCGTATAGGGCTATACGACCCCGCTATACGACGCGTATGGAGCTATACGACCCGTATAGAAATTTTGGGGTGTTGATTTAAAATAATGGGGTGTCTATTTAAAAGGACCCTTTATTTTATGTTTTAAGTAAGAGTTAAACCTAAAATAACTTTATATATAAATTATAAAAGATATATTTCTTTACCACTAGTTTTTAACCCAACCGAAGTCTACTATAAGTCTACTATAATATTTATAATAAACAGATTGATAAATACTATTATTTAATATATTATATTATATTAAGATAAACCTAAATAAAATATGTCTAGTTGTGCATTATTTGAGCGCTGCAAACTGCCGAACTTCGCATAGGTTTGTGCTCTGGAGTGAAATATAATATGCATCTTTTAACGTTTCTTTTGGACAAACCTAAAATATGTCCCATTTTTATAGTTTACTTAAAAACTACCACGTGGTGTACGGTATTATGTTATTTCATCCTGATAAGATGCTATTTAAAATATAATATATAATATACGATAAATTTCAAAAACATGTTAATTTACCAAGTATATTATACATTATTTATTCTTTAAAAATTAAAATAAACATCACTTAGCATGAAATACAACTATCTTATGCATGACCTTTTTGTATTCTAGAAAATGTTTTTTCTTTCCCAGTTAACTCCTGCAAGTTTAACTATATGTACAATTTACACCATCTACTTATATAATTGCTTTGGGCATATTCATATTTTTTTTTTGGTTTCTTTTTTCATTTTTTGTTTTCTTGATTTCCTCTGTAAGTTTTAGAACTTAACATATAATAAAATTTTGAATATACAATTACGACACACTTATTTTTTTTCTATGTTTCGATGTAAGTCTCACTCAAAACGACATTGCGCGACAAGATGTCCAAGTCAATAAAGCTAAATATACAAGTCGTCAAAGACAATTCAGTGTTTTAATTTTCTTATAGTTTTTCATTCTTTCTTTGTATAAGATCTTTATTTGTACGTACTTTATTTTATCATCGTTAATATTCTTGACCTTTACCTTTTTTTGTGGTTGCGATGCACTTAATTTTGTCGATGTTTGGACATGAATTTTTTTAGTGGTCTCATTTTTTATATATACTTGCAAGTATCATCAATAGCTCCGCTGCAATGAGTGAGATTTTGACGTTTTTGTGTTTTATACAATTTTTTTAATGTTATAAATGGCGTAACATTTTTGTTTTCTTATATAAAGTTGCACGTATTATCAACATCATCCTCAACTTTAAGGTTGTGTCAACATTTCGGCGTTAACTTATTGCACGGTGTGATGCCCATCGCCCTCTACACTCTGCAGGTTCGTGGTAATGTTTTGCCAGTTATTTTTTCACAGTTTGACACCCCTGCCCGTTCAACATGGGATTCGTAGCATGTTTCAATGTTAGCTACCTTTCTTAATGGTTTTATGCAACTACCGCAACGCGGGGTATTAATATTTGTTAATGTAATTTCGGAATTAACTATTATATATAGTCACAAGAAACGTGAAACAAATTCACATCTTCACTTTAGTTTCAAAAATTGAATGGGTAAAGGCAAGGCCGGCTCAATCATTTTGGGGGCCCAAAGCGGATGATAAATTGGGGCCTCTTCCGCAAAGATTTTTTTTCGCTTTCAATCCTAAATTGTTTTACATAAACTCATGTACATAGAAGATAGGAAAAAAGTACAAGTTAACTAGAGCTCATTCTGTTCTTCAACTTGTTTTTTAGTAGATAGTTAAGTTTTAAGATTTAGTCTTCTTCCTCACGGAACCCTTTCAAACAACGAAACAGAGCAAGGCATTTGAATATATACATTTAGTATCTCTATTATTAAGTAGAAAACTAATGGAATTTTTATATGCAATGATTTTAGAACCACAATTAGAACAAATCTTATAAAAGTAAGCTGATTTAAACTTCGTAGATGATTTTTCTACAAAATAAATACTCCGAAGCAAAACCGTAACTTTAAATTTGGGGGCCCTTCAAAAATTGGGGCCCCAAGCAAAAGGCTTCACCAAAAATATATAAGAGCCGGCCCTGGGTAAAGGGGACACCTTCAACACGCCTATCGCGTTACACCATAAACCCACCAATCAAGTTTTATCATGTCACGTCATATCACACACTTGGATTTGATGGAGGTAGTTTTGCCACACACATATTTTTGAGTTGTGCCACGCCGTGTTGATGCCATGAAAGGGAGTGGTGCGGCGTGAAGGGGGAGGTGTGACGGTGGTGGTGCCGGGCGGCGCCGAGCCTCACCGTGCCTCATGGCGCTTACGTCCCACCCACCCTGATAGTCACCTCCAAATGTTGTTTTGTCATGTTCATCTTTTCACAACCATGATTTATTTTTACGAACTTTCATGAAACATCAAGTTACATTTTAGAAATTAAAAAATTACATTTAGAAAGAAAATAAAAGGCAGTTTTAAAATAAACTTAAAAGGACATTTAGGAAAATGTTGTTAATTTAATTTATCGAATAAACATAGATAAGACAGTGACATGTTAAATTAGTGAACATGACAATAGGAAGAATAAGTTTAATATGAACTTGATTTCTAAGTTACTTTGAGAGAAGTTGATGGCATATTTAGATCTGTTTATGTTCGTCCGTAACATTCGTAACGACCCTATTTAGACACAGTTTCAGTTGAGCCGTTTATTTTGGGTTCGAACGACCGCAGGGGCGGACCTATGTGGTGGGTAGGGGTAGCCTCCGCTACCCCTCAATTTTTAACGCGTAGTGTAAAAAAAAAATTATACAGAATTTTTTTTTATGGTTTTACGTTACCCCTGAGAAAATTTTACGTTACCTCTAAAAAAAATTTATACTAAAAACTTTATAGGAAATTTTAAATTTTATAAAATTAATGTAATATTTTAATAAAAATATTACCTTTTATAAAAATATTAAAAAACCTAATTCAATTTATTAATTTAAACCCATTTAAAAAACCCAACCCAATTAAAAAACCAACCCAATTAAAAACCAAAAACACTTAAACCCAAAACCCAACCCAATTAAAAACCAAAAACACTTAAAACCCAAAACCCAACCCATTTAACCCATTAACCCAACCCTGATGCTCCTAGTCCTCACGACCTCACTGCTCTCGTTCACTGCTCTCACTGCTCTCGGCCTCTCCCTCTCGTTCGCTGCTGCTCTCGCTGCTGCTGACTGCTCACTGCTCTCGTTCGCTGCTGCTCCCTCTCGGCCTCTCCCTCTCGTTCGCTGCTGCTCCCTCTCGGCCTCTTCCTCTCGTTCGCTGCTGCTCCAGTGCTCCCTCTCGGCCTCTCCCTCGGTTCCGATTCCGAACAGGTAACTTATTGTGGTAACTTGAAATTGGTTTGAAATGGTTTGAAATTATTGTGGTAACTTGAAATTGGTTTGAAATTGGTTTGAAATTATTGTGGTAACTTGAAATGCTCGGTTCCTGCTGCTGATTCACTGAAATTGGTTTGAAATGGTTTGAGTTAGTAATTTATGATTGTGGAGTTATTGTGGTAATTTAGGTTTATGATCTTGAAATTAGGGATTTGAAATTGGGGATTTGAAATGGGGGATTTGAAATTAGGTTTATGAACTTGAAATTAGGGATTTGAATTGTGTTAATTTGTTATATGAATTGTGTTAATTTGTTATATGAATTGTTTAATCTTAGTTTGTTATTTGAATTGAACTAGGGATTTGGAAAATGAAGAAACAAGTTCCAATAGGTAATTTTTTTAAAAGAAAGTTACCAGAGGAAGATATTGGGTCTAGAAATGATGATAATATTAGATCTACAACTCCTTTGAGTTCAATTCCCTCGGTTTCAATACCTTCGGGTTCAATTCCTTCGGGTTCAATTCCTTCGGGTTCAATTCCTTCGGGTTCAATTCCTTCGATCCCAAATGGATTTGACTTAAATGATCTTCCTTCGGACCCCTTTGATAGGCCTCCTATTGCTAGTTATCATCCTAATCAAATGGATGACATAAGAAGACATTATCTTGTTAAAAAGGCTTTTCAACCACGAAATCATAAATTTCCATTCAAAGAGTATTCTAGTGGGCAAAGACGTTTTAATGTAAAATGGTTTGATACATATCCGTGGTTAGAGTATAGTACTAAAGTGGACAAAGCGTATTGCTTATATTGTTATTTGTTTAAAGAAAATGTTGGCAATCAAGGTGGAAGAGATACTTTTTCAAGTTCAAGTGAAGGGTTTTGTAATTGGAGTAAACCGGGTGCCTTAAAAGATCATGTTGGATTAGTTAACAGCTATCATAACAAGGCGATGCAAAAATGTGATGATCTTTTGAAACAAAAACAATCTATTGATGTTAAGTTAAATACGATAAGTGATCAAGAAAAAGTTGCAACCGGTACAGATTATTAGGATCTGTTATTAGCGCTAGATTTTGCCTAGAAAATACTTTACCATTTCGAGGTCATGATGAATCGGAGAAATCTCATTCGAAGGGTTGTTTTCTTTCGGTATTAAAGTTGGTTAGTGAGAATAATCCAGAGATTGGTAAGTACACATTAGGGAATGCAAAGAAGAATAATAAATTAACGGCTCCATCAATACAAAAGGAGATTATTGATTGTTTTGCGAAAGAGGTTACAAAAAAGATTTGTGAAGAAATCAAGGATAATGTTTTGGATTGTTAGTAGATGAGTCTAGTGACGTTTCTTTAAAAGAACAAATGGCGGTAGTTTTGAGATATGTAGATAAACTCGGGGTCGTTAAAGAAAGTTTTATGGAATTGCTCATGTGAAGGATACATCATCTGTTACTCTTAAAGAAGCCATTCTTTCTTATTAGCAAATAACCAGCTGAGTATTGATCAGGTACTCTCAAATTTTATTTTTCTACTATTAAACTTTAATATAAATTAATTATTAATGTGCAATTGTTTATTTTTAAACACAGGTTAGGGGTCAAGGTTATGATGGTGCAAGCAATATGCGAGGAGAGTTTAACGTTTGACGAAGTAACAAATGAGGATGTAATGCTTCGTTTTCAAGCTATGAAAAACCGAAGAGGAGAGTTCTGAGATCAAACAGGTATTTTTTAACTATCTTTATTATCATGTTTTTTTCATTTATATTAATGTACCGTACGATAAAAATTTTTTTAACTTGTATTACGTTACCCCTGAACTAAATTCCTAGATCCGCCACTGAACGACCGTGTTCTATAATCGAAGCCGGCTTTATTGGGTGGACACAGTGTTGTAAGAATATGGCTTAAATAGACATTAAGAACTACCCCTTTAAATTATCCTTTCCGAAAACCATTGTTGATGGTTGAATAAAGAAATTTCTATAAATTATGTGTGTTAAAGCTGTGGGCTAATGGGTTCGGTTTTAACCAAATTGTGGTTCGAACACAAAGGCCCCTGCTAGTGCCAAAAAAGAAAACAAAGTGATAGACCGTATACGGAAGGAGTCCGACACACCCACACACGTTGTGGGTCCCAATGCTTTCTGTTTTCATTGTCCTTTCCTTAGCCTCACTTTTATCAGTTTTGTGTCATCACTTTTTATGTCCTCAAATTACCCTTTTGCCCATCATATTCGTTTTATTATTTTATTGAACGATAAATGTGTGACCATAATTTTTAATTCTAAGTATATGTGTTATTTTAATTGAGCTCATCTATACGTTTACTAACCAGAAACGCACCCCCAACCTTCTCAAGAGAAAATCCACTGCCGAGAAAACTCTTGGCTTAACTCTGAAAGTTTTACATGTCATGTGTATCTTAAGTTAATTAACTGTACTAAAAATCATTAGTATCATTTTCTAAATGGTTCCTCATTTAGTTGTAATCTTAAACCCACCTAACTTGTTCATGGCTAGATTTAAACTCTCATCCTCAAATGAAAGGAGCATCAATCGATCACCCGAATATCATTAAACGTCTGTTGGTATTCATTTTATCAATTTCTGAACCCGCTGGCCTGGTTCAGACAACGTAGTGGTCAGGTATGAGGGATGATGGGTCTCCGACTTGTCAGAGATGCGACTGTCACTCAAAAATGAAAGTCGTTGTTCAAAAAATCTATGTTTATAATGTATGACGTGGTGTGACCCATGCATAACATTGTGTTTTGGTATGGTGTCTTTTATTTAGTCAAGATGTGTGGAGTACCAAGTCGATTAAAAAGTAATAAGTTTTTGAGCTCGAGTCTTATTTGGAGAAAAAATGATTTGCGTTGTGTTTTTTTTTTTTCAGATGTGGGTTTTATTGTCAGGGGGTGAGGGTGTGATCCAATCGAGAAACAAATAGATGCGTCTGATTAATATTAAACCTATTATTCGAAACATGGTCGTACAATTATAATTTTTAAAAAATTTGTCAATATGTCAAGCGTAAAATTTGTAATGTATGGACATTAATTTACCTTTTTTGTGTGATAAATTCACCCACGTTACATGATAATTTCATCATTGCATGTTAATCATCACATAAACGTAAATTCTTCGGGTATAATAATTTTATCGTCACTTTATGTACTTTGTATGAAAAACATTTTGTATTCTAAATTTTTCTCGTGATTATAATTTTGACTTGATGGCCTATTAATATGATGTTTGTGTCCTATAAAAATGAGATGGATTCAAATCCTTACAAATAGAATGTTATGTGGAATTAGATTTTGTATAAATGTAACATAGTATTTGGAATCTAAAATAAATTAAGATGATGAGAAAATTAGCATATTGAATAAAATTTATATCAAAATGTAACAATTGCAAGTCTTTTGTGTGCGTTTTATATCATTATGCTTATATAGCTTCGTTTACACAATTTCTAAGACTGGTCACTTTTCTTTTGAACGGCAGACAAATTACATTAAATTAGAAACTAGCCATTACGTCACTGCAGTACTTAAGATTGCCATCGAATTTTAAAGGATACCCAGCTCATGAGATATTAATTTTTTATGATTTTTTTAGCCTCATTGTGTTTTCTCACATTTTATAGCAAAATGTACTTTGTAAAATACATCACCCTTTGTAGAGAGTTAAATTTATTTTAGATTTATTTTGTGACTTTTTTAGCCTCATTATATTTATTTTAAAAAAATAATTCGGAGCCTCTGTTCCTCCTAGATTTCTCATGAGATGAAATGCTAAAGCAAGTTTACTTATTGTTAGATTAATAGAGAGTTAAATTTCACACAAATGAACTTCATTCATTCAAAACCTGCTAGATAAATTTCTATTTAAACATTTAAAAACTTTAAAAGTCTTTTAATGCTACATTGAATAAGCTTCAATTATCTATGTCAAACACTTTATGAAACTTGAGTTAATAATATTCTAAACATTATGTAAAAAATCATGAACCCTTGAAAATTTTACGTCAAAACATTGTAAGAGTAAAAAAAACTATAAAAAATAAAAACCTTGGAACAACTTATTTGAAGGTTTTACGTTTCTCGTTTCTTAATTGATGGTGAGATTACCACACTTACAATTTCTCTATGTATGCACTTTAGTGGCCATAAATAAAATCTTCGAGTCCTTCATATTTGTGTGTATTTGAAGCAACACAACCAAGGGTTGAATTTATTAATATGAAAAAGGTTCAAATACAAAGTGTATTTTTGCTACAAAGTGTATTTTTGCTACAAAGTGTGAGAAGATACAATGAGTCAAAAAAAGACACAAAAAATTATATCTCACAATTTAAATCGAATTTCAAAAAAGAGATTCGGAGCTTTTGTTCCCCTAGTCGCCCTCACTAAGAAAAAAATAAACGAAAAATTTAAAAAAATAAAAAAATTAAGGTTTTTTTTGTGTCATTTATGAAAGACACAATGACTTCATTGTGTCATTATAAAAGACACAATGACGTCATTGTGTCAATATAAAAGACATAATGACGTCGTTGTGTCATATAAAGACACAATAAAAAAATTATTTTTTTTATTTTTTTCCTGAAAGGGGACAACGAGAGGAACAGAGGCTCCGAAGTACTTTTTTAAAATTGATTTAGATTGTGAGATATTAATTTTTTGTGACTTTTTTAGCCTCATTATATTTTCTCACACTTTGTAACAAAAATGCACTTTGTAAAATAACCTCACCACCCTATTATTATTAAATTTATTTGAAAGAGTTGGTTAATACTTGTTAAACAACTTTAACATGAAACAAATAACGCATAATCTTGAAACCGTCTTCAAGAGTAGGAAAACATTAGAAAAACATGATAGACTACCTTTGATGATTAAGATATCTGTTATAGTTTAGAATATCGTCTTTATTTTGTCAAGTATGTCTCATATTTGTTTTGTTTATATTATATGATTATGTTGTATAACACAAAGTCTAATATTATGATACATCATGTTGTTCATTGTGATGGTGAAAATGATATAAAACATACAAACTAATTAGACAACGTATCTAAACTCTTCTATTCACTATTAACGGAACAAAAGGCTATAAATATGACAGTGAATAAGTCAAGGATTAAATGGTCAATTTATGTAATTATATTTTTTAACATGTTTTACTCCTAAATTACCACTTAATCTTTGATTTTACAAGAGTTTAAATAACATAAAATTTATGTGCGACAACGATACTTGAATATAAGCATTATATCATAATATAAAAAAATCAAAGAGGTTTTCAATTGCAAATCTTGAAAAGGTGTTATGCAACTAGACATCTCACCTAATAATACGACCATTAACCTATTCTACTAATTAATAGATTTGATTTATAATTCTTATGATATTAACATATCTAATTATATTGTAAGTGTTACATAATGTAACGAATATATCTATTTTAGTATAATATAATGTAATTTAATATAATATTATGTAATGCATTACGAGAATTTTATTAATAGAAATTTGCTGACCCCTACAAGACGTTAGGGAGAGAGAGAGAGGCATCAAAAGGAGCGGGGACTGCAAGGTCCTCAGCACGACCGTCTGTGACATATTGAAGCCATTTATGTGAGAAGTGAAGAAAAGAGATATAAGTATATACAACGAGAAGGGAGAAAGGTGGAAGGCCTCTGACAACAAGTCTGAACCTTCTCCAACTACAATAGTTGATATAATGTAATGTAATATAATTGACAAATTAGATTTTATAGTCCAAAGTCCAAACCATGACCTTTCATCAGTAATAATTCACACTATTAATTTTCTAATATAATATTATTATCTTTTTATTTTTATTGTACTTCATTGATTGACACTTGATTCTACTGATTTTATTCACGATGATGATTATAAATGAAACAGGAAACCATTCAACGAAACTACGTGGAAACCTATTATGCTAATAGAATTGTCATTGACAACAAAAATAAAAAATTATATTACTACAACCAAACTAATATTATATATTAAACTGGCAAATAAATTATAAGAATTTATTAAAATCAAATTTACCTGTATAATTTGATATCTTCCTACTCTAATAAAAGGGTATATGAAATGACACGTGTCAACACCACAATCACTCTCACCAAAATTTTCCCGCCTCTCTCTCCTATTAAATAATTACCTTAATTACTAATAATACTTTTAACACTTTTTTGATTTAATAATTAATAAAGAGATCTATTTATTAATGTTATTTCTAAATAAATAATTTTTTTATAAAATAATAAATTTATTTAAAGCATAAGACTTTTTTAAAAATACAAAATATTTAAAATTGGTATTTTTAAAAAGTTATTTTTTTAAAACCAAATAATTAAATTTAAGAGTTATAATAAGAAAATTTTTAAAAATGACAATTTTTATACGGTTGGTTTTAGAACAAAACGTTTATTTTTTTTTGAAAAAAAATAAAGTTTTAAAAAAGTTAATTCTCGCTATTTATAACTTACAGTCATTTCTAATACATAATTTCAGCGATATTATATCTTAAAATATTATTTTAATTATATAATAAATTTTATTATATTATTTTTTTATTCATTCAACCCGTGTAACACACGGTTAGTATAACTAGTAAATAAATAACGTGATACAACATGATACCATTCAATTTATAGAAAAGGTAATGTAACATGAAGGGTATTGGGAATGTAAAAGTGGGGTAAACGTAGCTATCAACGGCAATACCCTGTGGTCTCCTTAAGTGATCTTCGCACGTTATGATTGTTACAATGACTCTCTAGGTGTATGTGTATTAACACTCCACACTTCTTCTACTCATAAACAATATCCCACCGCCACCGCAACCACCACCACCACCACCGCCACCGTCACCACCGTCACCACCGTCACCACCGCCACGGCCGTACATCTCCGTTCAACCTTCCACCGTTCCTCCGTCGCAGTGGTCTTAAATTCACTAAACCTAGCGCAATCTAACAACACATCTCTTCAGCTTGCAGTCGGAGTGTGCATATTCACGTTTCTCGATGTAGTTCATCGTCGTTGTTTCATGTAGATTTTGATATTTTGAAAATTTGATCTTCACGAGAGTTTTAGATTCTTTGTGGAAAGAATGAGTAGATTTGGTTCGAGATTTTGGCTTGCACGATACCTATGCATATCTAATCTTCTCGTTTTACATATCCGTGATTCAACAGCGTTTTTTCGCATCTGATTTAGGTTTGAATCTGATAGAAATTTAGAAATCATCGAATGTAGATTGTTGAACGCGTAAACAATTAAAACCTCTGGTGAATTGAGTTGTTTCTGCATTTTTGCGTGATTTAGGGTTAGAAATTGATGAGTCGATGATGAAATGAACTGGTTTAAGCAAATTTCGAACAATGGGAAGCTGGAGAGGAGGTTGTCGCTTGGGGAGTACCGTAGAGCGGTGTCGTGGTCGAAGTATCTGGTGTCGTCTGGTGGTGAGATCAAATCGAACGGTGGAGGAAGAAGAGGAATCGGAATGGAGTGCTGATATTTCACAGCTGTTTATTGGGAATAAATTTGCTACGGGGAGACATAGTAGGGTTTACAGAGGGGTTTATAAGCAGCAAGATGTTGCGATTAAGCTTGTTAGTCAGCTGAGGAAGATAGAGAGTTGCGCGTCAATGCTGGAAACAGTTCACTTCTGAGGTTGTGTTGCTCTTTCGTCTTCAACATCCAAACATCATTACTGTAAGTATTATAACGTTTAATGATCTTCGTTTAGATTTGTAAGAGTCTGCAATGTTTACATGATTGAGATGGCGTAAATGTTGTTCTTAGAGTCTGGTAAATGGTATTTTTCTATAGTTTTCTATGAAGTTGCAGTTGTTGATTTGTTGTATGATGGTAGCTATAATTAGATAGATTTCTAAGGACCTGCAGCCATGTTACCCCTAAAGTTTTAAGTTTTTCAGTTTTCATGCTCTGCTTTGAATGCTTCAAATGTTAGGTGATTATAATTTGGATTAGTTATATAGGTGTCATATTATAGAAGGTATCCATGTATAACTCTATTATACACAATTAATATTAGAATTCATTTTTTGGTTTTGTGGCCTGCACTTCTAAACCTCGTTGCCGCTCACAATAGTCATTGGAAAACCTGGCTGTCGCTCATAATAGCTGCTACAGATGCTAGCGGAAGCACTCTACCCTCACCAGCATTTAGGGTAGATATAACCTGCTCCCCGAAACCTCTGCTGCCATGAACCGCTCACTACAGCCGTTCACAATAGCTGTCAGATACCCTAATAGAAACAACCTGCTCTCATTATGGTATAGTAGTAGTAATAACCTGCTCTCAGGAACACTAGCAGCCACCACTGGCTTGGAAGCCCTAACAGAAACAACCTGCTCCCATCATGTGGTTTAGCATAGAAACAACTGCTCCTCCCAAAACCTAGCTGCCACCATAGGCAGCCGAAATCCTAACAGAAACAATCTGCTCTCTGAACCCTAGGCGTAATTACTGTTCCAACCAAGATCCACCGTTGTTGTCATCGAATCTTGCTCGAAAACATAACAAAAATTGCTTTACCTAAATGCCCTTGATTCTTTTATTGAAAAACGGATATTTACTTGGGTTAAAAATAGTTGGAAGACAAGTTATCTTCTTTGCTTGATTATAATATCAGCGACTTTAGATCTGTTTGCTTAATGATTACCATAACCGTTTTTGTGTGAGTTCTTCAGCAACCTGGCATTTATACCCATAGGGGTTATATCAGGCTGTGAAAATGTGAATGCAATAGATCGTATTGTAACGTAATAACTTTAGTGCGGGTCAAGAATTCTGACTAATCAAGAACTATTTGTTATCTCTCCTCTCTTTATTTGTATTTTCTTTGTTCTATTTTGGTTGGTGGGTTCTGATTTTATCATCTATTCCTATGCATTGTTAATCAATCACACTTGGTACCTTACTATAGTCTCTTTAATATTGTGTATCTCCTCTATTTATAACAAAGATCATCTCTTGGTTTTAATGCAGTTAGTTGCTGCTTGTAAAAACCTCCTGTATTTTGTATAATTACTGAATACTTGGCGGTGGGTCCCTTAGGGCGTATCTCCATCAGCAAGAGCCGTATTCAGTGCCACCCAACCTAGTCTTAAAGCTGGCACTTGACATTGCATGGGGAATGCAATATCTGCATTCTCAAGGCATACTTCACAGGGATCTAAAAATCTGAAAATCTACTGCTCGGTGAAGATATGTGTGTAAAAGTAGCTGATTTGGCATCTCGTGTTTAGAATCTCAATGTGGTAGGGCAAAAGGATTCACAGGCACTTACCGTTGGATGGCACCCGAAATGATCAAAGAAAAGAAGCACACAAAGAAAATTGACGTTTACAGTTTTGCCATTGTTCTTTGGGAGCTTTTAACCGCTTTGACTCCTTTCGATGCATGACTCCAGAACAAGCTGCATTTGCTGTCTGTCAGAAGGTAGTTTTAGACTTTTAGTTAATCATATTGGTTTTTTGCATATAGACTCTTGCCGTTACATGCATTGTATAATATCTTTCTATACATATATACAGAATGCAAGACCTCCATTACCTGACTCGTGTCCTATCGCGTTTCGCCAGCTCATAAGGCGGTGCTGGTCAAGCAAACCAGAAAAACGACCCGTTTTGATGAAATTGTGAGGATTCTGGAGAGATATGCAGCTTGTGTGGAGGAAGATCCTGATTTCTTGACAACATATGAACCGCGTAAAGGTAGTTCATTCGGTTGTGACCGTGGATGTTTCGGTCCCGTTGAACTGCTTCTGGGAATTGACCATGGATTATGCCAAATGTGAGCGTGATCCGGTTTGTTCCTTCATTATCAGGTATTCAAACACTGAATTAAGCAATTATGTGTTGTGCATTTCAAGTCTGATTACAAATCTTGGAGTTTTTATTGGTTCTTTCGACTAAATTTGCGTGGGGATTTAGATTATTAAAATTATATCTATTTTTGGATCATTTATATTTTTTTGCATTTTTAGTATCTGTTGAATATAACCAAAATTATTAATGGTGGACGTGTTAATTTAGTTTAAACTTAGAACCTTCTCATTCTACTTTTAAAATACACCGTGATACAAATGCAATTGTATCCAAATAATTTTTATAACAGGATATCATTAGCTGTTTTTTATTTATTTATTAGTCAATACTTATCTAGGTGTAACACTAAACATAATGGGGAGAATAGGACATTGGAGTAACAGATTAATGCTATGTGTCCTAGAGGTTATGAGTTCAAGCTGTGAGAAAAAGTATATGATAACGATACGGTCCCTCTCTAAACCTGTTCAAAGTGAGAACTTTCAAGCTTTGGGTATGCCTTCATTAAGCTTAAATTGGAGCAACTAGAAACCTGACTAATGAACTAATCTAACGGTCACATATTTTAAATGACTAAGTTATACACATTTGTCGATCACAATCAATTTTTTTCAGTACCGGATTGGACAGTAAACCGACGTTAACTGGTTCACATGGACCGGCCGACCGGATATAAGAACCGAATAAAATTAAATTATTTAGAGTAAATTACAAGTTTTAATCCTTTATATTAATTAAATTATGGAATGGGTCCTTTAATTTTTGAACTTTCACTTTTTGTCCTTTTATTTGAAAACTTAATTTATTTTTTTGTCCTTTAGCCAAATGTCCATCCATATAATTTCTTAGATCAAAGAATGTTAATTTCATATAAGGGTATAATGGTAATTCGCTCACCCTTAATTATTTTCATCATACAATAATCCTCAGTTTATCCCAAAATGCAGTCGAAATATACATCATATATTTCATGAGATATGTTTTGTTACTAAAATGCAGTCTACTGTCTGTTGACAAAATGTAGTCAAATAATGCAGTCAAATGCGCAGTCAAATATTATCAAAATGCGTAAAATAAAGTAAAAATAAATAAAATGCAGTAAAAATCAATTAAAAATGTAGTATAAACTACACCTAAAATGCAGTATAAACTGCAGTGAAATAAGTCAAAATGCAGTCAACTATTAACAAATTACAATCATATAATACAGTCAAATGTGAAATCAACTATTACCAAAATGCAGTAAGAAATGTAGTAAAAAAATAAAGTAAAATACAATCAAATATGCTGTAAAAAACAGTTAAAATGCAATATAAACTGCAGCTAAAATGCAGTGAAAAATAAGCCAAAAATGCAGTAATAAATGCAGTAATATATGAAGTAAAAATACACTCAAAATATGCAGTAAAACAGTTATAAATGCAGTGTATACTACAGCTAAAATGCAGTATAAACTGCTGTAAAATAATAGGCCAAAATGCAGTCAAAAAATGCAGTCACAAATATGCCAAAGTACAGTGAAAATGCAGTAAGTAATGCAGTAAAAATATAGCATATGCAGTAAAAAAATGGTTCAACTTCTAATCTAACTGTTGTACCTGGGTTGTGTTCATCAACTCTTCAACATAATCCCTAAGCATCCCATAATGGGTATTTGAAATCTCCATGGATTTTGTTCTGTAGCTAGGTTCTTGGCCTAAAGGCTTTCATTTGAGAAACAACCAACCTCATACTTTCTTGGAACTGTTTCTTGAATTGCTCTAACTGGGATTTTAGGATTTTCCCCTGTAGTTGATCAACTAGATGTTGAGATAGAAAAGTTGCTGTACAAGCATAAATGGTTCGACTTTGGAGGCATTTATGCTCACTTACTATAGTTTTGACTATCCAAGACCATAACTTTTTGTCTTCTTGTCTCACAACATGTTCTTCATGATTTTTTTAACTTCTCCTTAGTTCCAACACTTGACCAACATAGAATACTGAATTGTTATCTTTATTGGCTTCTAATATGCTAGTATCAAATTGCTCATTATCCAATATATTCTTCCATATCTTCAACATCTGATTCATCATTTTGACCGTCATTTATCAACATCTGCATCAGTATGCAACCTAAAATCTCTCATGTCTATGTTAACTTCATCAAATAATTGTCATCATCTACTCTGAGTCACTGTCATCCTCACTATTATCATGCTCAATACTTTCATCATCATCACTACCTAATCTTCATTAAACTGACCTCCCCTGATTATCATTCACATCCACATGTACATCTTCATGGTTCTTCACCAAAGAAAGGATCAAACTCTAGATCACTATCCTAAGGTCAAGTTGTTTTTTTGAACATTACATTCTCCAAGTCCATCATTACTTTCATGCCAACCAATGACAATGTTTCACGGTAGTAATCTTATGTTCAACATACACATTCATCAATTTATGCTCTGAAAACATATTGTCCAAACTGCTTGAAATCTGCATCACTTCGCAAAGCTCTAAGACAAATCTAAATCACCATTTGGAACTAAATAATGGTAGAACCTGGGAGTTGTCAACATGTAAACCCATTTCTCCAAAACTCATCATTTCTTGAATATAAAACTTGTCAATATCGAGCAATCAACAAATGTTTCTATACCTCTTTCATATGAACGTTCAGGTAAACTTGGAAAAGTGCCACCGTGATGCAACTTGATAGAAAATAGATGATGGAAACCAACTGAGTTTGAGAAAATATGCATCAGAACCTAAAAGTTTCAAAGATATTTTACAGATTTAGCAAGTAATCGAGGTTTTCTTACCATATAATGACTCAACACTCTTCTTGATCAAGTTTTTCAACGAATGATGTATGACACACCCATTAAACCTTCTGATGTAGCCTTTTTTTTGGGACAATTTTTCTCCTTTCATCAAAAGAAATTACAAGAATTTAAACGTGAAAATGCAATAACTACCAACCGACGTCTAACTGGTTCACTGGACCGGACCAACCGGATATAAGAACCGAATAAAATTATAATTATTTAGAGTAAATTACAAGTTTTATCCTTTATATTTAATAAATTATGGAATGGGTCCTTTAATTTTCGAACTTTCACTTTTGTCCTTTATTTGAAAACTTAATTTTTTTTTGTCCTTTAGCCAAATGTCCATCCATATAATTTCTTAGATCAAAGAATGTTAATTTCATATAAGGGTAAATGGTAATCGCGCACCCTTAATTATTTTTTTCATCATACAATAATCCTCAGTTTATCCCAAAATGCAGTCGAAATATACATATATATTCATGAGATATGTTTGTTACTAAAATGCAGTCTACTGTTGACAAAATGTAGTCAAATAATGCAGTCAAATGCGCAGTCAAATATTATCAAAATGCAGTAAAAAATAAAGTAAAAATATAATAAAAATGCAGTAAAAATCAATTAAAAATGTAGTATAAACTACACCTAAAATGCAGTATAAACTGCAGTGAAAAATAAGTCAAAATGCAGTCAACTATTAACAAATTACAATCATATAATACAGTCAAATGTGAAATCAACTATTACCAAAATGCAGTAAGAAATGTAGTAAAAAATAAAGTAAAATACAATCAAAATATGCTGTAAAAAACAGTTAAAATGCAATATAAACTGCAGCTAAAATGCAGTGAAAAATAAGCCAAAATGCAGTAATAAATGCAGTAATAAAGAAGTAAAAATACACTCAAAATATGCAGTAAAAACAGTTATAAATGCAGTGTATACTACAGCTAAAATGCAGTATAAACTGCTGTAAATAATAGGCCAAAATGCAGTCACAAATATGCCAAAGTACAGTGAAAATGCAGTAAAATGCAGTAAAAATATAGCAATATGCAGTAAAAAATGGTTCAACTTCTAATCTAACTGTTGTACCTGGGTTTGTGTTCATCAACTATTCAACATAATCCCTAAGCATCCCATAATGGGTATTTGAAATCTCCATGGATTTATTCTGTAGCTAGGTTCTTGGCCCTAAAGGCTTTCATTTGAGAAACACCAACCTCATACTTTCTTTGGAACTGTTCTTGAATTGCTCTAACTGGGATTTTAGGATTTTCCTGTAGTTGATCAACTAGATGTTGAGATAGAAAAGTTGCTGTACAAGCATAAATGGTTCGACTTTGGAGGCATTTATGCTCACTTACTATAGTTTTGACTATCCAAGACCATAACTTTTTGTCTTCTTGTCTCAACAACATGTTCTTTAATGATTTTTTTAACTTCTTCCTTAGTTCCAAACACTTGACCAACATAGAATACTGAATTGTTATCTTTATTGGCTTCTAATATGCTAGTATCAAATTGCTCATTATCCAAAATATATTCTTCCATATCTTCAACATCTGATTCATCATTTGACCGGTCATTATCAACATCTGCATCAGTATGCAACCTAAAATCTCTCATGTCTATGTTAACTTCATCAATATATTGTCATCATCTACTCTGAAGTCACTGTCATCCTCACTATTATCATGCTCAATACTTTCATCATCATCACTACCTATATCTTCATTAAACTGACCTCCCTGATTATCATTCACATCCACATGTACATCTTCATGAGTCTCTTCACCAAAGAAAGGATCAAACTCTAGATCACTAATCCTAAGGTCAAGTTGTTTTGGTTGAACATTACATTCTCCAAGTCCATCATTACTTTCATGCAACCCAATGACAATGTGTTCACGGTAGTAATCTTATGTTCAACATACACATTCATCAATTTATGCTCTGAAACATATTGTCCAAACTGCTTGAAATCTGCATCACTTCGCAAAGCTCTAAGACCAAATCTAAATCACCATTTGGAACTAAATAATGGTAGAACCTGGGAGTTGTCAACATGTAACCCAATTTCTCCAAAACATCATCAATTTCTTGAATAGAAAACTTGTCAATATCGAGCAAATCAACAAATGTTTCTATACCTCTTTCATATGAACGTTCAGGTAAACTTGAAAAGTGCCACCGTGATGCAACTTGATAGAAAATAGATGATGGAAACCAACTGAGTTTGAGAAAAATATGCATCAGAACCTAAAATTTCAAAGATATTTTAAAGATTTAGCAAGTAATCGAGGTTTTCTTACCATATAATGACTCAACATCTTCTTGATCAAGGTTTTCACGAATGATGTATGACACACCCATTAAACCTTCTGATGTAGCCTTTTTTAGTAGGCAATCACTCCAAGAAGAGAGAAAGAAAATTAGAGTTTTTTGGGACAATTTTTCTCCTTCATCAAAAGAAATTACAAGAATTAAACATGAAAATGCAATAACTACCAACTACTCCACTAACTTGTTCTTAGGAACCACTAACATCACTACTCCACTAATGCATGACTAAATAAATAAACATGTGACAAAAGAAAAAAGAATAATTCCAATTCTTCAACGTGCAGCTTACTCCTCCAATCTGCTGGGCTTCTTGATTGTCCTCTTGGGCCTGTCCTTCTGAACTGGGCTTGGCACTTCCATTGGATCTAAGACAGATGGGCCTGCATTGGTCTGGTCTAGTCATTCGTATCATTACCCCCTTCCTGGAAACCAACATGTCCTGATTTGATGGTAGCCGGAGCGTAAATCAAGCTTTGAGAAACCGTTGCACCATGTATTCATACAAGAGTTCATCAATAGTAGGGATAAAATCTATCCCGTACTGTTACTGACTGCTTTAGTGCCCGATAATCGACGCAAAACCGCCATGAACCATCTTTTTTTACTAAAATGACGGGAGAGGAGAATGGGCTTTGGCTTGGTCGAATGATCACGTCTTGTAGCATCTCTTGTATCAATCCTGTCATTATTGCTTTTGAAATTGTGGGTAACGGTATGGTTTAACGTTAACGGGTGGGGTTTCATTTCGGAGTGGTATATGATGATCTTGTGGCGGTGGGGAGGAAGGATATGTGGGTCTTGGAACAATGGTTTAAAGGTTTCTAGAAGGGTGGTTATGTTAGGGTCAGCATGGGTTATGGATGTGGTATCGGTTACTGCTTGAGGTGGTGAATGGATGGTCATGGTGTGTAGAGAGCAATAGAATCGTGACGGATCATGGATGACATTGTGCTGGGTGATGCCGGTTGAATTAACGGTTCACCTTTGAGGGTACACGGTTTACCATCTTTTGTGAATGACAACTCGGGAATGGAGAAATCTGCAGATAATCGGCCGAGTGTTCCAGCCATGCTACACCCAATATGACATCCGCACCTTCGACTGGTAGGATGAAAATGGTAGTTTAAACTTGGATTGTTGGAGTTGGAGCGAGACCTCCGGGCAGTATCCTTGGCATTGAATATGTTGACCGTTGCCGACCATGACGGAGAAGGGGTTAATGGATTCGATTTGTAGGTGCAGAGCCGTGGCTATTCTGGGTTGAAGTATGTTTGTGGTACTGCCACAGTCGATTAGAACCGTGACTGGTTTACCATTGATGTCCGGTGATGCGGAGGGTTTGGGCTGAGAGAACCCGAAGAAAGCCGCCTGAGATAGGGAAAAAATTGCGTTGGTTAAGGTCGGTGGGTGGTTGTCATTGGTCGCCATGTCTTCTGAGTCGTCATTATCGACGATTAACAGAATTGGGGGGAGAGCACTTATTGCCGGGAAAATACTTCTCTGGACATTTGAAACACAAGCCCTCTTTTCTTCGTTGTTGCAGCGGGCGTCGGCTGATAATCTGGTGAATGGAAGGTTTTCTGAAGGGTGGTTGTTGTGGGGGTTGGTAGCAATGGGGTGGAGTTGGAGTTTGTGTTTGAAGAAGCGGACGATGTGGAGTTGGTGGTTAGGGTGGGTCCATGAGGGATTGTTGGGCTTTGAAAAGGATGTGTTTGGGCTTGGAAGACTGTTGTAATTTTTCCTCAACTAATCGGCTAGTGCATATGCCTGATGGAGTGTGGTGGGTTTAAGGATAGCTAATTCATTTTGGATATCTGCTCGCAGGCCCGAGATGAAACAATTACGAAGGGCCTGTTAGGATAAGCCTACCACTCGGTTGCTTATTCTCTCGAATTCTGTTTGATAGGCCGCGACAGTTTACGTTTGACGAAGTTTGAAAAGGGTGCCTCGTGGTTTTCGTACGTGGAGGGTCCGAACCTTAGTTCAAGTTCGCGTTTAAATGCTGCCCATGTTCCAAGCAAGACATTATTAGCAAGGTGTTTGTACCACGAGAGGGCATCACCAATGAAATAAAAGACCGCCAAATTGACGCGCTCCTATCTTTGTGTTTGGTAATAGGTGAAAAAATTTTCGGCTTGGAATATCCAGTCGAGAACGTTTGTGCCATCAAAAATAGGAGGGTGATTTTTGGTTGTCGGTGGTTATGGTTCGATTTGGAGATTGGTTTTCTTGGGGTGACTGACGATGTGGTGGTGATTTGGAACCGGAAGAGTCCAAAGTGACCTGATCCGATAGGAGGGTAATTTTGGTGTTGAGGTTTTCGGTAACTTTGATCAGATCGGCTAACATTGTTTCGTTCTTTTTTGATGCGTCATTGGTGGCGCTGATCAATTGAGTGAGTAGTTGCTCGGGAAGAGGCGGTTTGGTGTCGTCGGACGTGGAAGTGTCCTTCCGTGGTGGCATGGTGGAGGAAGAGAATGTGAATGAAAGCACCAAGTTGATATAGCCTTTTTTAGTAGGCAAACACTCCAAGAAGAGAGAAAGGAAATTAGAGTTTTTTGGGACAATTTTTCTCCTTTCATCAAATGAATTACAAGAATTTAAATGTGAAAATGCAATAACTACCAACTACTCCACTAACTTGTTCTTAGGAACCACTAACATCACTACTCCACTAATGCATGACTAAATAAATAAACATGTGACAAAAGAAAAAAGAATAATTCCAATTCTTCAACGTGCAGCTTACTCCCTCCAATCTGCTGGGCTTCTTGATTGTCCTCTTGGGCCTGTCCTTCTGAACTGGGCTTTGCACTTCCATTGGATCCAAGACAGATGGGCCCGCATTGGTCTGGTCTAGTCCATTCGTATCACCTTCAGTTCACCTTTTACTTTCTTCTGAGATACAAATTTAGGGTTAATTGAAAGTTATGAAATTACCAGGGAAAGAAACTTTGATATTGAAGAGTTAAGGGTGGAAGAATTACCATTATGCCCTCATGTGAAATTAACATTCTTTGATCTAATAAATCAAATGGATGGACCTTGGTTAAAGACAAAAATAAATCAAGTTTTTAAATAAAGACAAAGAGTGAAAGTCTAGAAATTAAAGGATACATTCCATAATTTTAATAAATATAAATGACAAAACTTGTAATTTTCTAATTATTTATAAATATATATGTGAAAAATACCAAAAAGAAATATATATATATATATATATATATATATATATATATATATATATATATATATCTATATATATATATATATATAATATATATATATATAATATATGGAGGGATCATAGAAAACCACACTTTTATGAGAAAACTAAGAAAACTACATTCAACCAATCAAATTATTTATAACTATTTTTTATTTTGATTTTATTTAAAAGGTATTTTAGTAAAATATCAATCCACTATTTTTGATATCTTTTTAATTTAAATTATATGATTCTCTTTCTCTTTTCTTTATTTATCTTTTTCAACTTCTATCTAAAAACCCTAAAAAAACCTCATCATACACGTCACTCACATCCACATATGAAGATGATGAACCAAGATGAAGATGATAACCAAGATGAAGATGATGATTTGAGATGAAGATGATTACGAGCTCGAAATGAAGATGATGATTCGAGATAAAGTGAACTCGAGATGAAGATAACTATGATCTGGAGATGAAGATAATGGTTCGAGATGAAGATGATTATGAAATCGAGACGAGATGATTAAGAACTTGATGAACAATATGAAGAATGATGAACAACGAAGAAATCGATCTAAAAGAACATCTTCTTCATCCATCCTTGGTTTCATGAAAAGAGAACATCTTCCTCCTTGATATTCTTGCTTTTTTAACTTTACAGTCGTATATTTTTGTAGTATTTTGAGTTGCATATATGTACACCATCTCCTCTTTATTTTTGTTCAAAGACATACATATTTAAGTTACATATACGTAACACTTAATTATGATGCCATGTATTGTTTAACAAAGAAAATAAAAGCTGGTGTTTCATATATATTTGATTTTTTGGTTCATCTTCATCATCCTCGAGGTACATATACGTAAGCATGTTATATATGGCTCTACATCTATTCATTGTAATTTTCTTTAGATTTCAATGTACTTTTTAGTGTTACGTATATGTAACTAATCAAGTTACACATAACGCAATATATGTATAATCAAGTTACATATACGTAATCATGTCAATATATGGGTCAATTTCCGAGTTTAATAAAATGTTTGCACTTGTTATATGTGTTATACTTAAATATACGAAAATGGAAATGGTTGTATATATAGTATAATTTATCAATGTGAATTCGTAGTTAGAAGATTTAAAATTCGATTTGTTGGTTAATTTAAGCTTGATGGGTTACGTATACGTAACATAGTGTTTCATAAGTATGTAACATAGTGTTACATATACGTAACACAATGTTACATATAAATGACAATTGTTTAATGTGATTACATATACGTAACTTAACTGGAGTTCATTTGTTTTTTTTCTTACTGCATTTATATCTATTCTTCCAATATAAAAAATAATACGATTTAATGTTTAATTATTATAATATATTGTGAATAGGAGAAAGTTAGAATTTTAGTTTAAATTAAGAGAGAGATTGAGTGATTTTAGGGATTTAATTAACTAAATAGAAATTTTCATATAATTTATAAACATGTTTTACCTATTATACCCTTACAAGCTTATAATTAAATCCTTTAAACATCATTTATTTACAATCTTGCCATTGTAAGATCTCAACCATAGATTACATAAATCAACGGTGGATAAATGGTTTTCTTGATTTTCTTATAAAAGATGTTTTCTTAGGAACCCTCCCGTATATATATTATATATATATATATTATATATATATAATATACATATATTATATATAATATATATATATATATATATATGTTATATATATATATATATGTGTATATATAATATATATATATATATAAATATAGGTGAAGGTTCAACTAAGAATAATTAGTTGCCTAAGAATGAATCTCATGGTGACATGGTGCAATTTAATTTTTAGTAATGAAGGGTATTTTTGGAAATAAGATATTATTCAAACTATTCAAAATCTCTGTTCTTCAACAGAATTCACTATTTCAGCGTGGATCGACCTCAATTTCACACTCGAATCCACGATATTCAAATTGATTTCAATATCTAATCAGTATTGCAGCGGTCGAGACGAAATCATATTCTGATTCGTGGCGATTTTGATCGAATCAAGTTGTCATCGTCATCTATTTCACGAATCAAATCCAGAGATCGTGGGTTTTTATTATAATTTGCAATTCCAACCGATTTCAATTCCACAATGTCTTCTAATGTAGTCAATGAAGGTTCCAATTATAATTTTAATATACTCAGTTTTGTTTAATTATGTACGTTGTTTTTATGAAATTGTGCTGTTTTCCTCTCTGTGCTGTTTTCGTTATATGTGCTGTTTGTGTTAAATACCTTTCGATGTGTGCTGTATCTATAAATGTGTTGTTTAGTGCTGTTTTAATTATGTTGTATCTATTATGTGCTGTTCTGTGCTGTTTTGAACAATTAATTATATAGTAGATTATTATGTGTGCTGTTTTATTTATGTGTACTGTTTTATTATATGTGCTGTTTTCCTCTCTGTGTTGTTTTCGTTAATGTGCTGTTTTGAGTTAAATACCTTTCGATGTGTGCTGTATCTATATATGTGTTTTTTGTGCTGTTTTAATTATGTTGTATCTATATATGTGTTGTTCTGTGCTGTTTTGAATAATTAGTTATGTTGTAGATTATTATGTGTGATGTTTTAATTATGTGTACTATTTTCCTTATAGGTGATGTTTTAAATTAAAAATATTATGTGAATCGGTGGTTTTTTCTACTATACTGTATTTAATATGTGTTTGTTGTATTTGTTTCGTTGTTATATAGTTTGTGCTGTAATTGTTTCTATGTGTTTCATTATATGTGTGCTGTTTCATTAAATGTGCTGTTTCTTAAAGTGTGCTGTTTTCATTAATTGTGCTGTTTTCTTAAAGTGTGCTGTTTTTATTATGTGTTGTTCTTATTATGTGTGCTGTTTTTTCCTTATATGTGCTTTTTTTTCCTTACATTGCAACACTTTTTTTACTCACATTAAAATCCCCCTGTATGTAAACGATGTTTCCAAAAAAATAATTAGTTGTACTGTATTATTATACATGATAACAGTGTAGAGTATGTACTGCATTATAAAACAATTATTCATGATAAGAAATGTATTTTCTAATATAGTACAACTAATTTATTGTACTGTAATTTAGATGCAGTACAATGTACATTCTATTTCAATTTAATAATGCAGCACATGCATTCTATTATAAATGCAGCACATGTTGTTTAAAAATCATACCACCATATTGCATGGACAGAAGAGTCTTTTAGGTGAGTTATTTGCTCTGAATTGTTCCTCGTTGTTGAGTACAAGTGACCAGCAACTCATGATACCGCAATGCAAATATTCATTTGGATAAAACGACTCGAAGCTTATTTTTGAGGTTTTATTCCCACTTGCAGTTTCAAAGACGAATTCCCTGCATTATTTTAACAGATAAGTTATTTTAAAAATATGTGATTTTAAATGTGTTATATTATAAATCAAGATAGCCATATAATTACCAAATATCACCAATTACTGCAAATATATATTGTGCTACAAGTTCTTCATCTTTGTGCATTTTAAGATTCATTTGCACACACGCTCTTTAAATGGCGATCTTAGAGCTTCAGACAACTTTGTTATGCGTGTTGTTTTTTCTCTTTTTTCTTCTCCTTCTTCAGCTCTTGTAGCTATATCCTTTTCTACTTTTTCATCGGTGAAAGTAGATTTCTCAACCAATTCTCTTGTACAGGAGTTTCCAGTTGAGGATCATTTGTTTGCAAGAATTGTATTATTTTTAAAACATTCTCAACATCATCTTCATCTTGTTTTCTAATCTCCTCCGTCCATCTGCCTCATCATTTCCTTCTCCGTAAACTTTTTCTTTCTCAATAATTGTGATAAACCAACTGAATTCTCAATATTATCTCCATCTAAAACTTTTTCTTGTTCTTTCCCTTCTTTATCTGCGTCCTCTTGATGTGCTATTTTCTCCTGTACATCCACATTGTTTCTTACTTGATCTAAATCTTCTTTTTCTTTATTATCAACATTTAAATCAGCTTCTTTCATGATGATTTCTCCATCTAAAACATCTACATCTCTCTTTCTGTATCCACATGTTCTTTTTCTTTATTCTCTTCATCTAAATCAACTCCTTTTTTTATGTTTCTCCATCTCCATCTGCAGCTTCTTTTATTTCATTTCTTTTCCTTTTTTTTGATATTTTGTTAGCTTTGACATCCATCCTTCTAAAGCATTGAATATTTCATCATTTGAATCATACTTTGCAATGCATTCTTCGATTAAACGATCAACACCCTCAACAAATTCATCAAGATCATTTGTTTTTTTCCTTATAAGATATGCCCACTCCTAAGATCAAAGAAAAAGTATACATAGTTAAATGCAGTACAATGTACATTCTATTTCAATGTAAATCGTGGCATATAATACTGAATATTTAAATGCAGTACAATGTACATTCTATTTCAATTTAATAATGCAGCACATGTTGTTTAATATAGTAGTGTGTTACACATGCAGCACATTTCAAATGTGCTGCAATTGTAAATGCAGCACAATGTACATATCATAATGCGGCACAATGTACATATAATCCAACATAATGTACGTATTATAATGCAGCACAATATACATATTATAAATGTTTTGTTAAATCCTTATACTCTTTTACAGAAGAGTTGTGTTTTTGTAAACCTAGTAGAATGAACAAATGCAGCTCTGATAACAATGTAAATCGTGGCTTATAATACTGAATATTTAAATGCAGTACAATGTGCATTCTATTTCAATTTAATAATGCAGCACATGTTGTTTAATATAGTAGTGTGTTACCCATGCAGCACATTTCAAATGTGCTGCAATTGTAAATGCAGCACAATGTACATATCATAATGCGGCACAATGTACATATTATTAGATTATCATTAAAATGTTAATAAAAATAATAGATAGTTTTCATAAGAATACATATACCTTTTCATTCCTTGGATGTACTGGTTGGCTGCGTAACTGAAGTGATACATAAGCAGACAATCCTTCTAGGGAACCAGTTGTTTCTTGAAAGAATGACTGTTTCTCCCAATCATCATTAGTTGGTATTATGTCATCCAGTTCATTACTTGCTATATTATCAATCTTCTGTTGTGTTGGAGATGGGAACAATTGATCATCATCACCCAGTTTTATTTCTTCTTCAACCTCTGATATTTTATCAGAGTTCAGCTCAACATCTTTCTTTTTAGCTAGCTTTATCTTGAGCTTCAGCCTTTCGTTTGGTACAGATTTAACGATGCTCAATTTCATTTTTTCTGGTTGCTCACTTCTTTCTTCTTTTAGACTCTTGTTGCACATGTGCTGGATCTTCTTCATCCCTCAACCTTTTTCCTACTTTTATAACTTTTCTTTGTTCTTCTTTGTCCTTCACCACCCTTGCTACCATGTTATTTTGTAAACCTTTTTTCTCAGCAAGATCCATAAGAGTTTCAGATGTATATATGATATTGCGGGGATCCTTTTCTCTTTACGGTTGCTTCTTTTGTACGAGTCATATGCATATACCAACTGTTAAAAGATTATTTATATGTTAGTACACTGTACTAGGGCTGTTCATGAGCCGAGCCGAGCCGAGCCAGGATTAGCTCGGACTCGGCTCGAATTATAAACCGAGCCAGCTCGGCTCGGCTCGGATTTACAACCGAGCTAAAAAGTAGAGCTCGAACTCGGCTTGGTTTTAAACCGAGCTGGCTCGGCTTGGTTTTGTTTGGCTCGGTTTTAAAAGAAAATTTAATACACATCTCTCAAACTTCAAAAGTCCAAATATCAACGCATAGTTCAAAAAACATACTAAAAATCAGTTCAACATCATAGATTACAAGCCCCAATCTAATTAAACCAACGATACATAAAAATAGTTTAACAATTCAACGTTCATTAGCATATGATTAACCCGCATAAACATTCCCTTGCACTTCTAAATACCTGCAAAAAATAATCAATGAAATAAACCAATATCAATTACTGGATGTGGTATTTTCATGAGAGCATTGGCTAAGGTAGAACAAACGGAAAAAAAAACATCTTGGTATTTTATGTAATTTGTTCACATCATAATTATGTGTGAAGATTGATTGTGAAATTACAAAGGTGAACATAAATTATTTACCCTCAGACTTGCGAGCCAACGAGCCAATGTAAAACATTTGATTTTTTAATGTTAGTGTTATTATAATATTATATATAATATTATATATATATATATATTACATATTTAGTCGAGCTAGTAAACGAGCCAGCGAGCGAGCCAACGAGCGAGCCAACGAGCGAGCCAACGAGCGCAGCCAACGAGCGAGCCAACGAGCGAGCCGGGCTTGGCTCGGACTCGGCTTGGTTTTAAACCGAGCCGGCTCGGCTCGGCTCGTTTTTAAACCGAGCCGATTCGAGCGAGCTTTTTTCGAGCTTTTTCGAGCGAGCTCCGAGCGAGCCACGAGCCGCGAGCTATTTGAACAGCCCTACACTGTACTAGATTCAAAAATGATAGGTGTATATAGTATGACGTACCGTAAGAATTGTAGCAGGTCCATTGTAGTGCTGAATTCCATTCCATTTTCTTTTTGTTTTGTTCAAACATGTTATTATATATGAACACCAATCCAATGATTTAATGTCTCTTCCTTTTACTAATGACGTGAGAAACTCCATGTTTACTTTTGATCCTTGTGTCATCCTTAACAAAACTGTAACAAAACTACAAGGAAGTTGATTTGGAATAACCGTCCTGAATCATTTGATGATTTGACTTTTTTAATAACTTCAGCTACAGAAGGCAAACGAATTCCATGAAATTGACTTTTAAATTCTGCTACAACAGGATATCTTCCTGTAGGCTTATTTATTTCAGTCACTTTTATGTTTCCCATTAGGATTCCAACAACTTCATGAATTAGTTCTCGTGTTATCTTTATAACGTGTGAACCGACATTCAAGTTGTTTGTGTTCGGATCATAGTTTGATATCAACCAAAATGCTAGGTTAGAAGGTAGACATTTTATGCAGTAGGAGTTTATGCTCCCAAATCCCATAGCTTCAACAGCCTTTTGTTTTGCTTCTGTTAGGCTCCCAATTAAATCACAAAGGCTTTTTGGTGGGTTTCGTATCCGCAGCCTATTGTTTTCTTCAAATTCCACAAATGGTTTTAATGCCTTGTTTGTATTCTTGAGGCTTTTCTTAGATACAGAGTCTTTTATTGATTTCAATGGTTTTTGAAAATCATCATCAGAAACAGTCGGCTGTGATATCACAATAGCTGTAGATAGTTTATAACATTAGCAATTGCATCACTGTTTTTGTAAATAATATAGTACATGTGCAACACAGAAATCTAACCTATAACATTAAAACCTACCTAAAAGTATACTACTTATATGTTGAAATACAGCACACGATAACAAGATGTGCATGAGATTTTAGAATATACTACATATCTGTTGAAATACAGCACAACATGTGCATATAGTGTAATAAATCCATGTTCATACTTTGTACTATCTTGAAACATAATAACACAACCTCTACAAATATCAATGTTGTTGGATCATGATAAGGCTGGTGCAACCAAAACTACTTCACATAGTCATTTTGGTACTACATTGAAAGGCTTCCGAAGCTGAGCAAGAGATCTTCCGAAAGTTTGAAAGAGCTTCCGAAGACAAAGTCTGAAAGCTTCCGAAGACAAAGTCTGAAAGAGCTTCCGAAGACAAAGTCTGAAAGAGCTTCTGAAGACAAAGTCTGAAAGAGATTCCGAAGACAAAGTCTGATGAAAGAGCTGAAGACAAAGTCTGCTTCCGAAGACAAAGAAGACTCCAAGCCTCGGAAGAAGCAGTCTTCCGAAGTATAAGTGGCTTCGAAGAAGTTATTCTTCCAAAGCACTTTATCCTTCGGAAGACATTGCTATGTCCAGTAGATATAAGTATGGTCCCTGACAGTCCGCTGTAGACCTCTGATACAGCATGGCATCTTCCTAAAGAGCCATGTTGTTGACCATACTTTAATCTACTGTTCACCTTTTTATGATAGTACATGTTACCAACTTTAGTTGGTGACAAAAGGTAAGTCAGGGACATGTCCTGACTACCAACTCTCAGGCAAAATGTCTGAAAGACCTTACCTAGAGTCTTGTAGTATAGATGTAAGGTTAGAGGTGTCCAGCTGGTATCAAAGTATATCCGGTTGTAGGTAGTATTATATATATCTTCTCCTTGTAACTCTTTAGATAAGCGATTTGAGTCCAAGAGTCTTGTAATCCTTTGAGTTGAGAGGCAATATATAAAAGTACCTTGAAAATTTACTTCCTGTGTTAATTTTCTTACTGCTTGTTACTTGTTATATTGTGATCAACTCTTCATAGACTACTTGCTGAGTGTTATTCGCAGTGAGTTGAGAGAAAAACCACCCATATTCGATCCTGCAAATGTTATAATGCATATAGTGCATATAACATTATATATGCATGTGATGTTTAGAATATAGTACATATCTGTTGAAATACAGCACAACATGTGCAAAATGTGATGTACAAGTACATAATGGTGTTCATGCATGTACAGGTACATTTGTAAGGCCCCGTTCCCGGCACCTCACAGTTGGTCATTCACAGCATAAAACATACATGTTAATAAATTAAGCAGCGGAATTAAGTTGGCAAAAACCCTCCATTCATTTAAAACACCGTTGTTAAGCAATACATTCTAGTTCATAAGTCACAAAATAATTAGTCGAATGAATTACAAAACAACAGTATTGTCAAAAAGTGAAATGGATGTCAGTCTTGCCCGCCAAGTAGCCATCCCCGTGTGCCATACTCAGCAACCTGTTACCTGCCAACTGGAAAATACATAAAAGTCAGCGTTGCTGAGTGAGTTCTAGTTTTGTATTTAAAACACTTTACTTCTCATTCCAAAACGTTCGTTATGCATATGTGATCACACATCGTACGTACACGTAGGTAATTTCATTATTTTCTTCATCATTCGTTCATTAGTTTTCATTCATGTACCATTCATCGTTCTCATTCACGTTCGTACATACATTCTTTTCATTCATTCATACGTTCTTTAACTTTCATTCGTCAAGCATGCAAAACTCTAAGGGTCACCTTCCTTCTCTGCCCCCATGGTTCCAACCCATGAGCCGACAAAGCATATCGTATCCGTCTGGTGCCCCTATGGCTCTCAGTCCATAGACCGACACCTGGTGCCCCTATGGCTCTCAGTCCATAGACCGACACCTGGTTGCCCCTATGGCTCTCTGTCCATAGACCGACAACCCGGTTGCCCCTATGGCTCTCCGTCCATAGACCGACAACCTCGTTGCCCCTATGGCTCTCTGTCCATAGACCGACAACGTCTCGTCCGGGTCACGTTAAACCCGTGAGTGATCGTCACCACTCCTGCTATAACAACTATCCCGTGACAGGTCACAAAGACACTGCCCCGTTGTTCTTAAGGCAACTATGGCTCACTGTCCATAATCTACCATAAGGCTCGTAATAGGCCTAGTTACTAGAACCAAGCACCATTTCCAAGACTTCATAACCGTCAATTCCATCTCGTGCCCCTTAGACCATGCAAGACTTTCGTTCATTCATTTATGCATGTATTCATCATCATTCTTCTTTTCGTTCATTCGTTAATACATGCATTCATCATCATGTTCCTCTTTCATTATCTTTCACTTTACGTTACATAATACTTCATTAGTTCATTCTCGTTATTCGTAAAGTTTCAGAAAGATAAGCATACACAATTACAAGGAACATACACACTCATCATACATTCATCATCATACATTTATCATCATCATAGCATCATACCATACTTAACAATATTTTATTAATAATATTGTTAACAATAATAATACACTGATAATAATATCAGTAATAATAAGGGTTAATCATACTCATCATTACATGCATGAAACATCATCATTTATTAACCCTAGTCAACCCTGGTCAAAACCTCGAACTTCGGATTTACAGGAAATTTCTGTAAAATTCTAAGTTTTCTGGGCGTTTGAGCCCTGTTGGGCGTATAAGCCCTCTGGGCGTATGAGCCCTGTTAGGCGTAAGAGCACTGCTGGACTTTTCATCTTATACTTAGAATTATCATCTGGTCATACGACCACACTGTTGGTCGTATGAGCACTATTGGTCGTACCATCCCTAGACTTGGAAATATGTTCTGATCATACGACCACACTGTTGGTCGTATGAGTCCTATTGGACTCATCATCATACTTAGAAAAATATCACTTGGTCATACGACCATACTGTTGGTCGTATGAGTCCTATTGGACTCAACACTTAGAAAAATTACTTGGTCATACGACCACACTGTTGGTCGTATGAGTCCTGTTAGACTTTTCAACACTTAGAAAATACATCACCTGGTCATACAACCACACTATTGGTCGTATGAGCACTAGTGGACTCATCAACTTGTACTTATTTATTCTAAGTCCAAATTCCAGACATATTAGTAACCTGTTCATGTGTCTATTTCACAGTCCAAGTCCCAAACATCATAATGCCTAGTTCTAACATATACACATGATTCTAGGCATAAATCTAACATAAACATAAACATACATACATTCATTCCATACGGGTATCAACCCAAATTTTATAAAAACATCTTACATGCATTTTTCAGCCCCAAAACGCTTAATAACAAGTAAAAAGGGGGTCTAGAACTCACCTTAGTTGTTTCAAATCTTAAGACTCTTCACCCGAGCTCCTTTAATCGATTCTAACACCTGGAAAACTTCTAAACACACATTTGAACACATGGAAACACATATAAGCATTTAACCGAGGCTAAGGTTGCCAAGAACAACTCAATTTCACGAATTCTTACCTTGAATTCGAATCCTGCTTGAATCTCCTTCTCAAACCGAGGCTTCTTCTTCTTTCTCTCTCTCTAAAAGTTGAATGATGGTGTTGTGTGATGTGTGCTAGACTATACTAATTAGACTAACAAATAAAACTCTAACTAGACACTAAAAAGCTTTAAATTTATAAAACTAAGACTCGATCCTAAGCAACACAACCGGCAGTGTACCGGTCGACTGCAGAATAGCTATTAAGTCCGAGTTATCGAACCCAAAGACTTCTGTATGGAAAACGTAAACTGAACTTACCTAAGACCCAACTAAAAATACTAAATGAAAGTAAATGAGGGGGGTTTGTTTTAAATTACTTTAAAAGAACTAATACTGGACAGAAAATAAGGAATTGACTAGATTTAAATCAGGAGAAGTAAACACCACCTAGGCAAGAATCCTATACATGTTTTGGCTTTTCTTCTAACGTTTTGGAAATACTTGTGTAACCGGGATCTGAAGATACTAACTTAAAAGGGACCTAGAGAAACCTCGACACTTTCAAGGGAAGCAACTAGATTGACCTAATAAGCCGATAAAACACCGTTAATGGATTCCCCTCACAGGTTCTCCAACTATGCTAACAAGGCACCCGAAAGACACTCTACCTCACGCGCAAGTGACTCAATACCCTAAGACAGACACTCTACTTCACAGCGCGAGCGGTCCTAAGGCAAGGGGATAGATATCGGGTGACTGATCAGATTCGGTAAACAAGATGTGAAGGGTAAACTAGACAGAACTCCTCACAGAGACTCTAACCTAGCAATCGCAACACACTAGACAAACCGATAACCTAATCAACTTCACAGTATTAAGATTAGTTGCATATTTAGTTAGTCAATTTCAAGACAAATCATTCCAATGACTCACTACGTCTAGCAAATCATCCAAAATCGCAAACATATAGTAAATGACCTAGCATGTACCTATTCTATGACAGACAATCACCAAGGAACACGTGGAATGATAAATCACTACTCAAAACTGATCTAAACACACGTCCACACTGATCATTCAAACCAATATCTTCTCATTAGCAATTAAACACAATCATTGTTCCAAAAAACCGATAAAATTCATAATCAAACATGCATATTCATCAAAACCTAGGTAGCTACAGAAGTTTACCCAAGAACCATATCAAAACAGTAGCTAAAGTTCATAAACAACTCAGTAAACATGATTCAAAAGCAAGAGTAAACAAGAAGAAGATGAAACCGATGAATAACACCCTTGAATCTTCAATCCTCTTGCTCAATCCTTGCTCCTTGATGCTTCCAATTGCTTGTTCTCTGCTTGGGATCTCCAAAATCGTCTCCTTTTTCGTCTGGAAGTCGCCTCCTGCCGTCCCCTCTCATTAGGTTTTTTTATAAACCTTAAATAATGATCTAGGGCAAAATTTCTCGGTTTAGCAATCTTAGCGCGTCGCCAAAATAACTACCAAAATCTTCGCTACGCGCTAAAAACAAAATAGTCGATTTCTGACGCGGGAATCTTGGCGCGTCTCTCAGATCCTGTCATCATCTTGGCGACGCGCCAAGATAAGGATTTTCAGAAATCTCCCATTTGACTAAGCTTCTTCCGTTCCTTAGCTCGCATGCTTGTTTATTCTTCAAAAATCAACCATTTATGCTCCTTGAACCACAAATACCTGCAAATACACAAATACGTAAATAGAAACCGAAAACTAATAAAAACGGGAAATAAAGACTAAAAATATATACAGAAATCGTATGGAAAACAGATGTGTTTTGCAACACATCATTGTGCAGGGTATAATGGGCGGCCATGCCCCCTTTTTGTATAAAATAAATACAAACTTTGCACCTTTGACACTTTTCACCCTTTCACTTTAGGTTGACTTTCATTTCTTCCTTTTTCTTTCTCTTTTATTCTTTTATTTCTTTTAAAAGAAAATACGGGTGTTACAACATTCATGACAAACCTATGTACTGCATTATAAAATTGCAAATCAAGTTTATAATGCAGTACATATCTGTTGAAATACAGCACAACATATGGCTATAGTGTACATATCTGTTGAAATACAGCACAAAATGTGATGTACAAGTACATAATGGTTTTCATGCATGTACAGGTACAACCAATTTTATAATACCAAGAATACAGCACATCTATGATAAACCTATGTTCATACTTATAAAATTACAAATCAAGTTTAGAATGCAGTACAAATCTGTTGAAATACAGCACAACATGTGCGTATAGTGTTCATATCTGTTGAAATTATAATGCAGTACATTAATGATAGAAAATCCATGTTCATACTTATAAAATTACAAATCAAGTTTAGAATACAGTACATATATTAAATCCATTTGAAATTATAATGCAGTACATTGATGATAGATGCATCGACTTGGAAACATAATAACCCAATTTCAATATATTTTAATGTTATAATGAAGGATAAATGCAGTACATATATGAATATCACAACATATCCATTTGATTTCGTTTGAAAATACTACATTAAGAAAGTTGTAGAATACAGTACATATATGAAAATAGACTTTGTAACTAACCTAATATCTTATATAAACAAACAATGCAACAAATCAAGTTTAGAATGCAGTACATATATGAACGTCGGTTTGAAATTTAGTATTCACTACACATATAATCGAATTTGTAATTGAATTCAAGACACTTACCGCCGCTATGAATCGTCGATTTCTTCTTCATTTTAGGTTGTTTTGATTCTGTTTTTCAACAAAAATCATAGAATCAGTACTATAACTTCTATAATTTAATGGATTTCACAAATGATTTGAAGAACTTACTTGATTTGGATTGTAGAATGACGATGCAGGAGAGGAATAGACGGAAGAAGATGGTTTCGAAACCGTATATTTGTGTTTTTCTATTTTATATTGTCAAATTACCATAATGTCCTTTTATTCCTATGTTTGATTTAATTATTAAGAATGCCATTAACATGTAATTAGTGGCTGAAAATGTTTCTTAGATTTCTTAGGGAATATATATTTCTTAGGGGAACTTTCCCCTATATATATATATATATATATATATATATATATATATATATATATATATATATATATATATATATATAAAGATTTGTTCTTGGGTTAAATTTCTTATTTAATAACCATGGAGCACTGACATTAACAAGACATTTTATTACTTTTAGTAAAAACATTTATACTATTCCAACATTAAGGTATAATTATACATCAGAGATTGCGCAGAAGCGTGGTGGACAAGGTAATTTAGATTTTCTAAAAACACATACACTTAGAACAGAATTTATAGAAAATGAAAGTATAAAATTGTTAACAGAATTTTTAAATCACGAATTAGAAAAAGGAAGAGATATAACTAAAAGTTCAAATCATCCTATGATTCTACACCTTGAAAAAATAGGATTAATAGGAGAAGATATAACAAAATCTAAAGTGCAATATATTTGTAAATTTAAATTAAAAAACCCAGATATTACTATAAGAACAAGCAATATAGAATACAGCCCATTAGACAAAGAAGAATTTAGAAAGCAAATCCCTGAGATGATATCACAAGGATTAATTAGAAAATCAGAAAGTCCTCATAGAACAACATCTTTATAGTAAGAAATCACAGTGAATAAAAAGAGTAAAAGCTAGGATAGTTTATAATTACAAAAGATTAAATGATAATACAGTAGACGATGGATATAATATTCCTAATAAAGACAGCTTAATAAGTCTAATACAACAAAAGAAAGTATTTTCAAAATTTGACCTAAAATCAGGATACAATCAATTAAAGCTTGAAGAAAGCTTTAAACCATGGACAGCTTTTACATGTTCAGAAGGGCAATACGAATGGAACGTACTTAGTTTCGGTCTAAAAAATGCGCCTTCTATTTTTCAAAGATTTATGGACAGTATATTTTTAAAATATGATTTTTGTTTAGTATACATTGACGATATATTGGTAGCCAGTAACACTGTGCAGGAACATGAACAACATTTACAAGAAGTATTTAAAGAAATCAAAAAGAACGGTATAGTAGTTTCTAAAAAGAAAATGGAGTTATTTAAAAAAAATCTCTTTTCTTGAGTTAGAATTGGGAAATGGTAAAATAGAATTACAGCCACATATATCTACAAAAATTTTGGATTTTCCTGAAAATTTGAAAACCTTAAATAAATACAGGCTTTTTTGGGATTGGTAAATTATGCTAGAAAGTTTATACCCAATCTATCAAAACTAGTAGGACCATTATACAGCAAGACAACAAAAAATGGACAAAGGTATTTTAACAGCGAAGACATAAAGATAGTAAAAGAAATAAAAAATATGGTTAAAAATATTAAACCATTAGAATTACCATTAGTAACAGACTACATAATAGTAGAAACAGATGTGTGTAAAGAAGGATGGGGAGCAGTCCTTCTATGTAAATCAAATAAATACAGTCCAAAAAAAATGAAGAAAAATATGTGCTTATACAAGTGGAAATTTTCAAAATAAAAACAATTGGACAAGTATAGATTTCGAAATACAAGCATTAATTTATTCTCTTGAAAAATTTAAAATATTTTTACATAAAGAATTCACAGTTTGAACGGATTGTGAAGCCATAGTTAAATTTATTAAAATGATCAAAGTAAAAAGATGAATAGGACACGATGGGTAAATCTACAAAACATAATACAAGGAAATGGATATTTTATAAATTTCGAACATATAAAAGGGAAAAATAATGGGATAGCAGATATGCTGTCTAGAAATATAAACAAGTTGTTCATTGCAGATGGAAAGAAAGAACGCTAAAGGCAAAGGAATCCTTATACAGCCTACACAGCATAAAAAATCTTCAATGACTTCTGATGAAGAAACAGAGAGGATTCAACAGTTATATACAGAATCGATCAAAAGTTATAGACAACTTCCAGCATCGATTACAGGTATTGGGGAAATATCACGATATTATAACCCAATGGAAATTCGTCCAAAAATATACAGAATACACAAAGGACGTTTACTACAACACAGAATACACAGAATTTAAACATATATTTGGAGGAATATACTCTCTCCAAAAATGTATTGATACCAATAAAAAGTTTAGACCTATTGGTGGGATAACATTAACAGAAAAACAACAGTGTCTACTTGATAATCTTTGGCATATTCAAACATGCCACAAGCTTCAAGTTTTAAAATACAAGTTTTGAATGCTCTTAGTATTTATTTCTCTGAACAGAGCATGACAACACCTGAAAGAAGACATAAACTAAAGTTTACACATTATGTCATTTTTCGAGGTACAAAAATCGGGATTTTTAATAAATGGGAAACTGTTGCAAAATATATACAATGCCCCAATCCAATTTATAAAGGTTTGGAGAGCTTTCAACAAGCTATCGAAACTGCGAGAGAACATTTTGGGGTAAAAGGTTTTTACATTGAACCTGAAGAGGTTAAAACATTTGCTGAAATAGCAAATACACACCCAGAATAGTTAATCAAAGCTCAAGAGCAACTGATTACTGATCTACAAGAACAGCTTATAAAGAAAGGAAAAGATACACAGTTTATGCACATAAAATTAGAGAATGAAATTCTCAAACAAAAAATTGCATTACTCGAAGCAAAAAATACACAGTTATTACAAAGGCTCGTGAAGAAAAAAGAAAATACAGAAATACACAGGACTTTTGAATCTTTCAGAACAAGGATTCTTGACACTCCTTGGCATCAACACCTGAAGCCGGTGACAGATAGATTTCCAGAATTGAGCGGATTGTTTCACAAAAAATCTGTGAGCAATTTCCTTTGATTCTTTACAATCTCTAACACCAATTACTGGATCTAGCATTTCACATGGATAGTGAAAATAAAGGATTCAGTGTAGTAGAAAGAACAGATGAAGACGGCAACGGTACAGGACTCCTGTTACTACAGGTCTTTCATCCTACATAGCTAACTGACGAACAGATAATCCAATTTTACCATCATGGTATGATTGATTACCTGGAAGTCAAGCTCAACAAAAGAACAGAAGATCTCCTTAATCAACTTGGAGAAAAAATAATCTTAACAGCAGGGAATATAGCAGCACGGTCTGTGTTGTCAACCATTGGATGCAAGATTATTGCATCATTCCCTTTTACAGATTCTTACACTTACAGACCCGCTAGAAAAGGATCTTTATTGATCATAACATTACAACAAACTACTTACGAACATGTATGACAAAGACAGACATTGATTTTGCCGTCCTAAAATGGCTTAATCAACAACCAGGACAACCTACCAGTGATTTACAGCAGTTTATTAAAACTCATCAGGAAACTCCAAAAATTCCTGATTCTTCCCATGGCAAAAATATAATTTAATTGGGGAAGGACATTATATACAAGTTTATGCAAAAACAAGCTGGCGCATGCTACTGCCTTTTGCAGGGGAAGGCGATACACTTCAGCTCAGACACATAATTAACTTAGAAGACTACGAAGCAGAGCAAGGTGACTGCTCAAGCCCACAGTCAGTTGACAGCATTCACAGGGACTTTTAGAAAGAATAAACAGGTGAAAATTAAAATAAAAGATGAGTTCTCTAGAAAATGACGCATGCCATGACGTTAATTACAAAGTTTCTAGAAGATGACGCAGGCAATGACGAAGGACAAAGATAATTGAGAGACTCGCTGGCTTTTGTAATTATTTGTAATTATTGTTTGCTTTTGTACGACTCATTCTGAGCCGTTTCTTTTCTTTTTCTTTTCATTAAATTATTGTAAAAACGTTTGAGACTTCGCCTATATAAGGCAGAGGAATTCATTTGTAAATACACACCGAAGAATTCAATAAAATCTTCAACTTCTTATACTCTCTCATGGCACACTAAACCCCTTCTCAAACTCCTTAGCCTAAATCCTTACAAGCTTCATATCCCCGTACTTCATATTATATCCTTAGTAAAAAATCCAAAAAAATCAAAAAACCAAAAAAAACCCAAAAATATACATCCGCTGTGCATACTCATATTTCATCCGCTGTGCATACACTCGCATCCGCATCCGCTGTGCATATTCATCTTAAAGTAAGTATTTCGACTTCATCTTTTATGTTTATGTTTCATTAATCTACTTACCCCCTCTGATGCATTGGTATCAGAGCAAGGCTTTCTTAAAATCTAAAAGACTAAGACAAACTCCATATTTATGGCGTGTTATGTCTCTTTTTTTTGGAGAACTCTCTTAGGTGAAGATTATGGGAAAACTAAGCTCCGATTATTAAAGTATCAAAAGGGTTAAAATGGTTTGATATTACATATTCTGTTAATATATTCTGTTAATATATATTATGTTGATTTTGTTAAAAATTCTAAGGATATGAGAAAATCTTTTAAGGGGAAGCTTAAGAAGGATTAAAACTAAGGAGTTTGATTTCATTCAAATATTGAGAACAATCATAATTTTTCAAGCAAAAAACTTGAATTTCTAAATTTAGAGTTCATCGATAAACCTGCTTTTAGACCAATTAGTACAGAAAATTATAGTTTAAATTGTTGCATTAAAGAAACCTGCAAACATATATATATATATATATATATATATATATATATATATATATATATATATATATATATATATATATATATATATATGAAAAACCGGTTCGACCCCCGGTTCATCCGGTTCGACCCCCGGTTCATCCGGTTCGACCCTCGGTTCAACCACTCCGACCACTGTTCAATGCCAAAACGGTTTTAAGCATCGGACCAGATTGGTGTCCAGTTTTTAGTCCAACTGGTCGGACTGACTGGTCCGATCCAGTTTTCAAAACAATGATCACAATACTTGAACCATCAATCATTTGGGTAGGAACATGTTTTTTACATTATAAAGGTTGTGTAGAAAAAAGATGCATGCAATTCAAGTCAACCAAAACCTGATCCTTCCGTTAGAAATAGTAGTTTATTTGGGGAAACCTGTGTTCTAGTTATTTACTCGGTTGTTCAACCTCGGTTATGGTGTTTTATTATAGTTTTTGGGTTGACTCGTAAATTGTTCTAACTTTGAGTAAACTTTTTAACTTATAATGTAACCTTATAATACAGATCAAAGTAGATATAAACTATAATGCAGATCAAAGTAGATGGTGTCATACATAATAGTTATCGGCTCTCATATAATTATATTATTAAATTTGGATTGTTATAGACCTTTGCTTCACATCCTTGATAATATGATTAGTACCCAGTACTTATAGGAGTCACTGATAAGGGTGCGAAGAAGAAAAACTCCTTATAAGCTACTTGAGATATGTTCGTTAAAAACTCAAATCAAATTGAGTTTAAACAAGTTTGAGCTTATATTGAAATTTATGTAGTGCCAGAGCCCAATCTTCATGATTATATATAAGTACTTATATGTTTAATTAATAAGAAACAAGCCTGGGTGAGCTCGAAATTTTCAAAACAACCGACAATACAATTATCCAAACAACGGACTTAAAAGAATGCAAAATTAAAGCCTTTGTAGCAGACGTGATTGCGAAGATCAATAACATGCTCGTCTAATGCATAGAAAGCTAGTTTCAAAGGTTGTTTAACTATGTTCATATTTCGTTGACGAAAAGTAAAACTACGTCATCTGGAAAAGTAAAACATAAATGAATTAAGAGTAAATCTCGGTTTTGGTCCCTGTGTTTTGCAAATTGACTCCATTTGAGTACCAACGTTTATTTTGTCTCCATTTGAGTACCAAATTTTAAAAAAGTTGTCTGTTTCAGTCCTTTTGACTAACGGTGTTAACATTTTCTGTTAGATTTTTTTAAAAAGACCAAAATACCCCTAAGGGTTAAAAATATCACCATCTCCACCACACACCACATACCACCAGCACCACCACACACCACCGCCACCACACACCACCGCCTCCACACACCACCGCCACCACACACCACCGCGTATGGCAGTGGCGGTGGAGGTTGTTGCTGCCCTGCCTCTGTTTCTCTATCTTCTTCACCTCATCTTCTTCATCATCCTCTTCAACATCACCACCTCTCACAATCTTCATCTCTCCACTCGCAGAGCCCGAAGCAGTTGTCGCACTTGGGGCTTTAAGAGCAGCGAATCAAGCGAACAGATCATCGACATCTTCATGGGCAGAAGTGGGTTTCGATTTAGGGTTGTGTTTGGATCTGAGAGCTTCAAATCGACGGTCGAGATCTGGATCGATTGCGTTGGAGTGTGAGGGTTCAGGGGCGAAATTGAATGAGGATTTGGGTTTTGATTTGATGTGGGAAATTGAGGGATAGTTTGAGGAGGAGGTCATCTTGTGTTAGTTTTAAAAGCTCTTCGATTTCATCAATGGCGTCGGGCTCCGGTTGCTTCTTTTTTCCACCGCTTATGTGTGACCACCTCTGTTTCTCTATCTCTACGATCCCCTTTTAGGGTTTTCAGATCTACCTTTGTGTAGGTGTTTTGTGTTTTGGCTATTGATTGTGGCTGCCCTCGTATCAGCAATTGAGTCCGAATCAAGCGACGGAGATAAAAAGCTCGAATCTTGAGAATTCCCCAATTGATTATCAACAATTCTATCATCTGGGTGTTGCTCAAATCGATCCAATTGATCAGGGTTCTGCTCAAAATTCGCAGAAGAATTGGAATTAAGGTTCGTTGTTGCAGTGGGCTTCCATGGCGGAAGCTCTGCGAGCTTATCAATGGCGGTTTTAGCTTTCTTAATCAGCCAATCGACAGCTTTTCCATGGTGGTGTGTGGTGGCGGTGGTGTGTGGTGGCGGTGGTGTGTGGTGGCGGTGGTGTGTGGTGGTGGTGGTGGTATGTGGTGTGTGGTGGAGATGGTGATATTTTTATAGCCCTTAGGGGTATTTTGATCTTTTTTAAAAAAATTTAACAGAAAATGTTAACACCGTTAGTCAAAAGGACTGAAACAGACAACTTTTTTAAAATTTGGTACTCAAACAGACAACTTTTTTAAAATTTGGTACTCAAATGGAGACAAAATAAACGTTGGTACTCAAGTGGAGTCAATTTGCAAAACACAGGGACCAAAACCGAGATTTACTCATGAATTAATATGAAATAAATTATTAGACATCAAACCAATCGAATTTTAAAATACTTTTCAACTACTATACATTGCTAACATTATTTAAAAACCTCAACTAAACACCTTGCACATACTTTTCAAAAAAAAAACACCTTGCACATAAAAAAGGATTAATTCAACATAAGAATGTTAAAATATTGCACAATGATAACAATAACCGAATCTTCTTTTGAGCTTTGCCTAATAAACTACTAGAAAGCATATGATTAAAGAATAAACCAACCACTAATATCCAATTTGTCTCTCCATTCTCTTCTTTAAAATCTTAGATTGCTTAGGATTCCATTTTTGGTCTTAAATCCACCCAAAGTGGCTTACACCATTCAAAGTAATTTACAAGTGACTATGACCTTGGGTCTAATTCTTCTTAACATTTTACCCAACATAGACCAACATGAGCCCACTACCTCAAGGGCAAATCAGTCATTTCCCACATAGCATGACCTCTATATCTAGCAAGTGCAAACAAACAACACAGAAAAACAAGCCTGCAGTTGCCAGAAAGGCAGAAACCCTTCTGGGTTTCAAGAAAGACTTCAAGAAATCATATGTTGTCTTCAAGAATGACTTTCAAAGTTTCCATTTTTGCCCCTGGTTTCACCTCGTAATACCCATTTTGCCCTCTCTGCTTCTTGTCTCATCATTCTATCAACTCAACTGACAAAAAGATAACCATTACCTTTAATCTTTATCAACAAAGGCACAAGATTCTTCATTCTGAAATAGTAAAGTTTGAACACATCTCACAAAGCTTCAATTTCTATAAGTTCTTCTTCATGGTTCTCCCTAAGGTATGATTTCGCCCAAATTTTGATATTTTTGATCATTATTGATCATTTTCTTGAAAATAATTGGTTAAAAATGTCAATTTGGGTATAAAGTTACAGTCTTTTGATGCTTTATAACTTTGTTTCATTTGGGTTGTTGGTTTCTTGATTGGTGTTAGTGTATAATATTCCTTAAGATCTGTATCATGTAGCATATATGACGGTATGTCGGTATGTTTGGTTATGAAGTTGAAGCTTCATTTTTTACAGTGAACTGCTAATTGCTTTTGAAAAGATCAAACTTTACTGGTTCCAGTGCCCCTTTCAACTTTTTTATGTGTACTTAGATTATAAAAACATTAGGTGCTTCTCTTTATGATCTGTTATCCATAATTACAGGGAATCAAAGGTTATGCTGTTATTGTTCATTGTGGGGTTGATTGTTTAGGGTCTATTACTTATTTACTTACCAACATGTGATTGTCAAATCTTTATGTGGAAAAACTTTGAATGATTATTGTTGTATGTTGCTATTTGGGAATTTTGTTTAGAGCTTGTTGTTGAAAGATGCCTGGGTTAGTGTTGGATGAGATTCATGAAGACAAGGTGATCGACGAAATGCCTGAGAATGGGAATTTGGCGAAAACGAATGATAATTTGGATTCGAGCAAGTCTCCTGATAATGTGGCTACTGGGGATGGTGCGAATGTAGTGGTCGAGCATTCTATCGATCAGCTTTATGATAATGTGTGTGAGATGCAGAGTTCGATCAATCACCATCTCGGCTTAGCTATGGATCAGATGGTGAAGAATCAAGAATTGATTCAGAGTTGAGACACCTGGTTGGAGGTGAGATGAAAGAAGTTGAAATTATACAACAAGATGAAGAGATTTGTGAGTTAGAAGAGAAACAAGAAAGATCGAAATCTCATTCTTCGAAGAAGTCAAAGAAAGCTTCTGAGTTGGAATCAGAAGAGAATTCTGAATCAGTTTCGAAGAAAAAATCCCTTCAAAAAGACACCAAAAAAACAGTTTTTGGTGATAAGAACCTGGATCGCGGTCCATATTTGCTTAAACAAGCTCGGGATTTATTGTCTTCTGGTGATAACCCTCGTAAAGCACTTGATTTAGCTCTTCGAGCAGCAAAATCGTTTGAAAAATCAGCTAATGGGAACCAAAGTTTGGATGCTGTTATGTGTATGCATGTTACAGCAGCCATACATTGTAACTTAGGTCAGTACAATGATGCCATTTCGATCCTTGAGAATTCAGTTAGTGTTCTGGTTACTGAAGAAAGTCAAGATAATGCGCTTGCTAAATTCGCTGGCTATATGCAGTTGGGTGATACTTATTCCATGTTGGGTCAGCTTGAAAACTCTTTGCAGTGCTACCAATCGGGTTTGGATTTACAAAAAAAGATTTTGGGTGAAACTGACCCGAGGGTCGGTGAAACTTGTAGGTATCTTGCAGAAGCTCATGTTCAAGCTTTGCAGTTTGATGAAGCCGAAAAGCTTTGTCAAACAGCTCTTGAAATCCATAAAGGAAATGGTTTACCCGCGCCTTTAGAAGAAGCAGCTGATCGGAAACTGATGGGTCTAATTTGTGAAACAAAAGGTGACCACGAGGCTGCACTTGAGCATCTGGTGTTAGCCAGTATGACCATGGTGGCTAACGGTCAGGAACACGAGGTTTCTTCAGTGGACATAAGTATTGGTGACACATATTTATCTCTAGCTAGATATGACGAGGCAATTCACGCGTATCAAAAGGCACTCACGGCTCTGAAATCATCGAAAGGTGAGAATCATCCTGCTGTTGCTTCTGTTTATGTGCGTTTGGCGGATCTGCACAACAAAATTGGCAAAATACGTGACTCAAAATCATACTGTGAAAATGCTCTTCGGATTTATGAGAAACCTGTTCATGGGATCCCACAAGAGGAGATCGCCTGTGGGTTTACAGATATTTCAGCTATTTATGAGTCTATGAACGAGCTTGATTACGCGCTAAAGCTGTTACACAAGGCGTTGAAGATATACAACGATGTGCCAGGTCAGCAAAACACGATTGCAGGGATTGAAGCTCAAATGGGAGTTATGTATTACGTGTTGGGGAAATACTCAGAATCTTATAATGCATTCAAAAGCGCGATTACAAAGCTTCGCGCTAGTGGCGAGAAGAAAAACATGTTTTTTGGTATTGCTTTGAACCAGATGGGACTCACGTGTGTTCAACGATACGCCATTGGTGAAGCCCTTGACCTTTTTGAAGAAGCAAGAAGCATATTAGAACACGAATGTGGGTCGTATCACCCTGATACCCTTGCGGTTTACAGCAATCTTGCTGGCACTTATGATGCTGTTGGCAGGTATGCAACACTAAATTATAGAGTTTTAAAATACCGTTACATCGTATGTGTTTTTTAATGCTGTTTTTTTTAACCAGATTGGATGATGCAATTGCACTCTTGGAACGGATTGTCGTGATCAGGGAGGAAAAGCTCGGGACTGCACACCCTGATGTGGATGATGAGAAGAGGCGGTTAGCCGAATTGCTAAAAGAAGCGGGAAAGGTTCGAACCAGAAAGAACAGGTCACTAGAACACCTTCTTGACTCGAGCCACGGGTCAGCAGTAAACAATGGTGCTACTCTTACTGTTACTGATTAAGATATTGTGATCAAGATGAGATGAGTGTACTATACAAGTTGATAAACACGTAATTATATATATTTGAAAAAAAGAAAGTTTGAGAAAGGTTGATTAGTTTTTTTGCATTATTGGGTTCATGAAGTTGTGTTGTACTTTTAAGTTCTGTGAGTTTTTTATTTGGTGGATTTGAATTCATTTGTACATTATTATACACCTTTGAAGAAACTGTTGATGTCCTGTACATCCTGTACCAATATGAAATGCTTTTCAGAAGAATCTATTCCTTTGTAGTTACCTCACTCTTCATGTGTTATCAAGTGTTTATTTGGGGCCTTGGGGACCCTCATTGATATTATCTTATTTGGATGTGAGCAATCCCGCCTTCTTGCTTGGTAAGCATAAAGTTATCTTCTTTGCTAGGTTCGGGTCCAACCGTGTTTTCCCAATAAAATCCCACTTTTCACAGAGAAAATAACGATGAAGTGTATTGACCGGAGAGTTAGCCGACCCAGATGAGTGCGAGTGTTCTTGCTCTGTAAAAAAAATACCTTTTTTACATTTTTGTTTAAATGACACATAATTTAGGGGATGCATGTTACATACATCAGTTTATAATAAACTGTATTGTTTACAGGCCTGTAACTACAGTTTACTTAATGTAAACGGCTGTTTCAGTGTGTCAGTGGTGTGGAATGCATAATCGTCTAATCGGTGATGTAATTCACCTTCATAATTTAATTTTTTTAGAAAATTTGGGTTTGGTGGTGGGCAATGGTACATGACAATCATTGATGGATGGTGGTGGTAAGTTGCATGCTGATGCTAGCTGTCTTGTCTACCATGTGTATGCTGATGACATACAAGTTATTGCATCTGTCTTTACAGATGTATTTGGCCCATTTCTTTTATTATTATTATTTTTATTTTTATTGTGGGTCTTTGGTATAATGGTTTGAAAGTGATGCAAGATGAATAATAGTAGGTCAACTCTTGTGTTCTTATCCAGGCTTCATGATGATGATGATGTATGTACTTTGTACTGTTTGATTATCAATGCACTAGGATGTACTTAGAAGGATGTTTGGTGATGATTATGAAATTCTACCTGTTTTAGTTTGGATGTCTTTTTCCAAAACTCAAAATACCAATTGTGAATTATATATTAATTATTTCATTATTTATTTATATACATATATAATTCTGTTCTATATTTATAATTTGTAAATTAATACATAACATTATGTGTAGTTTAGTTTTCTTTATTTTAATTGCATATGTAATAATAATACTTATTATGTGATTATATGTTTTTTCACTGGAAGTATATAATATTTATACTCTAGTTTAGGTATATGAAGCATTAGCTCGGAATTGTTTATTTGATATACTCTAGTTAAGGATCTTTTACACATGCACACAGGAACACAAACGGCTAGCAACCAAAGAGAATGAGCATAAGAATTTTAAGTTTTAAGAATGAACAGTTCGATAGATGTGACCTATGTCCACTATGTTAAAACTAAGTTTTATGTTTTGTTAGACGCTTAAAGGAACTACAAGTATATATGATTAATATTTAAAACACTAATCTGGGTTGCTAGTTTAACCAAGTCCAGTCCAAATCATGGACCTCCATTGTCACTCATGCACCGAGGGAGATTTTTAATTTAAGATTTTAGCCAACCTATCTCAGGTATTGTAACGATAACTTACTTGTTTACACCTCTAGTCTTCTCCCTCGCCCTCTTATTATACTTCAACTATGTCACTTGGAACTATGCGTCTTAACATCCGATGATTGAAATCCACCCATTATATTATTATTTTGTTACTTAAAATATATTTACTTATATGCAATATAATATATAATCTTGAAATATTATTTTATAATCATAATATTTACTAGCTAGAAGTTGAATTAATATTTTATTTATTAAATTCGTGTAATAAATGAGTTTCTAATTTAATTAGGTATTAGAAAAGAGAAAAATCGCAAAAAGTGAAACTGCTATGTATATATCACACCAATCAAATATAAAGTCGTATATATTGGAAAAAGGTTAAACAATGTGTATAGTGTTTGTTAGTGTTGTGCGTCGCTTCATCGGTCATTTTTGTGTCAGTTTTAACACTATGTATGGTATGTATAGCATTCTATCACACGACTCGCGTAATGGAAAAACCCTCATGCGGGCTGGAAAAATCACCAATACGTCTCGTATAGTTATAATACTATTATTAACAAGGTATATGGTATCGATTTTGACATCGGGCATTTATGAAATTAATATTTATTTTGAAAATTTAAAAACTTTATCAAAATACTATTGATAACAATGTTGGTCTTCAAACCAAATAGATATTGTTTTGTTTTTATGTGTCATTTTATTAAGACTTACTTTCGATGAGTACGCATTAGTTGTTTGTACTATACCCATCATAACTAGATGATTGATTGATAGATTGTAATAAAAAGATATATTTTCAGTAAAACTAAAAGACTACGACTAAAAGAGTACACATCACTAGAAGAAATAAATAACGTAATATTAAAATAAATAAAATAGAATAATATAAATTGTCAAACCAAAAGTCAACAACATAATAATCATGATTTAGTTTAATCATTAATACTATTAAGTAAACTTAAACAAGGAATTATGAATGATTTCGAACCAAAATGGGCCTAATTCCAAACCTAATGTCGAAGGCACTTGTGATAAAATGAACTGTTGAGCGACTTTCAATGAGATTAAGAAGGCTTTCACATTTTAGGCAGATGATGATTGTTAGTAAGCGGTGGTGATGATTAAGCGATACCTACACCGGTGACTGGAAAAATCCTTTGGAGGCCACCGTCTCTTCGCAACCTTTTATTTCAGGCTATCTTGTTCCTCCCTCTATCTTTGAATATTCATCATGAATGTACAATAAGAAAGCAAGGATGTACAACATATGATGCAGAAAGAAGTTGATTATTAGAATAACTTAAATAGTTATGTGTATCATGAACTTGTTTTTTTTAAACTATAAAAAAAATTATATTTACTGTCATATTTTTGTTATATGATTATGACTTTATTTTGTAAAGTTACGTGGTGCATTTTTGATTGCTCACTTTGACAATTTGTTTTACGAATTTGATTTCATTTGATAACTTTTCTTCATTATTTTTTTTTAATTGTGATGGAGTTTTTTTCTCTATTTTTTCTAATTGTGATTGAGTTTTTTTCTCGACTTCTTAGTGTAAATTTGTTAACGTGTTGGTACTGTAAAGAATGACACTGATACCGATCAATAAACATCAGTACAGTTACATATATGTTTTCTATCTATGTTTCGATCGTCAAAATACCTTTCTTTTGCTTACTTAATCATCATTAATGTCACTATCACAACACACATAACAAAATTATAAACACACCGTATCATATAAATTTTATTTTATAGTTAACCACATTAATATTCATGTCACTTAATATTTAATAACCCACAATTCCACACAGTCTAAAAAATCACATGTAAACTTAATTTCTAGTCAAAATCTCTTCATTCATAAACCCTAAACCCCCTTTTCCCTCCACCCCACGCTGCAAGTGTGATCAACAACAATGGAAGCTAAGCCATCGTCTTCTTCACCCTTAAAATTTATCGATCAATTAGTCGTAAGTATTCAATCTCCTGTTTATTCATCATCATCTTCTTCTTCGTGTGTGTATGTAATGCTCTCCATTTAATCTTTGTGATTTAGGTCCCCGGAGATGTGATATTGGACCTCTCAAACATGACCAATCAAACTCTCAAACTTGGAGGCGGCCTACGTCAGGTTCTTAGTTAACATTTACGTGTTCAATTTTGTCTTCATTTCTTCAGTTGAGTTGCAATTTGATTTTGATGCTAAACCTAGTTCATTTAGGAGAAAGTTGGATTCAAATTGGAGTTTGATGTGAAGATGTTATTTCTTAATTTTGTGCATTTGTTAGGATGGTGATTCAATTTGTGTAATGAAGGCTGGGAAGTTGAGATTTATGAAGCCAAACAAGTATTGGGTTGAGAGCTCCCAGAAGAGGGTAAGATTACTTTTATATGGTCACTTTACTTTATCACAACTAAAGAAGGAATAGTTATGTTACTGAAGTTATAGTATGGTTGTTCTTGAGCTTGGTGGGCAATTAGTTACATCTGTACAAGGATGATTGGTGTCTCTTCAGTTTTATTTGGTTAATATATGTTCATTTTACTTGGAAAATTAGAGTTTATGTTTTTCAGTTATGTTTTACAAACCACTTTATCTTGTCATAGCTTTGTATAGTAAGTTTCTGGTTCTTTCAGTTATTACTTCTTTTTATTTGAGCTATGTTATGGCCATAATCTTATATGTTTTAGTCTCTAGTAGTTTCTGTAGATATAAAAAGTTAAGTTATCATCATGATGCACCTTTATAGATAACATTATTCTCTAATTCGTCTACTAAAAATACAAACTAAGAGCAGTTGGTAGATATTTATGTGTAGGGGTGTTCACTATATGTACAAAACCAAATTGTCCAATTGCACATTTTGGATTGTGTATAGGTTGGATTCTTGGACTGGTTCGGACCAAAAGTAAATTATTATTTGCATTGTTTTTGGTTTCTATAATAAACTTACTAGACCAACAAAATAACTTATTCCATATTGCTTTCCAAGGGCCAAAAAACATGGTTCCTAGTTACTTAATGGTTTTCATTCGAACCACCTCTGTGCTCTTGGTAGTAATTAGTAAATAGTAGACTGATAGTTGTATGCTTTTATTTGATGTCCTGGTTTTTGAGCAAGATACGTAGGCAACAATGAAATCTGATAATAGAAACCAATCCAAGTAGCAAACAAAATTGCAATTTGGTTTGGTTATGGTTTATTGAGGCAGTTGACACTTTGTATCCATGATTTAGAGAAATCCAATTGGATTCACCTAATTAGATCAGTTTAAGACTTTAATCCACACCCATTTCCAAATGTGTTTAGCGTATGTACTTATGTGTACCTTAGCTTGTGTTGTTTGGTGCCTTATAGGCTTATACTATATCTTACACTTTAGATTTGCATAAGCATCACAAGAAACCCATGGCAACTAATGAGTTGCTGTTATTAATTATCTTTGCAGTATGTACCCAGTGCTGGGGATAATGTCCTTGGAGTGGTGGTGGATACTAAACCAGAAGTAAGTTTTTTTCTTTTGAAGCTTCTTTTACAATGGCGTTTGAGCTTAATTTCTCTTTCATCACTATGCTGTTTTCTTAATTTTTATTTTCTTTGTGTTTGTTTGTGTTTCAGAATTTTCTTGTGGACATTAAAGGACCTGCATTAGCATTTCTACCTGTTTTGTCATTTGAAGGAGGAACTAGAAGGAACATACCTAAGTTTGAGGCATAATACTGTCCTTTTATTTATAAATTTCTGTTTTACGCATCTAGCAGAACTTCTCATTTCATGTAGGTTTTGACTCTTAGGTTGGAACTTTACTGTATGTTCGTGTGGTCAGTGCCAACACCGGCATGAACCCTGAGCTTTCATGCATGGATGGTTAGTAATACTATTACTTGTGTCACATTTTTTTGGTATTACATCAGAGTCATATATTATAAACTCCTATAGCTCCAAATGAAAGCAATAACCATCACACTTTCTTTATAGCCAATGGCAAAGCAGCAGAATATGGCATACTTAAAGACGGCTATATGTTTGATACATCCACCGGCCTCTCAAGAATGTAAGAATATCTTTCAAATTCTGTAATCAATAATCATCGAATGTAACTTGATGCATAAAACCGATCTTCCAGGTTGCTGAGTTCGCCACCTCATCCTGTTCTTGAAGGTCTCGGAAAGAAACTCTCGTTTGAGATAGCAGTTGGCATAAATGGTCGATTTTGGGTATGCTTCTTGAAGCAAGTTCATATTGTTGCCAAAATGTTTCCTTAAATCAAATTCACTAATTTGTGAAACTTTTATGAATTTGTTGAAACTGGTACCCAGGTGAATGCATCACAACCATCAACAGTGATACTGGTTGGAAATGCCATACAGAAATCAGAATCTCTCAGCCTGGTTCAACAGAAGATTTATTTAGAGAAATTGCTCAAAAACATTCAGTGATCAACTCATGTTACCATAGTTTTAACCTGATATGAACAATTAAAATGAAGATGGAATGCGTTTTCTATGTTCATTTGTCTTAGGGATGTTCAAAAACAATTAGAGCTAATCGTACCAGCTAGACCGAAACAAGTCGACTGGTAATTTTGGTTTAAGATCCAAATTGCTCGAACTGCTTTTTGGTTTTCACGGTTTGATGACGATTTGAAACTCTGAACTCCGTAGACCAAACCGGTTTAACCTTTATCATTTATATAATTAACCGTGTTTTATCGTTTTAAGGATTTTTAATATAAGGTAGTGGTTTGATTAAAAAAATCTACTTATACCGTCAACTGAATTGTTAATCATCAAATTGGTAAAATATGTTAGTTTGGTTGACCCATCTGATCATCAAACTAATGGTTTAGATTGACAACATATGATCTTCGTTTATGATTCTATTTCTAAGATGCTTTAGACTATACATAATCAAAGAGCCAACATAGAAGATCCTCATAAGCAAAATAATAAAAAAAATAATTATAAAAAAAAGTCTTCTCAATCCAATCGCATATGTGGAAATGTTGTTATGAACAAATGCCCATCTCTCATAACCATTCTTAGACCACCACCATAACAAGCGCTTCACGTGCGTCACAACGCCCATTGCAAACATTGTTAGGCCATGAAGTATGTTTTCATGTCTTTAATTATACATAGATGTCACATCACTCACTTTACCCTCTTACACTACTCATTTAAGAAAGTAGTTCAACTATCTTTAATTTTATATACAAGTAAATATTAAATCAGTGTGTGCAACGCCTAGCTTTTAACATCTCGAGTGAGGCGGTGTTTCACTCGTTAACACATGCCGCATCACCCCTAACGCCCGGGGTTTTGTTTGATTATTATTTCTCCCCACAAACAACACATCACAAATAAGAGGACTAAATCCACAAAGCAATGAATATTCAAAGGGCCACAATGAAACATAAAGCTTTGTGGCAATCACTTGAAGTCTAGAGGAAATTATGCAACATTCGGCTTCGGGATGAGCAAACCCCATCGACTCTGATCCTTTCGGTCACATCATACTTTTCGGTAACCTTTCAATCACTGATTCATCAAATCAATCTTTTTACAGCCATTAAAGTTGCATATTGAAGAAGCTAATTTGTGTATCTGTTCATAATTTTGTAGTTCTGTAGAGTTTTAGTTGTGCAGTGTGAAGATGTCAACTCCTCCAAACCCTACTGATGGAAACCCCAAAATCCAGGTCCAATTCCGTACACATGATGATATGAGTTTGGAATTTGGTGATATACGAGCTGATTTAATTAATTGTAGAGGAAATTGATTTGGATGTTGTGTTTTGGATTGGTTTGGAGAAATTAATTCGAGTTTTTTCATTTGATTTGATTATCAATATTACGTTGATATTGGATTTGAGTGAAGAGTATGTGACTATGTTCATTGTTCGTATCTGTAAATTGACTTACTGTTGGCACACTAGACGGTATTCGGGAGTTTAAAATTGATGTAGGTTGACGTTTAGCTGATGCTATACCAAGTTTCAGTTTAGAATATTGTTGGGTTGGTGTGTGGAAGTTTTTGTAGGAATACAACATAGTTTTGGGACATGTTTCTGTTCTTTGGTTTAGCTTCAATGATCTGCAAAAGGAGGAAGGCACAGTGCAGTAGTTAGCATGGAACTGATTTAGTAAGATAATCAACTGACATAGAGAGAATTAGTAAAAAAACCTTGGACGAATCAACCGTTTAGAGTTTAGACGGATTACCTAGGAAGAAAGTGAGTACAGTTGAGAAAGGAATGGTAAAAAGAGATGCCTTTCTCAATCCCTTTATAGTTATAGGTTGTTGTAGTTGCACTCTTGGTCAAGTACTCAAGTTTTCATAAAGGTGATATTAATCGAATTTATGGGAGTCCTTTGGCATTTATGATTATCACTTGTTCCCGAAGGGAGTAGTTCTACTTTTAGTTTGCTGATACATATAACATCACAACTTGCTGTTGTTGCTTCTGTTTATAGTTCACTACTTTTTAATCGATTTTTATGTTGTAAAAGGCCTTCAATTGCTTATATAGTTATATATGTTGTTAGTTGGAATGCTATGGTGTATTACCTACTTTAAAAATGCAAAGAAGAACAGGCTGCTTTGTGCATTTTTTCTGTTTGCTCTTTTACTCATAACTTTCTTTTCATCTATAAACAATTAATTTTCCAGACATGCCACACAGGCTTGAAATCTTCACCCTTTTTGGTAATTCTTACTGTCAAATATCTCCTAGCATTCAGTTGATGAACTTATATATCGACTCATAACTGCAGTTCCAGAGGCTGTAAAACCAATGACTAGTGAACAACAAGATGCTGACAAAGGGGCTGCCCAAGACACATCAATATTTGTCAACAAGGAACCAATAAGAGAGGAACAAGTTCAGAATGCTGTTAAGTTTCTTTCACATCCAAAAGTTAAGGGATCCCCTGTTATGTATAGACGGTCTTTTCTTGAGAGAAAGGGCCTTACAAAGGAGGAAATAGATGAAGCATTTCGTCGTGTTCCAGTAAGAGTCTTTCTTAAATAATTTTGCAGTTCCCTTCTTTTAACTGAGTGTTTCTCAGCATCATATGGTACCTAATATGCAATTACAAGACTATAAGTAATATTAATTTGTATCTGATTTCAATGGCAGGATGAAGCCCCTAATGTTTCAACTGCTCAAACAGCTGTTGCAAATCAAGGTAAAATTGTTTTTCAGAACAGTCAGTAGTTTGACAAGTAATATTATTAACAATGTACTCAAACCACTAGACTTTTGGATTTAAACGCATTTTATTTATAGAAAAATAGACAACTATTGTTAACACCATAATTTTTATTATTGTAAATCTGAATATTATCTCTATAATTGTGATAATAGGTGGCCAGTCTCAGCCTACATCGACTATTCAACCACAAGCACCAACTCAATCCCTGCAACCTGCACCAGCTGCTCCTGGTTCTAAATTGGGGACTTTGACTACACAGCGGTTCAATTGGTCACATGCTCTTCTTGCTGTAGGAGTTCTTGCTATTTCAGGAGCCGGAACAGCTGTTGTTTTCAAGGCAAATTCAACAAACAATTGCTTCACCAAATAATATTAGTATTTATTCTTGTTCTGTCCAGGCTTTGATCGAATTGTGTTAGCAGCTGACAATTTTTTGCTTTCAGAATGCTGTTGTTCCTAGATTGAAATCTTGGATCCGTAAAGTTGTACATGAAGATGTAGAAGATGACGCTGCAAGTAAAACTGACAAAAAACCAACATTGGCTGAAGAAGCAGCTGCAGCAGCAAAAGCTGCAGCCGCAGCAGCATCTGATGTGGCTCGTGCTAGCCAGGAGATGTTGGTGTCAAAAACTGAAGGTCTCTTTATTTTCTTCAATTTTATTTCTTTTATTTTCTTTTTCTATCATCGTATATGAATTGTGTTGTTTGTATTTGATGGAATCTTTACTCATTTCAGAGAAAAAATACTTTGGGGAACTTTTGAGTTTAATGGATGTGCAGTTACAGGAAATGAAGTCAATGAGTAATTCAATAAGGAAGTTGGAAGGTATAGAAGAAGATGCTTTTTGTTCATATGGAAATGGTTTTCCTAATAAATTATCTAATTCACATATCATTCTATATCCTAACTGTAACTTTGAACATTGTTATCATCTGCCAGTATTATAGAGGAGCTGATGATATGTTTATGATGTCTTGTTTATATTGGAACTTATTATATGCTCCTTTCTACCATCTTGGTACATTTCAGGTCAAAGCAGCATTCAGGGGCGAGAAGTTCAAGTCACAACCTCAAGGGTGAGTTAGAGATAGAATTATTTTCATTCTTTAAAGACCGTCCAAATCCAATTTTTTAAACTATAATTTGATTATGTTTTCAATATGCCAGCCCTCATCTTACACGAATGGCAGGGTAGACTACGACTCACGTTCAGGTAATTATAACTGTTTAGATACATATCACACATTTTGTGGTTTTGTTTTTTGTTATGTTTTAGATATTTAATTGCATTTTTGTCAACAGCAAGATCCTTGTCACCGCCACCTGCATCTGTAGAACCCTCTGCTAATCCGCCCCACCCAAAATCTTATATGGAGGTCACCTTTATTATTTTAGTTGTCTAATTAGAACATTTTTGTTTAATAGCACAATAACTAGAGTTTTGACGAGCTTTCACTTTCGCTTGCAGATAATGTCTATGATTCAAAGAGGCGAGAGGCCTTCCAACATCCGAGTAATTAGATTTATATTTTTCTTTCCTTTCTTCTTTTGCTTTTCTGGAGACTTATTTGTGCTCAAATGCTTCAGGAAATTAATGACCTGCCACCCAACCCAGACCAACCCGTATCAAATCCTCGCTTAGCACCGAAACCTAAGGTTCAAATTCTACATTTTACATGTTTTTACCATATTTTATGAAGAAATATGTTTTGCACACATCTTTGCTGTCATTTTACATATTTTCACTGATACTACTTATTGTTACTAATTAGCCTTGGGAAGCGGCGCCGTTGCAGTCGCAGGGCAGCTTGACCTATTCTCCTGAAAACAGCAATGGGAATAATTATTATGGTCAAGATAATGGGCCTGCGCCTGCATCCGTCTACCAGACCAACGGGGAAGGTTCAGCACCTTGGTGGCAGCAAAAAAATGTCCGAATCAATGAAATGGATACCGAGGAGAATAAGACAAGCTATCCTGCTGGGACCAATGAGCGACCTGTCCAACGGCCTTCATGGGTCCCACCTCAACCGCCTCCTGTAGCAATGGCAGAAGCTGCAGCAGCCATCAGGCAACCGAAAAAATCACCATTTGAGAAGGAACAGCTGACAGATGAACAGTTCCTGGCTCGTTCGTCTGAGGTGACTGATGAGTTACAGAGGGTTACAAAAATATCTGAATCTGGCGGTGTGGCACCGGATGCTGGTAGCGCAGGGAGTTCGGTGGTGACAACCACAAATGAGATACAAAGAGAAGAGGAGGCTTCCTATTATGAGGCTTGAAGACGCTACAGATCTTATTTGAAGGTAAAAGTAATATTGCTATTATTAATCAGGTATAAAGAAGTGTTTTATGTATCGTGTACTCTTTTGAAACCCTTGAAATGTTGTCTTCACTTGTTTTTGTCACATTTTAGTCTACTAAAAACATACCATTACACGATATAGTTTATCCAACACATATGTATGGTCTAGTTGTGAAAAAAATCTCTTGCACAAATACGAGGCAAGGAAACATGAGAGCCTCATGAATCATGTTTTGCCTTTTATTATGTCTAATATGAATCTGATGCATGTCACAATTAGGTAACATCTATCATCATAGACACGTTGATCATCAAAGTTAAATTTGTAAAATATATCCTTGTAAATGGGGACATTATTTGATGAAAAATATAAGCAATTTAATTTCTACTGTTTGTAAAGGTCTTTTAGGTTAGAAGTCGACCTCGTTTAAAGTAACATCTATATCTATGTCACTGAAGTTGAATCAAGTTCTGTGTGTAATTTTTTAAAGCATCACATGGCATTCGTAGTTTTGGTTTAGACTATGCAGATCGGATTATTTTAGATGTTGAACTTGCGTGGGTGACGGGTCATGTTTGGAGGTTGGATAATTTTTAGCTGAACATGCGTACACGTCCAATTTAACAGGTCGTGTTTGGACCAACTTGTTGGGTTTATAGATTTACCTTGTTTAGTTTATAAACCCACCATAAATATATTATTTTAAACCTCTATCGGTTAACATGTACCTAACATAGTCAGTAAAAGTTATAAAATAACAACAATAAACCCCATAACTGTAAGCATTTTAACAATATTTATGAAATCAGTTAACCATATATATTCTTCCACAATTTATGATTCTTAAAATTGAAGTGGTACAGACGTTCTATACTGTAACCTAACACAATCTGAACACTATTTTGTTTTTTACTTCATTCCGTCCGCAAACGTTGCAATGTCATCACAATTATTTAACCGGGTCGTCGCCTCTGCAAAATCATACACAGAGAACATGAACATCATCTTCTAATGATAGGATTTGCAGCCCACATTTTAGCTGCTCTTTTATTGGTTCAATTTTAGTATTCTTGACATCTATTCAAGCATGTTATACTATAAATCAAACAGGCAAGTTTCTTAAATTCAACAATCTGGTGATTGAACCACAACTTCTTAGTCAGAGGGTAATCATAAAGTTAATTCTTCGAGTGACTACAACTAAAGGTCTAGTTAAAAAATTAAAAAAAAAAAAAAAGCTCTTAAACTTTTATATATAAAAGGTGGACAAATTCTGGTGACGCGGACCCTCTTTTGGTTCTGTACTTCTGTTACTCGCAGTTTGAACAACAAAATCTAACTATAAGAGTACCTGCTGTGTGAAATCTTTTAGAACCATCAGTAACAGTCTATCCCCTGTGATCTCTCTGATCCCTCGTATCATGTCTCGTCTGCAAATCTTATGCTCCTGTTAAACCATCAATTATCAATAAACTGAATCCAAGATTTCAAGATACAAGATGTAAAGATACAAAAAGCTACTGTTTGTTGAGACTTACAATGTAACTGCGACGAAACTGTATGATGTCCTTCATGGCTTTAGGGGCCAAGATCTTGGAAAGTGCTGCAAGCAGGTCTGGAATTGGGATCCAAGGGGAAACGGGCTTCTTGAGACGAACAGGAACCCCATCTGATTTAGGCCCTGAATCACATTTATTAGTTTGTATAATCAATCAAATGGAATCACTTATTGAAGAAATTCAATGCTAAAATGGGATTCTTGAAATAACTTACTGTTCATGCTGGTTAATGTTTTGAAACTTATGACGAAATCAGGTAATATATGGGTGTTCATCTGACTGCTCCACACGACAAGTTTCTTTGGAGACGGTAAGTCATCGACACCTGATTGGAACTCATCAGAACTCGGATAACATTGCATAGAGCCACGGTTCACAACCTCCGATTTGCCTAATAACACTCTGCAAAGCAGAATGTGTTTGATTCCATCTTCATCAACAGTTGCAGATTCCACACTATCAATAAACACAATCCAATACCAAATCGCATGGTTAAAACTATGTAACTAAAGAATTATACCATCAGAGTGTACTGAAGAACATGAATTAAGATCAACAGACCTTTCAAGAGGAGAATGATCAGCAGAAAGAACAATTGCATGACCAAAACAATCATTATTCTTCTGAACATTATCAGAACCAAATCCATGAAGAACAATCTTGTTAATTTCATCTTTTGAAGCACCAAACCAACCATACTTGATGTTAGCATCACCATTGTTCTTCTGCTGCACAGATTTTGTGTAGATCTGAAAGCTAACAACCCTAGCTTGAGTGATTGCATTAGCATCAAACAGATTCCTATGAATATTATGAACTTCAACATCAATCCCAATGTGATTCAATCTAGATACAAACTTCTTCCCAATAATCTCATACAATTTGTCACTTTCATCCAATCGAACCAATCCGTTTAGCTGTAACAAGGTATGCTCAACAATTCGCCTATCAGAAGTAACACTTTCGCCATCAGAAATCGATGAATAATCACCTTCATCATAACCTTCATGATCATCTTCATCTTCATCTTCTGATCTATCTACAGAAACAGATCCTTCAATAACCGGAATACGAACATCATCTTCACTTCCGAAACTCGATGAGATCTCTTCACCGTCATCAGATCTCCGATCAACGACCACCGGCGACAACAGCGGCATTGTTCAAAGCTTAAACAACTACCTAACTAACTAACTAAATCAGATTTTACAAAATCTAATGTATGTAATCAACGAACGAATCCTAAAACAATTCAAGTAACCTAAATCGCAATCGGAAACACGAAATAGCTCATAATTCAAATCTCTTAAACAAAACACAAGCTATACATACCAATATACCAATATACCATCGAACATTTATCAAAAAGACGAATATACGATTCCAAATCAACTATAAACAAATAACACAAAACTAATTCAGTAATATTCTGACAATACCTACTGAAATTAACATGTATGTTGTATGTGTGAAGTTGATATATCATATATGCAAATAAACTTGAGGAAGAAGTTAAGAAGATATTATTAATCGTTGGTGTATAAATGCATATGAATAATATAACTATATAAGTACGCCAACGGATTATTACGAGCAATAATACGACCGCTGATTGACGGTGGCGGTGCGGCGGAGACCGGTGGCGATGGCCACCGGTTTTTATAGAAAGTGGTGGATCGGTTAGAGTAAAGAAAACCTTTTCTGCAAGGAATTCGCGCCAAATGGGGGAATTACGAAAGTGCCCTTGGGGTTTCTTGGGAAGTGGGCATGTGTGTTGAGTTGGTATTTTTGGGATGGTTGGAGAAGGTGGTTTTGTGTGACTTTCTATTTTGAGAGAGTTTTTTTTTAATTTTAATTTTAATTTTTTTAGAGTAAATTACCGTTTGCATCCCTGACGTTTTCCCATTTTAACCATTTGCATCCCTATAGTTTCAAAGTCTTGATTCGCTCCCTAAGGTTTTAATTTTATTCCCGTTTGAATCCAAATGACTAACTCCGTTAAATTGTTCAGTTAACTTTGTGTGAAATGACAAAATTGCCCTTAATAATAAAAAATTGAGTAAATTCCTTGGACCACCCATCCCAAACACATACACACAGTCTCACTCTCACCTCTTCATACCCACCACCACAAACACCACCGCCACCCATCACCCAAATTATTAAATTGCAAAAGCCGGTTGGCGGAACCACGACCAAACGACGCCGCTTCATGTCGCCTCCACCCTCCTCGCAGCTCCGACAGGGCTTCATGTCGCCTCCACCCTCATCGAGTTTTATACCCAAATAAAAATTAGGGTTCTTTTACCTGAAGGTGGAGAGGGAAGAAGCCAAATTGCAAGAAAAGGATGTCTAATTTCATGCAGATCCCATTAAGCCCTGAAGAACAAAGGCAAAATGATCGTGCAAAATGATCCAATTTCGTGCAGATCCCATTAAGCTCTAAAATGTGGATACAGTTGTATTGATCTGGAAGATTTTAGAAGCAATCGCTTGGGTCAGGTGCTGCTACTTCATGCCCGTGTATCCACCTCGTCGAGCATTCGGCGGCCGACCCGATTTGATGTCTTGAAAACTCATATTGCACCTATCGGATGAACCCTAAATTGGACAATTGATTTGAAAATTTGAATTGTAGGATGAAAAACGATTGTGATTGGGGTTAGAGATATGTGTGGACGAAAAGGGAGTGAAACTCAAGGTTATGAGTGATGAAATTGGGGAATTAGGGAAACGATTGATGTGGGGGAAATGAGTGATTTGTAGGTGAAGAGGTGTGGGGGAAAAGCAAAAAGAAGATACAGGGTGTAAAACCCGTCCTTCGCCACCACGCCGTTGCTTCTTCGCCACCAGCCTCCGCCCAGTGGGAAGCTGTGCTGTGGTGGCGACCGGGTGGTTGTGACGACGACCAGTTGGTTGTAGTGGCAACCGGGTGGTTGTGGCGGTGGTGATAGGGCTGTTGTGATGGCAACCAGGCGGCTGTGATGTGGAGATGCGGGTGGTAAGTGGTTGTGCTGGTGGTGATTTGAAGAAGAAGAAGATGGTGATGATGGGAAGCACAAGATTTTTTTATTTTTAATATAATACTAAGGGTAGTTTAGTCTTTTCAATAATAATTTTAACAAAAAAACTAACGGTGTTAGTCATCTGGACTCAAATGGAGATAAAATGAAAAGTCGTAGACTCAAATGAATATAACATGAAACGTTAGGCGGCAGATGGCAATTTTAAAACCATAGGGATGCAAATGGTTAAAATAAACAAACACCAGGGATGCAAATGGTAATTTACTCTAGTTGTTTTTATCAAAACTTAGGAAGGAAAACCGAATTTAACTTTTAAATCTATTTTTTTTCGCAAACTTGCTTAAAATTGAAATACATAAAGTCTCGGTCAGCAAGAGCTGACCGATTAATAGACTTCTCCAAACCTGACCGGCATGGGGCAGAAGGGGCTGACCAGGTAAGGATTTAAAATATGCATGGGTCAGAATGGGCTGACCGGATCACAAATAAATCGGGGGAATCAAACACGTTATCCGGTCTCTACGTCTGACCAGATCAGTGGGTCACCCCTAGGTCCATAGAACGTGACTCTTTTCACCATTACCCTTCACACGTTAGGCATGCTAATGCTAGAACCTTCTCACCACAAATGTTTTTTGTAATTTTTTTTAATTTTAACTATTTACATATACAACTTAATCTCTCAACCATATTTTATAGATGAAAAAAGCAGAGAAAGCTACTCTTATAAAACTAGAAAACTTCTCTTGTTTTTCTCAAACACTGTTTTTTTTCACATGTTATTATTTTTTTATAAAAAAATTCCATCATAAAATAAAAAAAAATTATATTTAAATTAAGTATAACATCTGTTTGATGGAAAAGTCTCAGTCAGCAGGGGCTAACCGAGTGAGAGGCTTCTACAAAATTGACCGGGTAAAGATTCAAAATAGGCATGGGTCAGCACACGGTTCGGCAACCGCGGTCGGCGACAGTCGACGGTTGGGGGTGGTGGCGGTCGGCAGTCAGGGCAATCAGTGTGCGGCGGTGGTCGGCGTCGGGGTCGGCGGTGGTCGGCAACGGATGTTGGCGATCGGGGTGGACGGCGGCGGTCGGCAAACGACAACGATGGTCGGAGGCGGGCCGCGACGTCGGCGGTCGGGGGCGTCGGTGGTCGGTTGGCGATGGGCGGGATGGTAGGCAGCGGTCGGGGGCGGCGGTCGGCGGTCGGAGTCGGTGGTGGGCGGCGGGCGGGGTCGGTGGGGGGCGGCGGGCGGGGTCGGTGGGGGGCGGCGATCGGTGTCGCCAGTAGTGTCGGTTAGCGGTGGGCGGGGTGGTAGGTGGTGGAGGCGGGGGTCGGCGAAATTTGAAATCCTCCAATATTTGAAAGGATTTTAAAATCTTTCATATGAAGGAATTTGAGGGAATTCATTCAAATTCCAATTCCAAACTCTTTCTCAACCAAACACGTTAAAAATGGAATTCAAATTCAAATTTCAAAAAATTCCTACAAAACAAACACAATTATCAATAGAATTCAGATTTCAATTCTGTTGAATTCCATTAAATTTCTACTTTCAAAGCTAATCATACCATCTCCATCTTTATCGACACGGACGATCATCTTCCGGCACTCTCCGATGGTGCACTATATTCTCAAACCACCAAAACATTTTGCAACTCGTATGCCGCAACCAATTTGTTTTACCAACATCAAAAACAAAAAATGCATGTCTTGCGGTTCTTTAAAGAGCATCTTTTATCAGGTTTAATTTTCTATTGTATGAATGATGTTTTATCTTAAATACTTACATCTAGTTAAAATATTGTTTTACAGAAACACATGGGTGTTGTTAAAGAACTAGAAATTAAGCCTGTGCCATGGAGTATGTCTGTGAGTTTCGTTACATGTGTTGCGACGGTTATATTAACAAGATCATCAACTGCAAAAGCAGTCAAACAACAAGAGCGAGCGGTCAAGTTCCTAATTTCAAAACAGGCTAGTGAGCGGACAATTTTTGTATTGGGTGTTGTTTGATCAACAACAACCACCAACGAGAAAAGAAGTGGCCGAGAGTAGTGTTTGAACAACAACAACCACCCAAGAAGAAATGGAGTTTGGAGGTAAAATAGTTCGATCAAAGATAGAATAATGAGTGGTTCGTTGCTCCAAGCTCCACCCTTAGAATAGTACGCATGATTTGTGAATTTAAAAAAATTGACATCGTCAAAGACATAACACGAGTTTCATACGTTAGTTAAAACTTCCTCATCCAAGCTTCACCTCGTCATCACGCTAGTTAAGAAAATAATAGGCAAAATAATTATAAGAAAAAAAAAACAATGTGTTTTTAAAGGCATGTTGATTTTGCAGTGCACTTTGCCCGGTGGAAGAGATAGGTGTTTTATAATTTCTCTGCAATAAAATTTATATAAATAGACATGATACATCAACACTTCAAGATATTACACCCATCATATGTGAGCACGTGTAACATTATAACTATTAACGAATAATAATTATTTACAACACATTTGGATTCAGATATTACACCCATCATATGTGATACATCTGCTTTCCTTTGACCCATTCAGTAGCTGAAAACACAAAGTTTACATTTAGACGTTTACATAGGCTATCATTATGCCAAAATACACTAAAATTCATCAACATCTTTAGAACACAACTAATAATTAAACTTTAGCACACTTGTCATTAAAGAATGTATTCTGATCAACTGATCTTTTAGCCTAGATCATTGAAAGAAGATTATGCATACAATTGACCAGAAGCACAAAGGTTATGTCAAATATACCGAATAGAACATCGCCCGGATGATGTAAACATGTAAGAACTAGAGTTTAAATGCTATATTTATTTCATGGGCCCAACTATACCCATGCCACTCTTAGTCTATTTATCTAATCTCACACCACATGCAAAGAGATATTTGAAAACATGCAAAATGGTCGTTTGTAGGTAATGTCAAAACTCATAGCCCCTACCTTTTATACATCCGTTTTTGTTTGTCACCAAACAGCCGTTTGAGCATGGGGATGGCATATTTAAGAACGATGTGGTGTAGCTATAGCAACACCCATCTTTATATACCTACGCCTAATTATAACAATTATTCAACGATTCAAATCCAATTCCCCTTAAAACAAGATACACCCAAACGCCCAATCGATCATCTCCATCTTTTTCATAATTATCAAACCACAGCTTTGATCAACTCAATTAAGCCTTCTAAAAACACAAATTCAACCTAAACACTTTTCAAATCTGAATGTAGGTTTAAATAACAATATTACAAAACTAAAACACAATAACCTTCACACTGTACGAAGTGCTATAACATCAATGATCAATATTTTCATGATTATCTATTATCGATTGAAGAAGATGAATCAAAAGGTGAATTGAGATTCGTATGTGAAATTGGATGGAGGGAGATTTGATTGATGAATATATAGGTGTTGGAAATGGGGATAAAATGATTGATATTGAACGTAGTTGGATGGTTAACGTTACCCGATCATATTGGGCTTTTTGGGACACAGCTTTTGACCTTTGGATTTTGAAAGTTGTGTCAAACCCATTATTTCTTTTCTTTTTGCAGGGAGTATTTTGTAAGACAACAATAGAGGTTAATAAAACCAGATTTTAGGGCGCTCTTATTCAAACCGCTTTGCATTAGAAACTTGTTTAACTATTTTAATCTTGTTCACTAGATTTTAATCGGTTTCAACCGATATATTCTCAAACCAATCTCAAACTAAATGGTCGGATCGGATCGAGACCCGCTGGTTTCATTCGAACTACTCACACTCAGGGCCGGCTCAACATTTTTTAAGGCCCTAATCAAATTAGAAAAATGGGGCCCTTTTTCGAACATTTTTGTATTAGAACCCTCATCTTTTATTCGGGCTTGAGGACCAATAATAATAAACTAAAATGTTTATAGTTGGGACCAAGCTTCCAAACTTTTTCTAGACCTAATTACCTAAACAAAACAACCTTTAAGCAAAACTAATGAGCAGGCTAATCAAAATTAGCCTAAACAAAAGCACAGAACCATCAAGATAATGTGATACCAGATTAATTTTAGACTAATACATAATCAAAACAGTCTCTAAAACAATCTCAACAAAAGCACTAAACTACAAAAGCAAAAAAAAATGTAATCTAATGACCTAATCAAACTATTAAAGCAGTTAAAGTAGAATTGAACAATTAACAGGCTAACCTACTAAGTGCTATGTGAGTATCCATACAACAATCAATAGATTCAGCCTTCAAGTCTTCTATTGCAGATTCAACGAGACATAGAGATTGTTTTCTGGGTTGTGGTCGACCAAAGAATCATGTGGAGGGTATGGAGCAAGGCTGCTAAACTGCTTCAGAGATTCAAAGAAGAACTTCGATGTGATCGGAGATTCAAGATTCAAAGAGACTAAGAGAAGCTAAGATTGGAGATTAACTAGAGTAGAGTTGTTTCGGTTGATGTGGTCGCCTTTAATGTGCAGCCTGCAGCAGGCGATAGGCGAGTCATCGGAGTTGAAGAGACGTAAAAAAACTTCGGTTTTGACGATTTGTGGTATTGTGGAGTACCGAAGTGTCGATTAGAATCTGGTCCATCTGGGTTATTCATCGCCTCATTGCTGACATGAATGAGTGAAGCTGTATGGGCCGATGCTTGTGGTCTATAGAGTACCAAAGGTATATCAAACTTGTTAAAAATGAGGCCCTTGATTTTTTGGGGCCCCAAACCCGTTGCTTTCCTCTATTAACACATGCTCACACTAATCAGATAGCGGTTGCAATATGCACCTCTAATTTGTTAATGGAAAAAAAAGGGAACACGCATCCTTTTAAAATCCTTCAAATCTATTTTTTATACATGTCAAGATGAGTTTGAGCGAAGTTTAAACTTCGTTTGTTTAATTTAAAGAGCTTGAGTTTAAACTTGACTAATTTAAAAGCTTTATATCTAAATACATTGATGAACAGTAGGGCTAGAGGTTGCTGAGAATGGGCTAATTTGGTTTTTCAATTTCACCTAGGTTAGCCCGAAACCAAGGCTGAAAATCCATCCAAACCAAGACCGACAACCGGCCATTAGACCAGTCTTCAGTGTTTTCAGTTGGTCTCGACCAAAATCTGATCAGTCTCAACGACAGATGACACCATGAAAAGCATTCATCTTTTATGGTGTGCACTGCAGTTGTTAATACTAGCCATCAACAGTCAACGCACCATAGCCATGCACTGGTGCACTACCACCACCACATGTGTTCATTAAACTACAAGTAATGTTCTAAAGAAGCAAGTACCCTAAACCATCATAAACAACCCCAAAAACATATCATACTCTTCAATTTCAATAGCCAGATTCCATATTTATCATTGTATGCATAATCAATCAACAATACGCGTTCCAGGCTCATTTCAAGACATGAAAACATGTACACTTTCGCTTCTTGTTGCCTGACAAACTGGACACTTTTCCACCAACACATCACAATCTTTACACAGACACAAGTGCCTACAAGGCAGTAACAAAACGCTAACTTCTTTACCGTTGCACGCTTTGCAGTTAAACGGCTTCTCAGAAAATGTTTGATTCAGGTTCCCGAAGCACCATTTACATTTGTGTAAGAAGCAGCATCATCTACCTCACTGTCACCATACCCTTCTTTCCCTTGCACATGCTGTTGTGGAATCATTTGTTGAAGATCGTTCTTGAGGGCATTCACTACTGATTCGTTGTATTTTGCTCTGTAATGCCAAGCTTGAGCTTCCATGGTGACTTGCTTTATTTTCATTTCTAATTCCATGTTTCGTCGGTTCATGAGGACTATTTCAACATCTTTCTCGTTCAACTTCTTTGTTACTTCTGTCTCCAATGTGTTTAGTAACAAAGCAGTATGCTTCTGATTCAATTCTCTTATACCCTTTGCCATATTTTCTTGCTGAAAACAAAAGAAATCCCAAGCTAATTAGAACAATATAAGGGTCAAGACTTGAAGCCACACAAAACAGATCAAAACAATGTGGGTGGGGGGAATAAAGATGTATAAATCAAAAAGACTTCGGATTTTCAACGTCCCTTTGAGTTACTGTTTAGTTTCACCAGTTTGGGATACGAAAGGGATAATCTATAGTCTATACACAAGCCACCAAGTATTCAAAAGTTCTCATTAAGGCCACCAAAGTATTAAATATTTAAAAGTATTTCAAAGTTCACCGCACATCAATTTGGTTTCTTTTATGCTGATTATGGTGAAAAACTTGCCACAAAAGTTATAAAATGACAAAATTCCCTTAAATGTATGCCCATGAACCTACTCAAAGGCCATAGGAATCCAATCTATATGGATTGTCAAACCATTTTTGAGAAGCTTCAATGGTATTTTCATCATTTTACTACTCTAGAACCATAAAAGCTAACAGATTTGGGCATTTTGTCATCATCAAATGATTTCCCATCAAGATTTCTTTATCCTGGTATCAACATAAGAAACCAAATCACAAGACATCCAAAACTGTTTTAATCTTTGGGAGCCTTGGTAATGTTCAAAACTTTAGATAATTGGCTGGTGTATGTACATATCATCCAATAAAAAATCCGCAATCGGCCCATCCATTGGTATATGGGCAAAAAATGCCCCTCTAACAAGAACATATGAATCAAAGCGTGGTTTACCTGAAGTTTAACATAATTATCAAGGAGTTTATTATGGCACTCGATTTCAAATTTATTAATGAGTGAAGGAGTGACAGTGTGGAGCGCTCTCAAGTTTGCGTTAACCGATGTGATAGAAGAGTTGTGCTCATCTTCCCCGTAAGATAACTTCAGGCCAGTTGACACATGATTCGGATTCATCGTGATTCTAGTGAAGCCTGCATCCTCTTGACAAAAGTTGTTTAAAGATCTGAAAACCTTTTGCTGCGTGGGCTCGGATCCAAGCTCACGCGCCCTCTTGATAGGCCGACTTGAAGCCGTTGCATTATCATTACTCCCAAAGTTTATGTTGTCAATTGTACATCCAACTGGAACTACAAGCAATCAAAGATTACATAAGAACATTACACCTAATGTCATTTTCATTCATAAGTAAAACCAAAATCTTGAATAATGAAACTCACATTTTCCAAATAGCTGAAGCTGAGGCAATGCACTCATATCATACTGTGAGTGATGTTCTTCAGGAATTGTAGGATATCCAGAATCACCACCATTTGTAAGACCACCAAACATGTTACTGTTTTCACCACAAAAAATGAAATCCCACAAAATCAACATCAAAATTCACCTGATTACCAAAATCAAATGGATGAATCTAAAAAACCCTAAAACAATTACACAATCAGATCATTCTCAACCCTAAATCACGAATCAATTTCAGTAAAAACCCTAAGATCTACACCCAGACAAGATCAAATCACAAAACCCCCAAATTCGCTCAAAATACACCCAAAATCAAAGGGAATTCACACACACACACACACACCAATCCAAAAACCTCTATAAACAAGTAAACAACTCAATAGGGGTAGATCGGACGAGATACCTTCGAAATTGGGACGAAATTCAAAAGGGGTGGCTCAAAATGATGAAGGTGAGATGGGTGTGATGATGACGAAGGTACAACAAGTAGTGGGTGAAGAATGGGTTAATGGTGATGATGATGATGATGGGTATGGTGATAAAAATGATCCCATATGTTGTTGTTGATGTAAAAAGATGGAACTTGTGGAAGAATTCTTCCATTGTTCTCTCATGGGGCAGCTTTGATTTGGTTTTCCCACCTGTAAATTATTGTTTTTTGTGGATACGGTTACCGACGTGAGGACTGCAGTATCCATAATTTGACTATATTATTTCATCTTCATCATCACTCTTTTCGTTGTTTAGCGGGTTTTGGGCGTATTTATTATCGCACATCCCCAACAAACAACTCCATTTTCATCATCATCATCTTCTTTGTATTCTTGCGTTTCTCGCCTCTTTTTTTGAATTTCGTGGTGTTTAATGCTTTGGTTTTGGGGTTGATTTGATCTTGAAATTAAATTGATCGGATGTGGTTAACTAAGGTGGTTGAACTATTATTAGAAAATGAAATGACATGCAATCACATGGATAGAGATGAAAAAAATTATACTTTTAGGACTCTTTTATTCATTTTTACTAATAAGAGGGTGTTTGATTTTTTTTCCGACTAAACTGGTTACTCTCTAATCGACTTAATCATTGTCTCGGAGTTGCTCGAAATAAAATAAGGAGCTGGTACATGTCATGGCTATGCTAGAACCGACTTGTGAGCCCCCTTAGCTAGCTCTCAGCAGGCTTTACTCGGGAGTGAGGTAGCGACAAATAAACTGGAGCCATAAAGTTACGCATGTCATGTGCGCATGGCTAGGCTATAGTTGTGTAGGGTGTTGTCAAGTTTTTGCTATTTTGTAGTCGGGTTAGGTCAGCTAAGGACTAGCCAGAAGACCCACAAAGTATCAACTCACTGCCAGCTAACTTGAAGAAAAACTAACTCACAACCGTTTACTAGACAGGAAATGACTCACTACTAAGACTAAACCACTAACATATGACTCGAGTAAAGACTAAATCAATGACTAACTAAAAGAATATGCATCCCCACATACAATGGTGAATTGTGCACAACAATCCCAAGCTGTTAAAGCACCATTGACCTCAAGTATGAAATAGCACCCTACCAAGCTTAGAGTTCTCAATGTCATGGTGTTTTTCTACTTGCTTTAAGCAATGTGAATGCACAAGTCATTTATCCAAGAAGCAAACATTTTCATGATGATAACACTAAACTAAACTTCATGAACTTGTTTTTGTTCATTAAAAATTGTCAATTCACATGCATATTTGGGCTCCTATTAACCTAGGAACCCTAGCAGTAATTGAATTATTTATGTATGATGTTCGTATGTCGTAAGTCAAGAGTATGGGCTCAGTGGATGATATTATGATCTCCATAGAATTGACCATGATGGGTTGGTGTTAGAAGTCGCAAAAGAAAAACCTGATGGTGGAGAAGAGCCCGACATCGAAGAAGCTTTTGACATAGAAGAAACTAAAAGAGATAGAGCAAGGATAGGGGTGGTTAAAGGGTGTTTAAGCTTCTTTGGTCTTAAGGGCTTGCGACTTGATCTGGATTATGTATAGTTTAACGCGTATTCACTCAAACATAATTCACAATTTGGACTCGGTTGAATTTGATTAATTAGATTAATTTGGATAACCGAACTGAATAATCAAAACTTTATGGACCGAAAACATAACTCACGATTCGGATACACTTATGAATCGAACCTTAAACCAAGAACCAAATTTATAATCTGGTTTAGTTTTTTTGTTATGGATAAGATCAAGTTTTAGAGTTTTTTGGTTATGGATATGATGATTGTTTGAACACTCCTAATCCTTACAAACTATTAACCCATTACTAGTTAAATTAAAGGAAACCAACTAACTACAATTCTAAACGGGAGCTCCACACACACTTTAATATATAATGTGATTATAAAACTATACGTCTCTTTTTTCCTTTGTAATTATAAAACTATACGTCTCTTTTTTCCTTTCTCATATACGTCAGGACATCACCGCATAAAAGTGTTTATATGTTCTTACATTTTCCTACCTAAAATTAATTCTACAATCTGGTTTCACTTGAATGTGTTGAACCGGATTTATCTTATTTTTTCTTTCAAAAATCAAATTTATTGTCTTATTGATTACTTCAGTATTCATATTTTATTCCTTAAGTCTTTAAAATTGCAAATCCATATCAAAACATAAAGTATTCTTATATTTTATTTTATACTAGATGTATATATCATAACCATAACCATAATCAAACTTATGAAATCTCACTAATAGACAAACTATTAATGAGATATAGGAAGATTGAAAATATACAACTCTTACTTTTATCATAGAGGATAGAGAAATTGTTTTCAGATTATACTACATATACATGTATAGACAAATATCTACAATATTTATGATGAAAATTGATTTTTACATTTGTGAACCAATAGATCAATGGTTTGATAATGGATCCCGTTTATTTTCTATATTATATTTGGCTTTTAATTGAAAAATCTTGATATTAAAATTATCGTTGTTTACAAAAAAGATTTTGAGAGGTGGAAGCAAGGTTGTCAGGCTTTAAATGAACATCTTGGTTTGACCACCACCTTACTCTATGCATCTTTTCTCTCGTGGGTCCGAACCCCATCATCTGACCCAAGCCCTGACCCGTTTTTTACGTCTTCACATGTTCATAAATGAACTTTACATGTTCCCTATTTTATTCCATGTTCACACCCGATTTTATAAAAATAGATCGATAAAATAAAGTATTGAGCTATGAATAGCATCTAAATATTGTGTTTTAAGTATTAAATAATTTCTAATCATTGGAGTTAGATTGATGTAGCTTTGGTTCAAGTTATGTTTAAGACGAGTTGATGTAATTTAGTATAGTGTATTCAGGGCCGGCTCAACGTTTTTGGGGCCCCAACCGAACTAAGAAAATGGGGCTCTTTTCTAAAAAAAATTTATTAAAACCCTCCTCCTTTATCCGGGCTTGGGACCGGCAATAATAAACTTAATAACTTATAAACCTAACTACCTAATCAGGCTCAAAGCAGATTACCTAAACAATCAAAGGCTCAAAGCAGATTACCTAACCAAAACTAAGTGTCTAACCTAATAAGTAATATCTTAACTCCAAATCAAATTATCAAAGCAGTTAAAACAAATTTAATCAATTAAGATTTAAGAGAGTAAAAGAGGAGTAGAGGACTAACAAATTCGAAGTGACTAAGTGAGTAGAAGAGGAGACAATAGCAATCGGTTCTGGAGACTGGAGAAAAAGAGGGACTTCGGCTAATCGGCTAGAACTTGGAAGAGGACCTTCGGTTGGAAGCCCCTACCCGCCTCATATCGTCGCCCCAGCCACTCGCCCGTTGGTTCCTTGGAGGGAGTGCAGACGCAGGCACGCAACAGACGTGTGAGTCGGTGAATGAATGGGATACGGAACTGTCACGGTCGGTCCTAGAAGCCGCCTGCGGCCTGCCCGCCGATTGGTCATTCGTCTCGCCGTCTCGGTGAACGGAACCGTCGAGGTCGGTCATCGGTGTGTGTCTCGGTGAACCGTGAATGAATGGTATACGGGAACTCCGAACTTCCCAAGAACCTGCCCACCAATTGGTGATTGTGGCCCACACACGTTTAACTGCATAATGCAGTCTGTGTTATTAAACATTAAAGCCCTAAGGCTTAAAAATGGGCCTAGGTATACCAGATTTTTTTAAAAAAATGGGCCCCTATTTTTTAGGGGGCCCAAGCCCAATGCTTCTTTCATTAAACTAGTGGGCCGGTCCTGAGTGTATTTAAAAGTATTGTGACATTTGTCACTAAAAAACTAATTTCTAACCACTAATCACTTTACATAGCGAGTTAGTTTGTGACTTTCATAAGAAAGTTCTAAAAATATACATGATAGAAAGAGAAAATTTTAAGACGTCTTAAAGGATGAAATAAAATATAATAAATATTGAAATCAAATATTCAAGTCCCGTTTAAGATAACCTGATGTAATTTAGTTAGTGACATTCGTCATTAAAAAAACTAATTTCTAACCATTGATTACTCTACATAGAGAGTTAGTGTTGTGTTTATGATTTTCCTAAGACAATTCGAAAATATACGTGACAGAAAATGAAAATTTTAAGACGTGTCTAAGGATGGAGCAAAATATAATAAATATTGATGTTTTAAACATTCGTATTCGTTGCTATTTTTTAAGGATGTGATTTGTATTAATGTGTGAAGTTCTAACGATACGAAATTTGTGATTTTACATTTTACCTAAACATGCCATGTTTTGTTTTTGTCAAATACATTAAAACATTTTAATATAAAGGGTCGGTCTCAGTCTGTCACAATCAATCTAATGGGCTCAGAAATTTATACTTTATTATTATATTTGTCACTATTTTATTTTTGGAACGGTGACTTTCATTTGAGTGACTCAATGTCACATTGCCCCTGGGCGACCCTAGCCAATATATGCCCCAGATTATGTTGTCTAAACCGGGTCCACGCTGGATTGTCAGACTTGGTTACGGCGTTCCCCCGGAAACCGTACTGCCTCCACAAGGGTTGCCCCCTGGAGTAACAGCCGGATGAAAACCGGGGTCGAACTCTGAGAATCGACCTCCACAACCAATGGCAAAAGGACGGATTCTCTTCATTGCTCTAAATGTCCCCAAACCTGGTATCCACGAGTTTCGAACCCCTGACCTCCACTTGGGATGGGAGGTTCTCAACTGCTGAACCAAAGTCTGAAGGACATTTGTCACTATTAATTAGTAATCGTCCAACTATCCATGTTTCCTAGATTTTTTTTAACATATTTTTTTATTCATGATAAACAACTTGTGTATGTGAGTCCATGAATACACAAGTTATATTTAGAACGATGTGATTAACACAATTAATTATTTAGGTTATGGTTGTTAGGCATAATTTCTAGAGTCATGATAGGTTTAAAAGTGTAAACACATGAACATGAGTACATGACTATTAAAACCTATATATATGAAAGATTACCACATATAAAGTTGTGCGAGTACAAATCCGTTTTGGTTGAACTTGAATAATTTAAAACTAGAAGTTCATTTTTTTAACTGTTGACATATTAAAACACATAACCTATATATGATTAGATTGTTAGTTAAATTTTGTTATGTTTTGTTTTCTTTTTTTAGGCTCGGGTTTTAATTGTTTAAACACGATTTTGTATGCAGTTTACCCAAAACCCCACCAAAAATCAAACTAATTTCGGTTGGGGATTATTTTTAAATAATAAAATTGAAATTCGTGTCAAACCTGATTGCTACATTTTGTTTTTTTAATAACACAAGGTTGAAATAAAAAGCTTTACTACGTATAAAGGTGGGATCTCAATCTAGTATGATAAAAAAAATTTATGCAAGTGGAATATGCATATAGACAAGGAAGTGGCAAACAATGTTTGGTGTGAATTGGTGAAATGTCTTGCACATTCAATGTAGGTGGCTCATAGATACAAGACTTTCAAGACAATTAGTAATAAATTTATAAAATATATAATATAATTATTATTTTCCTAATACAACTCAATAGACACATAAGAGTTAGATCAAATAACACATAGCTTTCGCGTGAGAAGTATACGAAGTGAACATGTATATCTTTTCTAGACAATAAAACGTTATCGATAAAATTGTTGACTGCAAAGAGAAATGTTATAAAGGGACGATTAATAAAATTGGGAATCAAAGATGGGAAGTCAAATAGGAGGAACATGTTAATATACTTGTCTTTGTTTTTTTTTTGTAACCGCTACTAGCCAACGACCAATGTTAGCTACTAATGTTATAATTAAAAAATGTTTGTCACCACTCAAGCACACCTAGCAATACCAAGTGTGATGACCCTATTGTTGGAGGCTTAAAGCATAGAATTTGAGGTTTTTAATATTTATTGGCTTATTTGTATTCATTGTCTTTATTTCTTAAACCATGGGTCTGTTGCATTGTAGATGATCAGCAAAATCATCCTACACCTAACAAAGATATAGTTAAATACATCGAGAGGGTAAGCGTAGGGTGGCGTATCTACATGCCTCAACGCCCAACGCTACTCTAGTACTCTTAATCCATCAATCGTTCATTAAGCTTTTGGGAACGACATCATCATCAGACTTGTGAAAACACTACCTAGAATCTTCATCTCAAAGTCCAATTTCAATTGCTTAAGTAGGGGGTTTGCTAATAACAACATTTTGTGATTTTGCTAAAAGACTTCCAAATTAGTTGACATCCTACTTTAGGAGATCCAATAACCAAATAAATACATATTCTTCATATTTTAACTGGTCTTAATTTTATTTATAATCTCTCTTATGCTAAATGTTGAAAATTACAAAAAAGTTACCTTCTCTTTGGTCGACTAAAATCAAAGCCACACGTTCATAAAGCACATCTTGCACAACAAGATGCAATTCCAACATACTCATCCATGCCAACGATGAAACTCGATGAGCACATGCCACCAAATCTACAAAAAGAGAGGACGTAATGCTTTTACATGCGTATTCCACTACTCTAGTCGCTCAAATCATTCAACATCTAACCAACGCAGTTTTTCTAGTTGTGGCATAGTGACTGGCCGAGGAGGCGGAACAGGAGGAGATCGTGAAACTCGAACAATAAAAAACATGATTAGGCAAATAGTCAGATGATCGAAAAACACATGTTTTCGGTTTAATACTTTAATCAAACAGTTTTTAAGACTACTATGCAAAACCATAGTTTTGAATATTGCATGATCAAATATTAAGCAGAATCAAAATTTATATATTACTAATTACTAATTTTGTTATGTTTAATGAGTTATATAATATGCTTAATAGGTTGTACCCATCTTTGTCTCGTTTTATTATTCCTAACTTTTTTCTTATCTTAATCCAATACTTTTATACCTTTACAATTTAATCCCAATATTTTTTTACTTTCAACTTTGGTCTGCTACACTTTTCATATTTTATTAAATTTTTTATTTATGGTTTGGTTTAAATTTTGCGAGTTAACTTAACGCAGCGTGCGTGTGTGGTTCAACTTTTTTACCCTTATATTTTCCCTATTTAACGACCTCATCATAACGCGCTGGTTCCGGATCGACTTACTTATTGTTTTATATGTTTTACGTTCCCTCTACGCAGTTTAACATTTTAACACCGAATTTTCGTTCGTTTTTAATTTTTTTTACTACGAGCTTTTTGGATGTTAGTGGTCACTGTCGGTGGAGTGTCATTGGTGATACAGCTTGACACGGTTTTACATCCCCGCTGCGACGCAGAGGGGCTTAAGACTAGTTCCGAATCTAAATTATAACCTTAACCCATGGAATTTGGATTCTGCAGCGGGTACTTCCAACATACACAACTTATCATTCACAAAATGGGCAAAAAGACCTAAGTGGATCACGAAGTGAAATTGAGTAGTACAATACCAATCCATTTGGAACTCCTAATAATAAAAATCTCACTTTGTCCCAAATGAACACAATCAATTTGGGCCAACCCAGTTCAATTTGTGGGCCACACGACAACTATAAATTTGTAATTGGTTTAAACTAGTATTAAGCTCTTACGTTCAAGTGAGAGCGTAAAATCTTGTTGAGTAGCATTGTCATATCAGCTCTAGTGATCATTAAAATCGAAAAAATTCGTATTAAAAAATAATTAAAAACAAAAGGATATAACCAAACGAAAAATAGACGTAAAAAACTAAAAACATTGAACCACGCACGTGAAGCATAAAACATTAAAAACAATAACTTAGTTGATCGGTCCAGGACCAGCCATTGCGACGGGGATGTTAAATGAGAAAAATAAGCGTAACAACACTGAACCCTACGTGCACGTTACGGGCCTGTTAACTCTTAAAATTTAAATCATAAATCGAAAATTTTGTAAAAGATGAAAAATATAAGTGACTAAAGTTGAAAACGAAAGTTATAGGGGTGAATTTTGAATGATGTAAAAGTAATGGGTTTAAAACAAAAAACTAAAAGAAAAGAAGAAGCTAGGTACAATCTTTTATGTGTATAATCCAACAATCAATGCAATTGTAAGTTGATAATTAGTAATATTTAAATGTCAATTTGTTCAATATGTGTCAAAAAATGATAAATGGATCCTTGATTGAGAAGCTACACCTTATATGATATGTGATATCAATTTGGTACCCATGAGGTACGTGCCTTGGTTCGGAAAGATTGTGGTTGATAATATGTTACCACGCCACATTATGTTATGGTCGATTTAGAGAAGAAATGAAAACACACCGAGAGGAGATTAACTCTTCAAATCATTGATAGTTTGTATTCAATCAAATGGACAATATATAAAACCTTATCGTATCAGTTAGTTAAGTCGTTATACACTTTACAACAATTATATATTTAACTCCTACCATTACAACTATTACAATCTGGTCTATGGACTATCAAAATGCTAGATAGGCATGTAACACGTCATTGTTCTTATTGTTTCAGGCTTAACTAAAAATCTTTTATCCGACAAAATTGGTTATTGATTGTCCAGTTACTTGTTTTATCATGTTGTAGTCTCAACTCAAACTTTAACTGAGATTATACTCCATCACATCCCGCCTAGATCGCATCAATTTTATTCTCTCACAACAACTATAACCACCTTCTGGTAACTCCGGCACTCTAGACTCACACATCCTTCTTGTAAAGTTTTTTTAGCACTTGACTTCTCTTAAAATTATCAATAGATCTTAAAATAAAAGTTGCAATGCTCGTAATAATATTAAATCAAGTTGATTATCATTTCCTCCCTCTTTAGTCCTAGGTACACTACATTTATACATTAATCACACTATTTATTTATTTTTCTGTATTTTCAAATCAACTTAATATTTATGGCCTGATCTCCTATACCCACTCAGCTTTCTCTTATATATTAACCATTTGCAAAATTCAACATGTTTGAGAGATTATATATCCTTGTTTTTTAATTGAGATCATTTATAGCAAATAGGGTAGTTCAACAAAGGTTGAGATGAACCCATATCAACAAGCGCTCAAGCTTAAAAAATACAAGCCAAGTTGAGTTGGGTCGCAATCTTCAATCAAGCATGAAGTGCGGCTCGTATCCAACTCTTATTTAACTCAATCGACCTGCAGATCTCATGTGCTTTTTGTGTTTTTTATGATCTGGTATATGGTACTGGTTTGCCTAAGATTGGTTCCTATTTTGCGTTATTTTTTCACTTAAAGTGATATGTAATAATTTATTTTTGTAATTATCTTTTTATTATTGTAAGTTAAGTACTTATGTTGCTTGTCTGGTACAATGCACAAAACATATGAGCTGATTAGCAAACAATTTGTATTTCCCTAGCTACAATACACACTTGATAGAGCTATTTAGTGTCCAGCCCATGTATAGTGTCTTTTTTGTTTACTCCACTTTTGGGAATTTAGTTTGCGGTTTTTTAGTTATGTTCTAGCTGTACCCATTATACATAACATATATATAAACATACTAAAAGGTGGCATTATAAATTTGTGAAGTTATCACGCCATTTGCAAACCTCTGTGTTCATTAGACTGATCTTTAACTAGCAGCATTCATGGCATTCATCATGAATTTTAAAGGTATGCCCCCATCCTCTTATATGCTAATTTAGTTTATCATTGGTTAAACCGTAATCCATTTGTAGATTTATCTTCCTTATCTGAATTTGGAAATCGTAGTTGCAAAAATGTTGTTGAAATTACGGTTTAGTCTGAAAAATTTCATGGTAGCCTTGGAGTAAGCCTCACAGAACTACACATAGACTCATAGATGTTGCATGAGTTTGTTTCATTTTGAGAGACTCGAAATTTGAAAACAAAATTTTAACCAGTCGATCAACCCCAACTAAGGATAAACAGGCGTTACGTCTTGATTGGTCTAACCATGGCTTTATGTCGAATGGGTTCCGGTCACCTGGTTTTGATCTTGTTTGGGGAAAAAGATGAAGAAATGTGTGAAACAGATAGAAAAATAGTTCACAATTTCAAACTTTAAGGTATTATTTGCGTTTTAGATTCATGCATTGTGTGTTTTCTATATGTACAAATTAAAGATCACACTGATCTTCATTGCATGCAAATGAGATGACCCACTGAACCCATATGCCCCCACAACCCATGCAGGAGAAGTACATGTACTATAACTTTTTTATTTAAAATTAATGCCGTGTGTTTTAGGGCTAGTTTACTATAGTCCGATACTAACTTAATTAACTATAATAAAGGAAACCATGAAATCTTTCGTGTTCACATGAGCTCGGTTCTACTCTCTCGGTTTTATATTTCATATTTGTCTAGTTAAACATTACAGGGTTATAAAACATAATTTATAGCATAGTATATACAGTATAGACCTACGGTAGAACAGAGCTGAATTTATATTATAGTGCCCTTATGTATATTTATTATGTATCTAAATAGTTAGTTGTCTCTAATGGGATATTCAGACGAGAAAATATCTTCTATCTATGCAAAAAGTCGAGTGTACAATACTATAAGATGTAAGTACATATATATGAGAGTATTAAAAGAAGTTTAAAAAAATCGAAATAGTTAGTTATCTTTAATTTAAAACTTCTAATGAAATGGGTTGGGCCTTATTAGCCCATATCTATAGTTATGAATGTCTGATGGTGACCCAAAATTTTGTGATCTATAGAGACTATCATCTATAATACTACTAAAATTGTTTTTGTATTAAAATTATTGAGTAATTAAAAAATGTACAAAACATTAAAGAATCATCAACGGTAATCATGTTTAATGCTGTATAAATCTCCTTCTGTTTAGTGGCTTGGAAAAACTGAAGATAGCAATGTAACTATAAGTTTAAATTGCTCGATTAGCTGCTACTTAAATGTTTGATTCGGGTTGGGCGTATATACGTTTGAGTCCATAACGAGTACGATAAAAATCAACGACCCATACTTCATATGAATACAAATGATATATATTAGAAAGTTTTAAAGTTTTAAAACGATTAAAAAGTGATTTAAATAGGAAATTAAAGTTATAGTTGAGAACTGGTAAATTTACCCATATTTTAATGATGATAGCATGTCATAATTATATCAAATAATGATTAAAGATGGATTATTCTGAAATCAATCGATTAAGCACAAGACTTTTATCTATAAGTTCCAACTAGTGCTTCCCTTCCACATGGATAGAAAAATCAAACGATTATTAGGAGTCATAAAAGTTTATATGCAATAATTCTGTCCTTTTTTGTTATACTTTTGAATGCTTATTTAAAATAGTTTTTATTAAATTTGTATAACGGACATTAGACAATTATTAGTAGAAGTACTTAATATATCCTATAGTTTTAGATAAATTAAACAATAAATTATTAAACTTCAAATGTAGCAAGGCCCCTTCACTCTGCCGTGGTGAAACTCTACTTGAGACGAATTGATGTAAATTAAATGTAATATAGAATTAAAAGTATATTAGATGTGTATGTCTTAAAAAAACTAAATACCATTTAAACAAATGAGCCAAACCAAATCAACATTTCCTTTACTATATCTTAAATGAATAAAATAAACTGAATATGTTTTAGAATATGATATTTACCATCAACAACTTATCATTTCCGTTTCATAATACTTTTCTATCTCAGTTGGATACAAAATTATTTTTTATAAAATACTTTAGTTTTTAAATTATCCTAGAAACCCTATATAATGGTAATAAGAAAATTAATAAAGCGAACTTTTAAATTGTCATAAATTTATAGTAACTACATAGAATATATATGAAACTTTAAGCTTGAAATTTTGCTATCAGAGAAATGTTGTAATTTTCAGTAGAAGTCCCAAGATAATAGTCGGGGAAAAACAACAATTTTAAAAAGTTTATTGATAGTTTCAATTTTCTAATAGAACATTTACTCGTTACAAATTATTCATGTTTAATTTCAGCTTACATATATTTTGCTAAACTTTAAGAAATTAATCATACAACTTGTAAACTCTTGGACGAATTTTACATCTTTAGTGTGACAAATATGATGAGTCCTAAGGGGATTGTTCATTAAAAATGTATAATCTCATATACCGTCAACTATTTTTAGACATTTTAGTTGTGAATGAAAGTGATGATATTTAGCACGTGATATTTTGAAAATTGTATATATGTGTAAATAAAAACAAAATCGTAAATTTCCATATTGAAAAATAACAATATTTGGTATGAATAATAAAGTGTTACATAACTATACTAACTACTTGCTTAAATATTATATAAATTACACATTATAGTTTTAAGCTATAATAAATAATGTTAGTTTTTATAATTTGAAGATATGGGTTGTTAGATATTTTAGTGTAATTGGATTGAATAACGACCAATTTGATCATAATATCCATCAAACAAGCCAGGAGGTGCGGGAGTGCACACTTGTTAGAGTTGATTTGTGATCCTTAAAATTAAAAACCTTATTAGGGGCGAAACCCCTAAGCAATGGGGGTTTCAAGGGAGCAATGCCCCTGAGAACGGGGTCCAAGGGGCGGCAACCTCTGGTGGGGTCCAAATGGTAGAGCCCCTAGTTGTGGTCAAGCTGTAAAAAACTGATTTTCACGAAGTATTGCTTAATTAAAAATGCATGGAAAGTTGATTTTCCAGAATTTCGGTTGTTAAACAGTTTTTACATGTGAAAAACTGCCGAAGGCAATTACCCCATCCCTAAAATATTTCGAATTTGTACAAGATTGGTCACTCTTTTTCTTCTTTTCTGGTTCACGATCTTGAAATACACACGAATTCATACTTTGATTTTTGAAGTCGAGTTTTATTCGATTGAACATTTAGTTTGAATCCAAATATTTTCAATCTAAAGCGAACTTATGACTCTCAAGTTTTTCCAATTTATTGATCATCTTATTACGTAACGCAAGCATATTTTGAGATAGTCTGATCAACATGAATCTTAAGGGGAGTGTTTATAAACAAAATATATAATCTCGTATGCCATATTCTACTTTTAGACATTTTAGTTGTGAATGATAGTAGCGGTATCATAGCACATGATATTTTAAACACTTTATATATGTGTAAAAATGGTAAATTTCTGCTAAAGAAAAACAGTAATAGTTGGTATGAATAATAAAGTGTTACATAACTATACTAACTACTTGCTTAAATGCTGTATAATTTACGCATCAACCGTTTTACACTATAACAAATATGTGATTTTTACAATCATATTTTGAGATAGTTTGGCAAACATCATTAAGGATGTTGAGTAATGTTTTATATATAACTAGCTTTAGTAAACCCGTGTATTACACGGGTTGAATAAATAAAATATTACATAAAATAAAAATTAATAATTATAAAACGATAGACTAAGACATGATATGATTGAAATTATGTATGAGTAATAATTATAAGTAATAAAACAATAGTATGAAATTTTTAATTTTTTGTTTTGTTTTTCTCAAAGATAAATTAAATATTTTGTTTTAAAATAACGTTTTAAAAATTTTTCGTTTTTAAAAATTTCCTTACAATAACTCCTTTTTTTAATTAGTTTAATAAAATAGATCATTCCTTTGGGAAGAACCAATCAAAGAATTTCTTTATATCCCTTCTAAGCGTTCTATTTCGTATGGTATTTTGTAGGACTAAAGGATACATGGATAGTTTACAAAATCTATTTTTTCTTGTCGTTCTTTTTTCTATAAAAAAAAGCCTATTAAAACTAATACTAATCAAAAAGACTTCGAATCACTGAATATATCAAAATTTCTTAGTAATAGCTAATGCCTGCTCGCGTGATTTGGAATAGAGTACTATTACTCTATCTAAAAAACATGAAGCAGCTCCATCTAAGAACTTTTAATTGATATCTGAAATATACTAGGTTGCACAAAAAGTAGTTTTTGTATCAATCTAAAGTCAGAAAGGGTTTTATAAGATCCAAAAGGTCCGTTGAGCGCCTCATGGCTATGTCATAATAGATCCGAACACTTGCCCCGGATCGACTTCCAGATCATAATTGCTCTAGTGAATAACTAAAGAAAATAGATAGATGGGAGATAGAAAACTAGAAGAGAAAGAAATTTTTCGTTTTTAAAAATTTCCTTACAATAACTCCTTATTTTAATTAGTTTTGTTTTATAAAAGAATTACTTTAAAAAACCAACTTTAAAATATTACATAAAAATAGTTTTATTTTTTAGAAAAAATCCTTTTTATAAAAAACTCTCTATAGAATTAACATTAATAAAAAATTCTCTTTCTTAACCTATTAAAAAACTAATTATAATGTAAAAATATATAGATAATATTATTAGTAATTAATTTGGTTATTTAATAGGAGAGAGAAGCGGGAAAAGTTTGATGAGAATGAATGTGGTGGTGACACGTGGCACGCTCATTTACCTTTTTATTATAGTAGAAAGATGTATAATCTCATAGGGGAGGGTTCAAATGAGAATTTACTTTTTTTAGAACATTAGTAACCAATGTGAGTCACTAGTTTTTAATGGCAAAACTGTAATTAACAAAAACATAATAAAAAAATTATAAAATGAAAAATAACATAAAAATTGAAAAAATAAACACAAAAAATATCTCTCATTTCCCTCTTTCATAAAAATAAAAAAATTTAAAAGAATAAAAAATCTTATTTTTTTACGAAAGTCGTTTTACACATGTGTAATACCAGATTTACACATGTGTAAATCCGGTATTGCACATGTGTATAACTAGATTTAGACATGTGTAAATAATAGGTGGACGATTTTTTGAAAATAGTATATCAATATGGTAGACGTTAGAAAGATAAATAAATACTGAAATTAATGGCGATGTTTTTTTGAAAAAATAATATCGTGAAAAAAAGTTATGAACGTTTTAAAAAAGGTGAAAGTGGCATGTGACTTGTATGTGACCTAAATGTATGGCTAATATTGGTTCCTAAAGTTCTTATAAAAAATAATGGTTCCCCAGGATAACCCTACCCTAATCTCATAAAATGTTAACTATTTTTAGATTTTTTGTTGTGAATAAAAGTGGTTGTATCATAATTTATGATATGTTAAAAAGTAAATAAAATAAAATCATCAAAACAGTATTAGGCCCCGTTTGATTTCCGCTGACTGGGCTGACCCTGACCCGGCGGACTCGGTCAGCCCGGTCAGCCCGTTTGATGTGCAGCTGACTCGGTGCTGACCCGGTCTCAGCAACTGACCGGGACTTTAATTCCATGGGATCTGACCGAGCAGATCGATCCCATCGCCCGTTTGATCCCATCGAGCAGATCGATCTCATCGCCCCCATCGCCCCCATCGCCCCCATCGGGCAGATCGATCCCATCGACCCACCTTCGGCCTCTCCACCCACCTTCGGCACCTCCATCCGACGGCACCACATCAACCCACCTTCTTCGGCCTCTCCACCCACCATCGATGGCGAACACCCATCCTCGGCACCACCATCCGGCGGCACCTCCGACGACGGCGAACCCCCATCCACCCACCATCGATGGCGAACGATTAAAACCCCAAATCATCATCATCATCGAATCATTGTCGGGCGATTGTGAGCACTAAGAGAGAATCGAGAGTTCGAGAGAGAGGCAGAGAAGAGAGGAAGAAGAGAGGAAGAGGAGATATGAATTTTGGGTGAAGAGTGTGCGTCTGTTTGTGTGTGTGTGTGTGTGGGGAAGAAGAGAGGAAGAGGAGATATGAATTTGTGTGTGTGTGTGTATTAATAATAATAATAATAATAATAATAATAATAATAATAATAATAATAATAATAATAATAATAATAATAATAATAATAATAATAATAATAATAATAATAATAATAATAATAATAATAATAATATATAATAATAATAATATAATAATAATAATAATAATAATAATAATAATAATAATAATAATCAGCAGAGTCAGTCAGATACAAAATCAAACAGACAAGTTTCAGTCAGATGCAGACTCAGTCAGAACTTCTTACTGGGTCAGCTTCTGACTCAGTCAGATCTTACCCAGTCAGTTTTATCAAACAGCCCCTTAGTTTATATAAATAATATGTGTTACATAATCAAGCTAAAAGCTTGTTTAAATATTATATAATTACACATTAAAAACTTTACATTATAGTAAACAAGTTTAGTTTTACAAAATCAAGATATGGGGTAAAGCAAGCATATCAAAATCCAACACAAAATCCACAATAAAAAGCATTCTTATGATGGGCCCCTCACACTCTTCACTTTCATAGAAAACCTCATATGACAAACACCCATCCATGAAAAAGATTAAAATAATTGCATGGAGAAACATATATTTTTATTGAGATTGTGACATAAGACCACACACATAACAGAGCTCTCTGCTCCCCATAATCTGCTCACATAAAACACCTTGAAAGCAGAAAGCTTATGCTCCAAGCACATCTGTTTATTAATTTACTTTTATCATTATATTTTAAATCTTAGAAAGAGTACATCACACACTTTTTAAATGTATATAAATACAAAAAATTATCTAAACCCAAGAAGCAAAGCATCTCTTCTTCTTGCACACCTTCTTGCTTTCTCCTGTGAGTATCTCATCTTTCCTTTGCTTGCAATTAACAACTTCACATCTTTTCTTGATCTTCCAATAGATTTCTCATATTTAGTCCAAATCTTTTAGTGGAAATTCAGATTTATAAGTTTGGTATCTTGTGTTGTTCTTCATTTCTGCCATTGATGGAGCTCAAAAAGCTTGAGTTCTTTGTCTTTCTTGCAGACCCTTCATTGCTATATATTATTATCACATGATGATCATCCTCATCTTCTCCATTAATGAACTTGATGTTTGTTAAAGTTCATCACTTTCCATAAATTAACTCACGTTCTGTGATCATTCTTGAACAATTTCATATCTTGATAATCTTGTCAAAAAAATGGATTTTTTGACAGGAGGGTCAAAGGCCACGTGGCAGCCTGTGATGGGTGCTGATACAACCACTTCAAGTTACTGGTTAAACTGGAGGGTGTTTCTATGTTGTGTATGGATATTAACAGCAATGGGTGTGGCTTCATATCTCATAACAAAGTATGAAAGACCCTTGATTGGCAAATCAAGAAACAACGTGATTATCGTGATGATGATGATGATGATGATGGTGATGATTATGATGGGGTGTTGTATGATGATGAACTTTGGAAGCCATGTTTGAAGGGAATACATCCAACATGGTTGATGACTTACAGAATATTTGCTTTTGTTGTGCTTTTGATTCTTATTACTCTAAATGCCATTGTTGATGGAGGTAGCATATTTTACTATTACACACAGTAAGTTTCATCTTCTTCTTCTTACATGCATTCATTATGATATTAATCTTGATTTTGCACTTGTTTTTCAAGAATCTTTGGTGTGTGTTTGATTCTTCCTCCATTCAAGAAAGCTGCAAATCCTCTCAATTTACAAACTTACCAATGTTACTTTACAGAATTACTGAATAGTTTATCTTAATTTTATAACTTTTGGAAAGTTAAATATCAGAATGACTTTATTCTGATTCCTCAGTTTCATGAATTTTTTGAAATTTATGTTTTTCTTAAGATCATGGTTCTGATTTTTTACTTTGTGTTCTTTTGGGTGGTGATTGCAGGTGGACTTTTACATTGATTACCATATACTTTGGGGTATGTTTCTCTTTATCTTTCTTTATTAAAGCTGTTATGTTTATAATTTTTTATTTAATTTTCTTGAATTTATGTTCTTGGTGTGTTTGTTGTAATAGATTGGATCTTTGTTATCGATATATGGATGTTGCCAGCATCACAACAAAGTTGGAGGTGATAGATGTGAGGAACAAGATGAAGAACAAGCTGCAGGAGCTGAAATTACCAATTTGCCCGATGCTGCAAAATACATCGACCCTAAAGATCGTATGTATCCTCGCCAAGTTGCTGGCTTTTGGGGCTACGTTTTTCAGATCATGTTTCAGGTAAAAGCCCCAAAAACACGAACATAAAATTAACCAAAAATGATAAACAAACGAACAAACGTACCTAATAACATCACACCTATAAAAGTAGTATATGTGGAATGTGAGACGAGAATTAACCTTAACGTTATCCCAGGAGATAAAAACCCAACATTTATTAAAATGTTTTGTTTTGCAGATGCAAGCGGGCGCTGTGGTGCTTACGGATTGCGTGTTCTGGTTTATCATAGTACCATTTCTTGCCATAAAAGATTATAATTTGAATTTTGTAAGTTCAACTGTTCAACCCTTTTGTTCAATAGATTCAAATCCTGTTATTTTACAAATTTGTGATTGTTTTTGGTATTATGTTTTGCAGTTCATTATCAATATGCACTCGATCAATGCTGTATTTTTGCTTGGTGACACTGCCTTAAACAGCTTGGTAAGTTCATCAATCATCATCAACAGTTTTCGCCTTTCGGGTATCAAAATTTATGTTGCTGATAATGATCCTTAAAATGCTTGAAATTTTCAGCGATTCCCATGGTTTCGAATTGCATACTTTGTTCTTTGGACGTGCGTTTTTGTTGTCTTCCAGTGGATTGTTCACGCGTGCATAGCACTTTGGTAAATAATCACTCTTTCTATTCATCTGCATTTGGGAACAATGTACATAGATAACTTTCACGGGATGGTGCGGTATAAGCATTTGTTCCCCTCTAGCAGAGGTCTTGAGTGCTTCCACTGGTTTACTGTCATAACTTTTTTAGTGTCATCTGCTCAATGTAAACTGTAATACCCGATCCCATTGTTTGGCGAGTCCCTTGAGGTTATCAATAACAGGTTCTCAGGACATAATAAAAGAAAATAGTGTACATAAATGATAGAACATACATTGAACATGTTGTGTGTTTTTATCAATAATCATTTGATGATGATCTTCAACAGGTGGCCTTATCCTTTTCTTGATCTTGCATCATCATTCTCTCCATTATGGTATGTTACAAAAACAAACACCCAATGAATGTTTTGTGTGTGTTTTCCTCAAGAACTTGCTTTCTAAACCTTTAATCTATGTATGTATGCAGGTACTTATCAGTGGCATTATTGCACATACCATGTTATGGAGTTTTTGTTCTAGTGATAAAACTGAAGCATTTTCTCTTGTTAAAATGGTTTCCTGATTCAACGCGATACGTTCTATGATACATCCGAGTCTCAAAGTGGGTCCAAAGACCCGAGACGTGGCTGCATACCATAGAGATTGACTTGACATCAAGATTTTCTTGTGAGACTGATAAAATTGTTAGAATGTTAATAGCATTTCTAGAGAGTTTGGAGTATAATTGTTTGCTGTAGTGTAATAGCTTAGAGCATTATAAAAGGCATGTTTCTTGATTGTTTTTGCCTTTTACCAAGCAGTACTCTGTGCTTTATGATATGTACATTGGATGATTTATTGCTACAGAAGTACAAGTTATGGGTTGTTCTTAGAACCCTACAGGTTATAAAAGATATTGACAATTGGTCACTTTACACTGTTCTTATGCATCTTTTTTGAGCCAAGAACACATTCAAATAGTTCAAGAATCCCCACCATTTTAAAGCTTTATAAATCATATAATTCAACTTCTATTGCTGATTTAAAAAAGTGTTGGATATTTTAGTGTAATTGGGATTAACTTGTGTTGACCAATTCGATCATAATAGACTTCAAACAAGTTAGGAGGTGCGGAGTGCATGCTTGTTTGAATCTATTACGATCCTAGGCGTGTAATCCGTATTTGACGGGGGTTCCAAGGGGGCAGCGCCCCCTTGGCGGGGGTCGGGGGGCAGCGCCCCTGGAAGCGGGGTCCAAGGGGCGGCAGCCCCTGGCGGGGTCCAAGGGGCAGAGCCCCTGTCTGGGGTCGAGCTGTCAGGTCAGCTTGGAAATTTTTTATTCCTGTCATTATTACTTCAATAAAAAATTCATTTTCGGAGTCTTTCTAGAATTAAACTTATTAATTCTTGAAGGGCCGAAAGTGTCAATTTGAGGACCCAAAAACTGCCCTAGGCAGTTTTCTAATGGAAAAACTGCAAATACGCTCCCAGAAATTTTGGTCATTATTTTCTGGTTTTTTTTTTTGTTCGTTCTTGATCACAAATTCAACATATTTTCGTTTCAAAATCACTAGATTGTATCCGATTGAACAATTTGGGTGAACCACCAAATTAGTTTGATAGATCCTAATTTTAACAGATTTGAACATAGAACTACATGTGATGTGTCTTTTAAAGCTTTATAGATCATATAATTCTACTTGTTTCGTTTTGTTTTTGCATATAAAGCTTCTTTACATCCTAATTTTAACAGATTTGAACATAGAACTACATGTGATGTGTCTTTTGATATTGATACTTTTTCCTACACACCTTTTAACCGGGCTTGTATAATCAGTGTTTCATAAGTTTAATTGCTAAGGTTTATGACAAATGATTTAAACCAAAACAAACAAAATTACACAAAAATAACGATGAACCTTAATTAAATGGGTGGTGTTCCTATAGGCTATAACATGTTGAGACGATACTAAATTGTAATGAGGGTAAATTCAAATTACCAATTAAATCTATTTTATTTGTTTTAACAATTTTGCTATAAATAATATTTGATTTTAATGCGGGTGATGATTGTACGTAGGTGAGTTGGTAAAATGATGACATGAATCTTCTATTTGGGTGGGATAATGAAAAAATGTTACCTGCACCATAATAAAAATATTCTCCGGATCAATATAGAACGCTAATCGAAGACTGAGATAATTACCAATTGTCAAGGTAGGATGACGAAAGGGGGACACCCCGTCTCTTTTTTCATCGATAGTGTTAAATTTTAGTCTGGTAGTGTAATTTTTAACCCGGTAGTGTAAATTTTTATAAATATCGAGTTCGTCCCACTAAATAATGTTAATTTCGCTCCTGGCCCCCATACGATAATGTTCAACATCCGCCATTGATGACGAATAAGATTAGCGGCATTGTTGTTGAGACCGGATCGGACCGGCCGGTCCGACCGTTTCGACCGGGATTCGGTGTCTGGTCCGGTCCGGTCTGGGGTGATTCGTTTTCCACTGGTCGAACCGGCCGGTTCGTCCCGAACCGCTGGTCGGACCGGGAAACCGGACCGGTTTTGTTTTTTTTTTTTTTATTTTAGTGTGTAAAAACGGGGTTTTAAACCATAAATTAGTACGTCGGATATACAAGTATAGTTAAGTTTTATATATAACTATAAAATATATATATAAATCATATATAAATTACTTATATTTACTTATATTTAATTACATATATAAATATAATTAAAATATAGTTAAATCCGGTCCAACCGGTCCGACCGGTCCGACCACCAAACCAGTAAAACGTCCGGTTCGACGTTCGATCCGGTTCTGAAAACATTGATTAGCGGGTATAAAGAGAAGCACCAGGAAGAAGAAAGGTTATGAGTACTTGACTCTAACATGTTGCGGTTGAAAAAAATAATAATAAAGAAAAAAGAAGTGAGTAGCGTTCAATCTTTATAGCGTGAGGGAGATGCCCTAAACTTCAGTCGAAAGAAAAGAGAATAATAAAATAAAAATTATGTTAAATTAAGGAAAATATAAATTCACGTGCTGTTATA